>JBBCBC010000001.1:37941911-38375523 GCA_037126765.1 Stenogyne calaminthoides | reverse complement strand
CCCAACGGTAGGTCAAAATATAAAATTAGAATAAAAAAACCCAAAAAAAAAAGAAGGGAAATAGCTAATAATTTGGACGACAAAGAAAAGAAATTTAAAGAATGACGGAAATGTTTGTAAATTACGAGAGCGCCAGCTAATAGCAGATGCCTCTCCTTTCTTCTCTTTCTCTGAAAAATTTCAATCAGATCCATCTAACACCCTCATTGCATATTTGCATCCAATCCCATTGATGCGGTAATTTGATCCGTCGTTGACGTTGGTTTGATTGGAGTTATAATCTTCTTCCTGGTGAAAACATTTTATCTCGAGATCTTTTACTTGGATTCCGGTTCTTGACTCCTGGAGAAATGGTGAGCGAAGAGCTCGCGGAGATCGAGGGCCAGATTTCAGATATTTTTCGAGCTCTTTTCGTGAGTTGTTTCTCTTTTCCGTTGATTATCTATATGTATCTGGAAGGGTGACAAATTGAGGATAAATGTGTTGACATTTGTGTTTTTGGAGGTCTATGTGTATGTTGTTGAAAACGAAATCCTCAAATGTGATTTTATGGCATAGTGGGTTTATTTTTTGCGCCTTTATGCATTTCGTGTAATGATTGTTGTTGATTGCGTTATACAAGGAATGGATTCCAAAAATTGGAGAAAATTAAGGACTCCAGCCGGCAGAGCAGGCAGCTGGAGGAGCTCACCGAAAAGATGCGCGATTGTAAGAGGTATTTGAATTTGATTTGCTCCTTAGCTGTTTTTTTTTTTTCCATTGTTGTTGTTGTTGTTGTGTGCACAAGCGCAAGTGAGGTTTCGGAGTTAGCTTTGGTAGGAATGTGCTTAGG
Source organism: Stenogyne calaminthoides (assembly GCA_037126765.1). Classification (NCBI taxonomy): domain Eukaryota; kingdom Viridiplantae; phylum Streptophyta; class Magnoliopsida; order Lamiales; family Lamiaceae; genus Stenogyne; species Stenogyne calaminthoides. Next base: position 38,374,691 of record JBBCBC010000001.1, on the reverse strand, counting down.
TAACATATAATTATGTGTTTTCTGTTAGATCTTTCAATTTGTGCGGGAGACAAAGTTGAATGTGTTTGAATTAGATCTTGAATTGGGCATTGTAACAAAGTGGAACCATTGATGTATGAAGGTGTATACAATAGTATGGTTAATGAATATCCGGATTGGACACTGTTGGGGAATTGTATTTTTCTTGTTTACATATCGCCATTGTCAACTATAAAGGGTGGACACTTTTTCCGAAATTTGGTTGAATCAACTTCAACAGTCTCATTCATTTTCCATGTTGGGAGTTTTTTAACATCTCTACACATTAGAAGTGCAAACTTGGGGGAAAGCCTATTGAAGTTTTGGCTGCCATGTGAGCTTGATACAAACCAAAGTTAGATGTGGCTTCCGAAGGGAGTGGCAATTTCTTCCATTTGAATTGACAGAAATGTCCAAACATGCATGTAAAAAACACATTTTTTTTTAGAGATTACATTTTAATATGGTAGATAATTAAAATTAGTATAAAGGACGTACTTCATATCACTTATAAGTCCCTCTAGAAGTAAAGCACTTGGGATGTGAAAAAATGTTTTATTACATGATTGAACTTAGACAAATTTAGCATGAAGGATGCGTAATAATTTTAACTTTGAATTCTCATATGTACCATGAGTATTATGCATATAAGACATGATGCTGTTTTAAGCCTCTGTCAAATGTCATTTTGTAACTTTTAGTGGACTTATGATAAATGAAGTGAGACAATATTAATTGTTAAAAGTTGACCTACAAAAAGTATTAGTTCTGGAACACTGGATGAAGATGATCTTATGCTTATAAATGTACAACTGTTTTGCCACTTGCCAGAACTAGCAGTGTTACATTGCGTTCAAAAAACTGCACTCCAATTAAAAAACCTGTTCATATATTAAAGCTACTTAAATTATACAATCTCAAAGGCAATAAGGCTTGATGCATTTGGGTGTCGGTTACTTTATAAATGAAAAATATTAGGTAAGAAAGATAAAAATATCAATAACCACGTGGGAGACCACTTGGTTATCTTTTAGGGTGCTGCAACACATAATCCCAACAGTAAATCTCTGTATGAAAAAAGCTTCCATATATCAATGAAATCATGCCTGGATTTATTCACATGTGTAGAACCATGAATTAGAAATGATCTTTCTTATGGCTCCAGGCTTATTAAAGACTTTGACCGAGAGGTAAAGGACTCGGACTACAAAAATGACCCTGACACAAACAAGATGCTCACTGAGAAAAAACAATCGATGGTAAACTCTTCTGTTTGCAATTTTTACGTACCAAGAGATTACATTTTCCTTTCTTTATATCTATTTAACCTCTATTCTTTCTTGTGCAGATCAAAGAGTTGAACTCTTATGTTGCTCTCAAGAAACAGTAAGTTCCTTAGCCAGAGTTGGATTATGTTTTTTTTAAGTCTGTGTTTAATGGTATCAATCAGTTTGTTCTCTTCACACTTGGCCTAATTCATCTCTTTATGTAGTTTCTTCCTTTCTACTTGTTGTAGATGAGCTATCTTTCTGAGAACTTCAAATTTGAAACTGAATGCGTATTAGTGTACCTGCAATGAACGCCCTTGAACCTGTCCCTATAATGTACCTTTCAAGACCTCTATATATCTTTTATTTTTAATTATTGATTCTCTTTCATGGAAAGACAATGTACTGATGCAATGTATCTCGTCTTTCCCATTATGATTATTTAAAGTTGTTCAGCTTATTTACTTTTGCTGAGCTCGTCAGCTATTATTTCTTTTATGTCAAAGATGTTAAGTGATAATTTGAGCAAGTGTTGATTATAGGGGGTGTTTGCAAAACTTATAAGTGATTATAGTCACCTAGAATTATGTGCATAAGCAATTTAGAGTGTTTTATTTCTCTTTTAGTAGCTTAAATAAGCTTTCATAAGTTATAAGCTAGAAGCTTCAAGGAGGATACTTTTAGTACCTTATTAGTCTTTTTTAAAAACTTTTAACTTTTTTAGCAAACATTATCAACTTTTCTTTGAATTTTTTTACAAACATCATCAACTTCTACTATTGATCATTTTTCTCATAATCACTAATTTTAATCACTTCTTTAAAACCATAAGTTTTTGCAAACACCCCCTAAAAATGAGAGACTATTCTAGGCGATAAAGAATTCATTTTCTCTAATAAAAAAATTATTAAAGTGCTCCATTTATTTGTGTTTTGCGTTCTGAAAGCAGTTTACTACAGATAATGGTGAAATACTTCACACACGTTTTCCTAATTTAAATCACAAGACTTGTTTTGGCTGGTTTTATCTTGGCTGAAATAACCAGATATACAGTTTGCAGCAAATATTTGATGCTGAATACATGTTTGCCTGCATTATTCTAAGGTTGAAACTTGAAACATGTTCTTAGAAAATTTATTTCAAGTGAAACCTGGTCAAAACCAAAAACCCTTAACCAAAATTTAAAATGTTAATATGTAATAACCCAGTGCAACTGCTTAAACAAACATGAAAGATGATATTAGTTAAATTAGAATGTACCTGTATTATAGGGATAATGGTAAGTTGCAAAGAACATATAAGATAGTATCAACTTATTTTGACATTTATTTAGTAACAAGTGCACTAATTCTGATAGATTCAGTTTACAATTGAATATTAGAGGACTGCCTAACAAAGATTTGTATACTCAAACACATTGTACATAAACTAATTCTGCTGTTTCTTGTTTCCATTATGTTGATGTGATTTATGATCACTTGTTCCAGATGTTCTCTTGAGGATTTAAGTGGAATATATGTTAATGGAATGTCTTGAATATTTATTACTAAGTTACATTCATAGTATTTACATATCTAGAAATTGGTTAAGAAATCTAGAAGGTGAAATATCGCTGATAAATAGATATTTGGGTGTGGTAGTAGTTACCGAAGTTATAAAATTATATCATCCACATCAGCATCACTGCCAACCTTTCACAGACATACAAATGTAGATGAACAGATTGTTACTATTCTGTGATGTTTATTCTCCAAGGAAAACAATAATTATTTACTCATTTGAATGGTAAATGGTCATTCACGTTTTCTTGATTTTGAGATCATATATTCTCATTTATTGGACATGTAAAGTGGTTAAGCTCTTTTTGAAGATTTTTGAAGTCTTTTAGGGATATCAGTATTTCGAATTTAATTACGATTGAAGTTTTTCCTTGTAAGTGATATAGTCATCCGTTAAGTCTAAATAGGTGTAATCGGCAGAACTGCGGAAGGGATTTTTCATCCCTTACCCTCTCTCCCTTATTAATAAACTCTGTTTCTTATCACGTAAGTTGCAAAACCTTTTTTCAATTACTTCTCTATCCCCAAATGTTGTGTTCTATATTGGAAGAACTCCGGCGAGGACCGTATGTCTCTTCAATGTGCCTTTTCTCTTAGCCTGTGACATAGACTGTTGAGAATGTTCAATTTACATTGGATCTTTCCATCATCCACATAATTGTAGATTTTATTAGAAAGAAGGGCCAAGTTTTATGGTGGGGTGATTATTGTTGGCCCCTTTGGTTCGAAAGAAAAAGAAGATCTTTGGAGGTAAAGAGCTGTGGGATAGGGTAAAATTTAGTGTTGCTGGGGGTTTCTATCCATAAAGAATTTAAGATTTTTATGTTGTTTCAGATTTAGCTAGAGGCTGGTTTGTTAGTGTAGTTTGCTATGTTTGTAGACCGGGGATATCTTACCCCTTTGCATCACCTTTTTATATCAAATAAAAAGTGAAAACAAAACATAAAGCTCTTTTGGCTCAAGGAGCTTGCAAATCACTATGCATTTAAGATAATCACAAGCCCTCTTGAATACTTTGTAAGAGTGGTACATCTTTGTTGCGGTATAAGGAATTGTTGGTGTGTAATGGTTATGGTGCTTTGATGGTTGCCAATGCTTTTAGGTTAGATATGGAACATCCTTTTGGGAAAATTACTCTAAGGTACCAAATTTATGGGAAAAATTACTCTTAGGTACAATGTGCAAAAAAATTATGTTACCTTTGTAGTATCTAGTTTGAACTAAAGTGCAAAAATTTTTTTGCACATTGTACCTTAGAGTAATTATTCCATGTTTTTTGCACCTTAGAGTGAGGACCCCATCCTTTTTTCCCATTAAATGATTAGTTGTAAGTTTATTATTGCAAAAACATATTTTTGGATAGATGTGACATTATGTAGTGTAAGTTACTGTGATCAATAATTTATTTGAGGACATTCTTGGACGAGATTGAGGAGAGTAGATAAAGAGCAAGTAGTAACAACCCTTTTTTGGTAGAAGGTATAACTCATGGGATGTATAAAAGTTTGTTCTCCAAAAAGGGTTAAGTGCCTGAAGGATCGGACCAATGATATTTGTACTTGTGAAAGTTGGTTAGGATAGACAGAAAGATGTCTTTAATAAACTGAAATTCATGAAATCTTAGTCAGTATGAAAGAAATATTCCACCAAAAAACTATAGGATCACTGTCTCGCAGGATTCAAAATTAAGATATCTGCAAGATGTCTTTATGCTCTGAAGGTATCTGCCAGTTTTATGGAAATTTAACTAAATAATTGAGATATTGGTTTTAATCTTTAAAGGCAATAATATTATCACCAGAAGCTTATGATATTTTTGAGTGGGTTGCATCAGTTCAGGACTTTTGCAACTTCAAATTGATTTCTTCCGATATGTTCTTTGTTAATATATTTTACACATCTCTGTGGTAAACATCCAGTTGGCACCAGTGGAATTATTAAAATGTTTCAAAACATTATCTCCAACTTCTATTCTCAATACACTTCTTTATCTAACTTGCAGATATCTCAATTATAAATCCTTCAGATAGTGACCCTATAGATAATATGGCTGGACATAGTTTGAGTTTTTCATGCACACACAATGCACCAATTTTTTGATGAAGCAAAACCTAAAAGACTTATTACCTAAGTTGAATTCATAGTACTTGGTCTAGTTTCTTTTTACCTAAGCTTTTTTTCTCTGCACCTGAAAGCATCTATGCATGGGATGCACATTCGCACACAAATACGCATATCTATTTATATATCAAGCTGTGATCTGTACAAATTTACAATAAACCTGTTCATGGTGTCTGTTCTGTTTTTCCTTTTTTTCATTGTTTCGTTTATATACTTGATTTATTTGGAATAAGGTCAATCAATTTAAGATAGCTATAATAAAGTCAAGATATGACACTGAGAGGTCAAAATATGAAATAACGTCAATGCACTCAATCGCATACAATTTTAGTAGCTTGTTTTGGTGATGCTGTCTGTAGGTATGCAAGTAATCTTGAAAACAAGCGAGTGGTGGATCTTTGAGGGCCCAGGTGAAGGTTTTTCAGAAGAGAATGTGCTGCTTGCTTCAAGTAAGCACCATCCATCCAATGAAAACTTTCTATTTACGTTTCCAGATTGTCAATATTTTTTGGGGATTTCTTAACGTGCCTTCAATATTTTTCTAGATTGTCAATAATTTTTGGTCCGACTCCAGTTAATGCTAGAATGGAGAACATTATGAACTTTGTTTTTTTGAATTATTATATCTATTAATTTTGATGAACTTGTCATTTGAAGAAAAAGTCATTGCTTATCTTCTGATCTTTATCCATCAAACTCTTTGGGTGAAAAATATGATATTGCAGACATGAATAATCAGCAACTACTTGATCATGGAAATCGGATGATGGATGATACTGATCAAGCAATTGACAGAGCGAAAAAGGTACAATTAAATGCATATAAAGATTCTTGTGTCTTGTAGGACAATTCACCCTTCGCTTTGCTAGGTGGTCTGTGATAGCAAATTCCTTTTCCCAGTTCTGATAATAATATTAAATGGAGGAAAAACTCTCACAATCTTTATTCATCATTGTTTAAGTTGTCTGTAATTTGGTGTTCTTGTGCCTAAAAACTGACGTGCAAAAAGTTGGTTTTATTGAAAGCCATTAACCTAACAATTTTTCCTTGATTTGAAAACCTATTTTTTTAAGTTCCTCACTGGTCTCTTGGAATTAGTCAAACAACACATTATTCAGAATGAGTGCGGCTTACAACTAGTTCACAACTATCACTTTATAGTAAACCAACTAATTAAACAACTAATACTGTCAAACTAATACCTTTTAATGAAACAATTAATACTGTTTAAAAAACACACAAAATGCAAAACTGTTGCACGGCATAAATGGGATGAGGATGTAAGGAAAATGTTTTAAAGGTACTACTCATAATTCCGAAGCATGATCAATGCATGCTTTTTTCGTAGGTTATCCATGATACCATTGATGTTGGAACGGAGACTGCTGCAGCACTCAAAGCTCAGGTGTGTTTTCGAACAAGATATTTAGGATTCAAGTAATTTCTTAATCTGAAATATGCCAACTAACCTTCCCATATTCATGTGCTTAGACTGAACAAATGAGCAGAATTGTTAATGAGCTGGACTCTATCCATTTTTCTATCAAGAAGGCTTCACAACTAGTCAAGGAAATCGGTAGGCAGGTCAATATCTTTGATAAACATCTCTCTCATATGTCTAATTATTGTCATTATACAAAATTCCTTACATTATCTTTTATCTAGGTTGCAACTGACCGGTGTATCATGGCCCTCCTTTTCCTTATCGTCATTGGTGTCATATCTATCATTATAGTGAAGGTCCGATACCTGTTTTCTCTTCATTTTCTTGTCGTGTTCTTAATTAAACTCTTCTCTGATTTTTTCTCACTACAGGCAACATAGTTTTTTTAGCAATATTTTTTATGTTTGTGGGTTTTTTCGCCTTTGCTTATATTCATAGCTTTTTGTAAGACATTAATCGGGTTGACTTTCAGATTGTGAACCCAAATAACAAAGATATTCGAGATATACCAGGATTAGCTCCTCCAGCTCCGGCCCGGAAACTGCTATGGGTTTCTGATTGAGGAGTGTACAATCACATCATTTTTTTGTTGTCAAATTGCCTCACTTTGATTGGATGGATCAAGTTTGGTGTTGTTGTGGAGAGGTATCTGAGATGACTGATCAAATACGTATATCAGCTTCATTATGTGTGTCCATCACACATTTACAAGTAACAGCTACTATACTTTTACCTAAATTAAATAGAAGTGGTAATTATTTGATGCTTATTCCCCTGTATCTTCTCAAGATTTATTTCTTTTCCGCTTGGAAAAGGAATAATATTTGATGCAGTTGGCATTTTTTCTAAAATGTATTTGTTTATGTTTACCGGTGACTTGTACCCCATCTCTCTCCTGTTGATATTCGAGTCTTAAAAAAATGTACTTTCAATCAGTTCAGGTTAAACTTTGTTTAAACAGGTTGATTGGGGTATCATTAGCTGCCAGCCTGCCAGATATTCTCTTGTGTGATCGTTTTAAATGAGATGAATTAAAAAATTAGTTAAATTAATAAAGGGTAAATTTGGGGCTCAACATGTTACTACTACCTTGTGAATTGAGTGTTTTTGGCCAATTTGGCCTAAATGCATGAAAAATAAAATATAATGGTCACATCCATGCTAAATACACTTGGGTTTCTCTCTTCCACACAATTAACCAGATACTAGTTTTTTTTTTTTTCTTTTATTTTGTCTGGTCCACAATAACAAAAACTGTTTTCTAGCTGATTCTCAGCTTATTAACTTTTTCAAATAATATATCTAATTATCTACTAGAAGATCACGTGTTTGAAAATATACCAATTGAGTAGAACTCTTTCGCATCGAAAAAAAATACAGTATGAATTTCTTCTAAGCTTCAGATGCAGATGAAAAGCTCACGAACGCATTCGTTTATAAATAATGTTTTATTGAACACTAAGGGGTTGTTTGGTTAAATTTATTTTAAATATCTTATAAATTATAATATCTTAAAAGTTGATTTAAGAATTTATAAGATGTAATTTTTAAGTGATAAAAACACACGTAGGTATTTGTTTAACGTATGAGATAGCAGACAATCTAAAGATAAATTATACCAATCTCTTTCAAAATGTTAAAGCGTCAATAACGACATTAACTTATTCTCGCCTTACCACGAGACCAAGCGGTGGTAGTGTCTTTCTTTTAAATAAATTATAAGTTTATTATAGTGTTTGATTAATACAACTTATAAGTTCTTTAATAATTTTTTTAAAATATATTTTTTTAACCATATAGTAATATAATTTTTTTTTCGAAAAATAAATAATTTTTTTTCGAAATATTTTGTTTCCGAAATTTTTTTTTTCTGAAAATAATTTTTTTTAAATAGTTTTTTTTTCGATAATATTTATTTTCGGATTTTTTTTTAAATAATTTTTTCTCGAAATATTTTTTTTTCGAAAATATTTTTTTCGAAAGTAAATATATTTTTTTTAAAATAATATATTTTTTCAAAAATAACTTTTTTTTTCTGAAAATACTTTTTTTAACTAATATATTTTTCGAAAATATTTTTTAAAAATAATTTTATTTATTTTTTTTTTTTAAAATATATTTTTTATTTAGAAAATATTTTTATTTTCTAATTTTTTTTGCAGAAAACGGGACGGGTCAAGTTAAATTCAGGTTGAGTTTGGACCGGGATTGTTGAGATAGGGTATAACTTATGTATTTTTTTTCAAAAATAAGTTTGGAATATCCAAACTTATTTTTTTTGGAGTTTATATCTTTATAAACATCTTTTTTTTTTTTGTAAAGAGTTTTTTTTAAATCTTATAAGATGTTAAATATCTTATTTTCTTAAAACAAAATTAAGGTTTTACATTGGCGGATGCACTAAGGGCAATTGTCCCACCTCAATTTTTTTGTGAACTATTATATATATTTTTTAAATTTTTAAAATTACATATATACATTTAGTATTACAAGAAAATAGAAATTTGACTACAAAATTCTTCAACATGCTTACAAAATCTTTAACAAAAATATTTTTCTTACTTAAATAGTGAGAATTGCCCACAACGCATTTATAAAATTTTCTAATCATAGACATTTCAATTCTCAAATTATCTACAAATAATTTGTCTACTTAGAAGGTAATTCATATGTAAATTTATTTGTAGACAATTTCAAATTACTCCAAACTATAAATATATATTGCTACTTAAATTGTTTGTATATGTAATTTGTTTGCATTTAAAATTACAAATGTATAAGTTAATTTGCTTCGTAAAGTAATTTGTTTACCATTAAAAATCTATAAGCAATTTCTAGACAATTTGCTACTAGAATGTTAAAAAATTAGAAGCAACGCTTCACTATTTAAAACAAAATTATAATGTTGGAAAATTTCAGTAGTCGTGTAAAAAATTTCTATAGTCAATTCGTAATTTTTTGGTAGTGTAAAAATTTGACACGGTGATGAATGAATAATTATTTAATAAAATGTCACAGTTAATTATTATTCAAAGTATTAAACTATTAATTAATTATAAATTATTTTTTATTAAAAACAATTATCAATTTTTTTTTTTTTGCCCTGGCTGGACTACATTCTTGCGTTTGCCCCTGGTAGCTTATAAGGTTTTTTTTTTTGAGATTAGGACCTTATAAGCTCTTAAAAAACTTATAATTTTTTTTAAAGAGATTACAAGCTGTGTAAAACGGGCCCTAAGTCTAAACTCTGGGAACTCGGCGTTGAAATTTTTCATGAACGCTTAAGAGTTTCTTACTTTGAGTGTTTAAGGGCGTGTTTTAAAACACTAAAAATAACTTCTAGAAACACTTATTTTCAAAGATATCTCTCACAACTTTTAAAAATAAGTGCTTATAGAAGTTATTTTTAAATATTTCAAAACACACCCTAAGTGTTGGTTGTAATATACAACTTGATAATTTTTCCTTTTGCCTAGAATAGTTAAAATGTCTTTTAGAGAGAGATTCAAAGAGCACGTTGGATAGCCATTCAAGTCACTTTTACTTTTTGTGTATATCGGGCTTTAAATTATCGAGATCAACGTCACTTTCCATTCTTGTTAAAGTCATTTTTAATTCATGAGCATACACTATTATTTTTTGGTTGACATATCGACCTTTCTAACTGACTCCAAGTTCTAGTTGTTGACAGTTGATACTATTTTTTGTCTTTAAAAAATAATTGCTTTGTCTTGAAGTTCAATAAGTCTTTAATATTTTGACATCAGCTGATATTCTGTCTTGAATATTTGGCTCTTCCAAACAACAGTTAGTCTTTTGGACTTACCATCTGGTAAGTTGATTAGTTCTTCAATAGAGAATGGCTTAAGTTCAACATTTTAAAGCTTTCAGTGTTGTCAGTCCACGATATATTAGAATATCAACTATCAACATTTATGTGATTTTACGTCTTATAACTTTCTTCATGTTAGTTATTTATTTGACTTATTAGTTGAATTGAATTCTCCTTCAACTGACTATCTATATATAGGGGTGAAGGAAATACAAAAAATACCGGTATACCGCACTTACCGTATCGAAAAATATCGATTTTATCGAAATTTTCGATATACCGAAATTTTCGATACGGTACCATACCGTACCATACCGGAAATATCGCACTTACCATACCGTACCGAAAATTTCGATACGATAACGGTATGAAAATATAGAAAATTTCGGTATACCGAAATACCGTATTTTCGGTATACCGGAAAAATATACCGATATACATACCGAAAATATTTCGGTATACCGAAAATATTTCGGGTATACCAAAAATATTTCGGTATACTTAAGATATATGAAATTTTTAACTAAGATTCAGATGTATTATTGATATATTTAAAATTTTTTGGTATGTCGAATTTTGGTATACCGAATTTTCGAGACGACAACGATATGACATTTTTCTAGATTGAAATTTTTAGATGCGAATTCAGATTTATTTGAGAAAATTTTTGGTATGTTTAAATCGGCCCACCCCTATCTATATATATAAAAACTTATAATGAGATTCTATATCAATTTCTTTTACCAATATTATAAAAGAAAATGAAAAATACAAAGTCCCGTCAAAAAAATAAAATAAAATACAAAGAAGCACTAACCACCGTAGACATAACAATGGGCCGAAAAAACAAGGCCCAAATGAAAGCAGGCGGATACTAAATGGGCCAATACAGAACACCGCCCCTATGGCCTACAGACCTATTACAATTACAAAATCTCATGTAAAATCCAAACCACAAATACAAAACTAGGCCTTCCAAGACGAAAGATAGTACAATTGGGCCACTAGCATTACTCGTTTACTACACGGAAGCATAATATAATATGATAAAAGAGACACACTTGTGTAACACAATTTAACAATATCGCTTTAACATTTTGAGAGAGGTAGATGTTGATTTGTGTTAAGTTGTACCCATCTTATACTTATACATAGGACATACGAGGTTTTATCCTAACGAGATGGAGCATAATTTAGCATTATCGCTTTAACATTATAAGAAAGGTAAATATTGATTTGTGTTAAGTTGAACCCGTCTTATATTTATTCATGGTTTTTATCCTAATTCAAACCAAAGTGGCCAATATTTGTGTACATAAAAAAGATGACTAACCCAACTAAAGTCAACAAATACCCACGTGATAATTTTTTTACAAACTTGACTACATCCTTCCTTCCACGCTATATTGTAATAATTCTTGCTGCTCTCTTTCCTCTAAAAATAGGAAACGGACATTCACCGCGTAGGCAAAGAAATTTCGATTAGTTTCGCGGTGCAGATTCTTTATAAGAAAAAGGACATTGACCATGACATCGTATCAGACAATTATTGAAACGATTGAGTTAATAGCATAATACATAATTGGGATGGGAACTTTTTGCTACATCGATTATTTTGACTTTCCAATACACATAATTTTGTTGTTTTTATAATTCCTAACTACAAAATATATCATTATTACCCTTATTAATTGAAACTATTATTATAAATACCTTTAAATGTTCAATCATTATTGTTCATCATTGTTGTTGGCACGACATCATATTCCTCCTAACATTTCTCAATTAAAAAATTATTATATGACCCACCACTAGTCACTTGTCAATTCTCTCTCCTAATTTCTACAACCTCCTCTCCAACCATGTAAATTAATTTAGATGATCATAAATTGTTCCATGTATGATTTAGATCATATTTGTTGGCCCATTCATCATTGTTGTTAGCCCCACAACGTAAAATTTTTCCATTTATTTTTAAATTTCATGAGTCCGCTTGAACAATAAAATATAATTATTTGATATTATTATAAGGCCCACCCCTAGTCACTTGTCATTTCAACAAACATAATTTCTTTTTTCTTTATTTCTCGTGATTACTTTATTTTCCAATCTCATGTTAAAGATCTTTGGAATTTGTACTGTATTTTTTCGCAGTGTATCGAACCATGAGTTGAACACTTGGACGATAAAAATGTACAGTTGATCGATATAATGTACATGCGACTTATACATGCAGTTTTTTTAATGTACAATTGTTTAATAAATGTGTTTTATTTTCAATAAATGTATACTCGAACAATAAAAATGTACAATGGTTCAACAAAAACGCACCACATGGCCCACATCAGCATTTCCTAATTTATTATACAAATAAAAAATCAAAAAACAAAATTAACTTCAAAATTCAAATTTTTTTATTTTCTAAGCATTAACTAATAAAATGTAAACTAGCTCAAAGGGTTCTCATTTATACAACAAACAAACCAATCAAGAGTTCTCATTTAAATACATCAGAATACTTAAAATTACTCTATACAGTTGAAAATGTATGTTTCATTAAATAAAATGTAGCGAGAATGTGAAAAGAATGAGTATACAAAGAAGGAGAATAGATGCAAGAAGAAAGAAAGATAAATGGGCTGTTGGGCTAAAAATGTGTAGGCCCGTCAGATTATTAAAAATATATATACATATTTATGTAATCAAACCCTAGTTTCCCCCTCCACGCCGCTTTGCTTCCTCTGTTCCTCATGTAATAATAGAGAGAGAGAGAGCTTTCCTGCAAAATGAAAGGAAAAAATGGCGATATAAATTCAATATACAAACCAACTTTCCAGAAAATATAATTTTCAGCAAGCAAATGTATACGGGATTTTCATGTTAAAATAAAAGGGTGTATATTAATATATTTACTTAAACAATTATTAAAATAAAATTATTATGTCAAATTCTATCAATTCTGCAATTGATTCACAAATTCTTAATTTAAATTTGAGTATTTTTTTAAAATCTTTCTTCAAACTTAAAAAATAAAAAATTGAGGATTTTTTTTTTTTTGCAAATCGATTGTTGGATGGGTGAGGAGAAAATGACTGTGTTTAATATATGAAAATTAATAAAAATGTCTTTTTAAAAATCACGTGAAGACATACATTTAATGTATAAAATGGAGAAAATTTTTACTGAAAAAATTAGTTGATTGGTTTAAATATAATAAAATAATAGTTTGTATAGTTTGGTGCAACAAAAAAATAGTTAGGTGGTTTTAGATACAATTTCAAGTGATAATTTAGTGGGTTTAGTGCAATTAAATATAAATATGATGTAAGAGGTGTAAAGATTCAAACCTTAATTATTGTATTTTTTAATCAAACTATACATTAAAACGTCGCGTTAACGTCACATATTAACTACAAACTAATAGAAAAATGACACATCAATACAATAAATGTGATAATTCATCCAAATTAATCTCAAAATGACACATCATCTAAATGAACCACAAAGTGACACATCATCAAAATAAATTCTCAATTAGTAATATAAGAGATTGTACATATATATTAGTTCAAATGAAAATGAACTGAAAGTTTGCAGATCATGCATAAATCAAATCAGGTTAAAGGGTTTTTTTTTTTTAATCATGAAAAAAAAACAACTAATTTTCAATTTGTGTTATTATTAGAATTAATGACTAGGAGGTTCAAAACTCAACCTAGTAGTACAGTCTCTTAGATCTACAGTACTTTTATAATTACTAATACCTACAAAACTAAACTAATGTTAAAACCCCACAATGCCCTTCCCACAATTTAAAGCACAAAAAATCTGTAAACCCCCCTCAAACAGAAAATCCACCACTCTCTCTCTCTCTCTCCATTTTCTACGTCATCTTCAAAGCCAAAAACCAGAAACTCCACCCACACTCCCCGCCGTCGTCGCTGTCCCCCCAAAAAAATCAGAACAACGGAGCCCACCACCACACCGCCGCTGCGCCCGCCGCCACACCACCAATGATGCCGCCAAGGCGCACCACCCCGCCACCCTTCCCACGCTGCTGTTTCATGAGAGTTTGGTTTAGGTGTTTTGCTATTTTGCGTTTAGATTTGTTTGTATTTGGAACGAATTATGAGTTTTGTTGCCGGACTTTTGGCCCAATTGATCTGGTTTTTTGCCGGACTCTGCGAGGAAGGCACACGAGAAAGTTGAGTTTTTTATTTTATTTTACAAATGGCTAATGTCGTAAATCTTTATTTCATCAAGACTGGTGATTTGAACATGGAGATGGATGATGGTGGTTGCCATTTGAATTTTTTTCTGGGTTATGGAGGATTTTGATTTTGGTAGATCGGATTTGAATTTTTTGAGGTTGGAGATGCATATGTGTATGTTGGGTGATGAGTGTCCTAGTCAAGATCTGCAACTCACTGAGTTCGTCTCGAGTTGCAGTGCTGAGTCAACTGAGTCGCCATCCGAGTCATGCCAAAAATATTGACTTAGAGATGAACATGTTCATCAAATTGATGAATATGTGCATGTCCAAACAATGATGAAATTTTTGTAAGAAGATGAATTTTTATTGGATTTTTGTGTAATGTTTCTATTTAATTTTTCAGTTTTTAATATGAAATTTTCAAGTTGTATAAATTGAGCCTATATTGCAAATCATCACATAAATATTGAAAAATGATGAAGGTGAATATTGAAGAAAGAATCTATCATAAAAATGAAGAAAAAAAAAATATGGATTAAAGAAGAGAGAGTAAGAAAAGGGAAAATGACTTTTTCTGAGAAAAATGATGCTTAAGGGTAAAAGGGTGAAAATGACGAAAATAATTGTATATCTGTCCTCTATAGGTACTATTTGCACCCGCAAGTATATTTTTAAAAAGGTTGGAGCGGAAGGTTATTGGGTGTAGGGCTTTGGAGTGGAGGGTGAACCACTCTTATTATTAAGGAAAATATATGTTACGGTAAGGGAAATTACGTTTTACTGTAAAAATAATTATGTGTTATTGAGTATTAATGATGATAAGTAATATATTTTTACTAATTCAATGGTGTAATTTGGTGGTTTGTGTATGTACTTAAGGCAGCTGGTCACATGTCAGTTTCTGAATTTTCGATACCTCATACGTGCTACTATAAACACTAATTAAATATATGTAGGCTAAGTCTTGTATGCATCCAGGTGCACAATGCACTCATATTAATATCGTGCAACTTGTTATACTGAAAAAATAAATATTCTCAATAAATAATATATTTAATTTTTTTTCATTTGATTTTGTGGCAACTTTGATTTGATAAATAATATATTTAATAATTAAAAATATAAATATGTGCATAAATGCACTAAATATGAATTAATAATTATTGAAGGTGTATATTAATAAACTTGCTTAAACCTTGGAATAAAATTATTGTGTTAAATATTATTTATCCCTTTAACATAAAGTTGAAACCTGCAAATCAAAATAAAATAAATTGATTAAGAAAAAAAATTAAAAGGAGAATATTGAAATAACTTTTAAAAAAGATTAATATATTAATTATGAGTAGGTTTTATGTTAAAATTTTCACATATGAAAATCACACAAATTATGCAATTAAATAAGAATTTCGCATATCCTGTATGACCCGGTCATATCTAAAGAAAACTCGTGGGCAACCCATAACCGCATGGATCCGACAAATTTGCTTCTTTCCTAACAAATCGTCTGGATCCGAGAAACCTGCTACTTTCCTAACAAAATAAGATAAAAATCTCACAAGAAATAACGCTCAAATTAAAAAAAAAATCACGGTCAAATTCATACAATGATACAAGAAACAAAGAATCAAGCCAAAAAATCCAGAAATCAACCACGAATGGAAAACTTCAGTATATCAACCATGGATGACAACTCCAGTATATCAAATAATAATTTATTTATATTTTATAATAAATTACAATAAAATTTGTAATTTTAAAGGCTATTACTCACAAAAACAAAAAGTATTGCACGCAAAATTAAAAAGTATTACAGAAACAACATAACAGTATTACCTTTAGAATAAAAAGGAAAGAAAGTAAAACTTGAAGGATATTACAAGATGAAATCAGTATTACAAACAAAATATAACAAAAATATAACAGTATTAGATAAAAAAAAATATCATTATTACATTCAAAAAATAAGAAAATCGATAACTAAGAATTGACAAATACCCAAATTGACATGGAGAATATAAGAAAAATCCTCATCTCTGTTTCTATAATCCTGCTTTGCTCCCAATCATGTACAGTTTTCTTCGCAAAGTTGCCGGAGTTCCAGCGAAATTCCGCCACCGCAAGCTGGAGGAGGCGGCCAATAGATTTTAGACTATGTTAGACCGCGGCGGATCCGGAGCCATCTACAAGGGGATTCTGATCGACGACGTCACTCAGATGAAGCGGATCGCAGAAGAAAGAGGAAACAAAATTGCATATCTGGAATTCTCTTTCGGTTTTAGAGATGGTATAGAATACGGAAATAGAAAAGAGAAGGGGAAAAAAGGAAAGTCAGCAACATAAAAGGCAAGATTAAGTCAACAAGGATAGAGACAAAAATGGGGCAAAAACGGATAGTGGGAAGCGGGCAGAAGCAGAGCAGGAGCGGGTCAGAAGCAGGTTGGGTCAATTGAAATTGAGTTTCAATTGAGTTTTTTCGTGTATGCAAACTTTCATACTAGCTAGACTTTGAGAGATTGCTAGGTTTCAAAAAATCGTAGCTAAGATACGAAAACATTGATAAGGATGAAAAGGGGGAAAATGGTCAAGCTTTCTGTTTATTTCATTATGAAAATCAAGCAAGTACAATGTACAACATCCTATTATATAAAGGCTTTTACACAGAAAGAATGAAAAGCGTGTTTCGTCAAAATAACAACGACGACTTCTATAAGGTTTATCCAGTGGGTTGACAACCCACCCATAAAATTATATGTAAAATAAAATAAAAAGCATTTAAAGTCATAAAAATATTCAAACTTTGCTGGTAATCCCTTATTTATTGGACTCTATTCTCAATGCAATTTACTTCTTCCGGCTAACCCATTCCCAAAGTTTTCTAATTACTCCAAAATCCAAATGACTCTTTTTATATTGCAAGTGCCGATTTGGTAAATTTTTATTGTTACTGCATTTGATTTTTTACTGGAAAAAGAAAAAAAAAATCAAGTAGTTCTTATTTTTTGTCTAACAAGTCTCGAGAGTACCTATTGTTTTTTATTACTGTATACATTTAACTTTATTTTATTTTAAATTAAGAGTTAACTCATAACTTAGATTAACAATTAATTATAATTAAGAACTATTTAAAATTTACTTAAATTAATAAATATAATATATAAATAACATGTATTAATGCACTTGAAACGAAGCTTAATTTGAAATTGCTAAATTATAGAAGGAGATAACAAATGAACAATGAACATTGAATTTTATTTTTATTTTTTATTTAAATTTATATTTTAAATATTAAATATTATTAAATTTGTATTTTTCAATTTTTATATTTTATATTAATATTGAACAAATTCGATCATATACAAACGTGTTGTGCGTATATGAGCTTTTTGTTATGCTGTACCTGCTGCCTATTCCAGTGTCATAGCGAAGTCTTAGATTTTTATTTTTACTTTTAAAATTTTTGTTAGTTTATTTATTGGTGAAGCAAATACTTCTTTTTCATTAGTACCTTACGTTTTTTGTTCTAATGAAACTGGAATTGTTTATTAAGATAAAAGCGAGAGTTGTTGCTCAACTCACCTCATGGATGGAGGAGATGGCAATTTATTAAAATAATAATTAAAAAAAGGCTGGAAATGGGGATTCGAATTCCAATTCTCCATGGGGATATGGACATCCATGGCGGGGTGGGGAATGGGGGCAGTTTTTTTCTCGAATGCTTTGCGGGAATTTCCTGCCCCGTCTCCGAATTTCGCGGGACGAAGATGGAGAGTTGTCCCCCGATCCCGCCCCATTCCATTGCCCAAGCCTAATTATTAGTAATATTTTTTCTACAAGAAATAGTTTGAATTTAGAATTTGTATCTTAGCATTGAAATACATAAAATATGAATTGCAATAAAAGTTCTTCAATTTTTTTTAAATAGAGATAATATATTTTAACTTTATATATACATGCATGTCTATTTTTGAAAAACATTTTAGAAATTATATTTTAAACTTTAAAAAAAAAAATATGAAAATGATTTTTCTTATTTACAAAATTGGCGTACAATAAAAATGTAGTAAAAAATATTTATTTCATACTAATAATAGGTGACAAACTCTCATATGAAACTTGTTAATCGTATGAACTGAATCCATACTAAATATTATAACATTTATTCACTAATACCACTACTCTTATAAAATTTATAAGTGTAATAATATCAATTGATAAATATTATGATATTAGTTTATAAGTGTAATAATATAAATTGATAAATATTATGATATTAGTTTATAAGTGTAATTATATTAATTTCATATTGTTTCACCGGAAGCTAGCGCATAATACACACACATATATAAATTTATATATACATAATTATATATATAAACCTTATACATAAATTATTATTAACTTGTAATATGAAAGGAGTATATAAGAAAAATTAATTCATACAATATGAGAGTTCTATATATTATAACTTAAAATTAAATTATGTAAATTATTTTTTTATATCACAAAGTAGACTTAAGTAGATCTATGTTAAGTGGGTAGACCTCTTGTGAACTCGAATTTATGTGAACTCTTATTTTTAAGTATCCTTGTTATGCATGTGCACTATTCTGTTTTAAAAATGTTTGTGCATATGCATAACAGTAATAGTGTGTGTAACAATGGTGGTAATGCATATGCACATGCAATAGTGATACTTAGAAGAAAAAAAAGTTCATTTAAACTCGGGTTCACACAAGTTTTTAACATGTTGAGTCAATTTCCAGCAAAACGTATTCACCATGGATTCATTCGGTAATATCATTACATTCATTTAGTAATATCTTTACATTTATAAACCAATAACAAATTCTAAATTCAAACTATTTCTTCTAGAAAAAACATTACAATATAATAAGCATATACATATATATATAAATATGTTTTGCATTTAGATATAAATTAATTGCATAGCATTAGAAATGAAGAAACGCCATTGCAAGAATAAAGAATTAATTGTCGACATAATTTTTTCAACACGCCTATAAAATTTTTCGATCGAAAATAATTTTGTAAATAATCCTTACCATTTAAGGACCGCATTATTTTTGTTGAAAAATTCCATAGTTATTTGAAAATTTTTTACGTAGACGATTCTTTATTTTCTTATAGCAATAAGAGTCCAGATTTTAAATTAAATAAAATATAAATATTTTTTAGTTATAATTAATTGTGAATTTGAGTTATAAGTTATAAATTCTTTATTTAAGATATAAATAAATTTAAATGTGTTTATAGGAGTATATATTAATAAAAAACAGTAGGCACCCTTGGGCTGTTTTAGACAAAAAAATTAATAAGAACTGCATGGAAGTCTCTATTTTTTCCCCAATATATAAAACATCAAATACATTATCAATAAAAATCTGCCGAATCGGCGCTTAATTACGATTTTGGAGTAATTAGAAAATGTTGGGGAATGAGTTAGCCGGAAGAAGTAAATTGCTTTGAGAGAAGAGTTCTATAACTATGGGGGTTAGTTTTAAATGTTTCTTGACTTTAATTAAATGTTTTTTATTTTATTTTATATATAATTTTATTGGTGCATGGGTTATCAACCCACTGGGTAAACCAAGTTTTTTTCTAGACTTTGTCATTAATTAATACTCCCTCTGTCCCGTGATAATATGCACAATTTCCTTTTTGGTCCATCCTGAAATAATGTGCACATTTCTTAAAATGACAAAACACTTAAAACTTACACACTCATAATATCATTATAATTGATTTAAAATATGTCAATAAAACAAGTTTTCTTAGTTTCTGTGTCCGGATAGGAGTGCACATTATCCCGGGACGGAGGGGTTATGAAATAATAAAAAAAAGTTAAAAGTGAATGAATTATAAAATAAAGTAATTTTATTACATAAAATATATTAAGATACATAAAAACAACTATAAAATAAAATTAATTATTAAAGAATTAATAATTAAATATAATTCACATTAATATTTATATACACAAATAATTTTATAGATAATTTGTTTGTCTACTAAAATCTTAAAAAATCGTAACCAATTCGTAGAAAATTATCACTATTTTTTTTTTACAGGAAAAAATTATCACTATTTAAGAACAAAATTATTTTGTTAAAAAATTTATGTAGCCAATTTCCAATTTTCTCGTAGCGTGTCAAAAAACTGTTGTACTCTTACAACCTTTCAGTTACAAGAATTTGTTAGTATAATTGTATTAGGGTAACTAGTGAAAAAGAAAAGTGAAATTTTGTTGATATAAATAGCAAAATGACAAATCTTAACTAGTATTGTTAAACGGGTCGGCCCTAACCCACATAAATTTCCCTCTGTTCTGGCCAAACGGTCCCATTTTTTAAGCGGTTCATTTTAAAGCGGCCTTAATAGTTGAGACCTAACCCTAACCCTGGCGGGTTCTATGGGCTAAACGCCACCTAACTTGGCTCAAAAAAAATTAAAAAAAAAAATGTTCAAACATTAACATTACATAATGACAAAAAATTTCGATCCACCCCATCATCTTTAATAACAAATGTTCAAAATATAAAATTAGTTCTCATCATCTTTAATAACATAATTGAGTAAAGTTCCCATGAAATTAGTTAATAATATAAAATTTGTATCATCACATTTATAAATTAATACCATAATATTAATTTATAATTATAATGATATCAGTTTCATATTATGAACAAATTTTATAATAGAATTTATAAAATATTATATTATTATTTTATATTGGATTAATATTTTACTTATTTATTCAATTCAATAGAAATTCAAAACTGTTAAAAAATATTGAATTGGAGAGGATTAATTATTAATTGACTAAATCAAATAGAAATATTTAATTTGTAATTGATTGGCCATAATTGATTTTTGACTTATTTAAATTTGTGAAAAAACTTAAAAAAAAATTAATTAAAAAATTAGAAAATAAAAAAAAATAAAAAAATTTGAGTATATATAAATATAAACGGGCTAAACGGGTTGGCCCGGTTAACCCGCGGGCTAGCCCGTTTAGCCATGCTGGTTAATCGGTCGGGGCCAAAAGGCCCGATTTTAAACGGGTTCCCATTGCTCTGCCCTAACCCTGCATATAATAGGTTTAAACGGGCCGGCCCGTTTAACCCGGCCCGGATTAACAATGCTAATCTTAACGTCGTCTTTCTAAATAGAATCGATATATAATTAAGAATTGAGAGAGTAAATGGTAATACAATTATGCAAATACCACTAATTGATGCCCTTTGCACTGGGAGTCTTAAGGTCTGGAATCAAGGATGAAAATATTTGGATATATCATTTCTCAATGTTACCGATATAGATATTTGAGAGAACGGTATTTACACGATATTTATAAAAAATTTAAAATATCGTATTAGTTATTTTTTATAAAATTTGAATCTAATATCAGTAAAATATATATTGAGAAAATATCAATATATTTTGAAAAATATTAATCAATAACATGTGAGACAAGTGTATATATTATATTACGGATATTTATCACAAATGTAAAATTTATTCAAATTATGTTGTTACATTTATGTATTAAAAGCTTGTTAATTATTAAAATTTTATAAGTTTCAAAATTTGTTGATATTCGATATCGATTATCAATATTTTCATAAATTTAAGGTCTCAATATTTTTACCTGCACCGATATTTTCAACATTGCTGGAACAAAAGTTCAATAAATTCAATCTCACGAACTCCAGACTGAACTCAAATATTGGTGATTTCTTATAAATCTATACTTTGTAACACTCGTTTTCTTTTCTTTGGAAACATGCATGCGTATATATATAACTAGCACATAACCCCGCAAATTTTGCGGGATTGAAAAGAAAAGTTTATAGTATTATTTTAGATTTAATATTTCAAACATTTAATTAATATAATTATCTCACGTAATTTTATTTTTTAATATTGTATGTGTATAATCACTACTACACATTTAGGCTTGCACAGCTGCACTTGGACAACCCTTTTTTCAAACAGTTCTCCAAGTTATAGCTTGGAGAGAGGTTTTATAAAAAAAAATTAGATAGCGGTTCTAAACCGCTCTCCAAGAATTTTACTTGGAGAGCGGTTAAGAACCGCTGTGCAAACCACTTGGAATGCGGTTAAGAACCGCTGTCCAAGGTAAAGATTGGACAGCGGTTCAAAATCGCTCTCCAAACCCCGAAACCCTTATATCGTACACGTCCAGAGAGCAGCCCCCATTTACGCGATTTAATTTTCTCCTCTGCTAAATCCATTTTTCTCCCCAACCTCTCGTATTTTTATTGCGTCGCCGACCGACCTCCTCCTCGCCATCCCCTACCTCTCGCGCCGTTGTCGTCGCCCTCCTCCTCGTCATCCCCTACCTCTCGCGTCTTTGCCGTCGCCGTCGCCCTCCTCCTTCTTCTCGATCCCCTACCTCCGTCGCCCTCCTCCGGCCTCCTCCTCCCATACCGACATCGCCGTCCTTCATTTATATATAGGTAATTTTTTTTTATACATATATATATATATATATGTGTGTATATCTATATGTTAGTATATATATATATATATATCTATATATGTTAGTATATATATATGTTAGGATTGTTAATGGTGAATGCTCTTGCTTTAGATATGAATAGATTGTGAGTATATATATATGTTAGGATTGTTAATGGTGAATGCTCTTGCTTTAGTATATATATATGTTAGGATTGTTAATGGTTAATGGTATATATATATGTTAGGATAGTATATATATCTATATGTTAGTATATATATATATATATATATATATATGTTATGATTTGGTGAAATGGATAATGTGTTTGTTTTAGATATGAATAGATTGTATAATTTAGTTTTTGGGATGTGAATGCTCTTGCAAATGTGTGGATTAAAATGTGAATTTATATATTTTTGGGTTGGTTGATGAATTTATATGATTTTTAGGTTGGTTGGTTGGTTGTTTAATTGATGCACTCAAGGTGTTTGATAATATGCTTGTGTGAGGATTTAAACATAAATTAAGATTAATACATTAGGATATATTTGAGTTATTGATTGATGATTTGGTGAATGGATAGTGTGTTGCTTTAGATGATTGATGATACATTAGGATACATTGTCTTGAGAAGCAACAAAACCTTAGGTACATTAGAATTTGAAGTAGTAATCAAGTTTATAAACTTTTGTTGACTTGGTTAATCTTGACTTGATCTACCAAATGTTTTTTGTGGATATAAGTTCAATTATTTTACCAATTCATAAAGGTTTAAACTTCAAAATTTGGTGTGACATCAATGCATGTATTATCTCAAAATTAGAAAATTAAAATGAATGTAGATTAAGTATGGTTAGGTATGCATTAGGATTGGAATACTTTTAGGTTTAATACTTTAAGATACATTGTCTTGAGAAACAGTCTTCATATTGTCTTTCCTATAGGCATCTCTAGTTCTATATGGATCGAAAGTGGGTTCGAGTAGATCGATTATCAGATGAGTATAAGAATGGGGTGGAAGAATTTTGTAATCATGCAATTAGACACTGCACCGACCCTCGGTACATTCCATGTCCGTGTTGGAAATGTATGAATGGAAAAACTGTTAGTGGTCGAGAAAGTCTGTTTCACCACTTGATGATTCACGGTATTGATAAAATATATACCGTTTGGACATATCATGGTGAGAGAAGAGATGGATGTAGCTCAAGCAACCTAGAAACTGACTTTAGGTTTGAATACACAGTGGATGCGGATATTTTCGATGATGTACCGACTGTTGATACATCGAGTGGGGATGACAATGATCTGCGAGATCACCCTTATATGTCAGAGAAGTTAAGGGATTCTGCTGGATTACCACTGTGGTCCGGGTGTAAGAAGGTAACAAAACTGTCAGCTGTGTTGATATTGTTCAACCTAAAAGCAGCTCACCAGTTGTCCGATGAGTGCTTCACAAGTATGCTGGAAACAGTTAGTGGTTTATTGTCTGATGGAAATGTACTGCCTAAGAGAGCATATGATACTAAACAAATGCTCAAGTCCATCGGGTTAACACATCAGAAAATTCATGCTTGTCCGGGTGATTGTATCTTATTTTAGAAGGAGTGTGCAGACCTCGATGAATGTCCCAAGTGTGGGGAGAAGCGATATAAGAAAAATAAATCTTCCGCGAAGGTGTTGTGGTACTTTCCAATAATACCAAGATTCAGGAGAATGTATAGTAGCGCTGTGGATGCTAGAAATTTAACTTGGCATCATGATGATAGGATCAAAGATGGAATGCTAAGACACCCTGTTGATTCACCCAAGTGGAAGACATTCGATGTCAGGCGTCCAGAATTTGGCAATGAGTCATGACACTTGCATCTTGCACTCTCAACTGATGAAATGAATCTGTTCGGTATCCAAAGTACCAACCATAGTACATGGCCAGTGATTCTGTTAGTTTATAACCTTTCACCCGAGTTGTGCATGAAGCACACTTACATGATGTTGTCTATGTTGATATCAGGACCCAAACAACCTGGTAACGACATAGATGTATATTTGGCTCATTTGATAGAGGACTTGAAGCTCATGTGGGATGAGGGTGTCGATGTGTATGATGCTTGTAGAAAGGAGAATTTCAAGTTGAAGGTCATACTGTTTGGAACTATCAATGACTTTCCCGCTTACGGGAATCTATCTGGATATAGTGTGAAGGGGGCCGATGCATGTCCTTGTTGTACCAAGAAGACACATCACATTCGCTTGAGTCATTGTAGGAAGACCGTTTATATGGGACATAGGAGGTGGTTGGACCCAACACATAAGTACAGAACAATGACCGATGTATTCGATGGCACAATAGAGACAGGTGAAGCACCACGTTTATTGTCAGGTTTGGATGTATTGAATGAGATGAAGAATATCGACACACAATACGGAAAGAGCTTCGCAAAGAGTGTCCCCACTAGCGGTTGGAAGAAGGAATCAATTTTCTTTCAATTGCCCTATTGGAAAGAGCTGTATGTTAGACACTTCGTTGATCTAATGCACGTTGAGAAGAACACTTGTGCCAGCATGTTCAATACTTTGCTAGCTGATAAGAAGTCCAAGGATGGTTACAATGCAAGAATGAATATGATTGATATTGGAATAGGAGCAGAACTAAAACATGTGCCTAGAGAAAGGGGTAAACCGTTCTTACCTCCTACTGCACACACCTTGTCCAACAATGAGAGAAAAGAGTTACTTCAGACGCTAAAGGATGTGAAAGTACCAGAGGGTTATTCGTCCAACATACAGAGACTTGTATCAGATGATGGCGTGAGACTGATGAATCTGAAATCGCATGACTATCATGTTGTTTCTTCTGCTTTATTAAATGTACGACTATATTGAATGTTGTTTCTTCTGCTTTATTAAATGTTGTTTTTTCTGCTTTATTAAATGTTGTTTCTTCTACTTTATTAAATGTTGTTTCTTCTGCTTTATTAAATGTTGTTTCTTCTGGTTTATTGAATATTGTTTGTTTTTTGTTTATTAAATGTTGTTTCTTCTGCTTTACAGGATCATGTCTCGTTTGCCATATCACGGAGATGATGGAGATGATGATGGATATGTTGGGGTTATACTGAAAAGTATGCTTTTATTTTGTATAACCAAACTGAATTTCTTATTTATTTTACTGAAATAAATTATTTATCACATGTTGCATTAAATATGAATGAATGTTATATATATTTATTGCATACCCGTTCGATAAAGACAGTATGTGTTACGTTGTAGTTAATTTGGTGATACCAGATCACAAAAGATCAAATTAACGGTTCTTCTTGACTAAGTACAAATTCACAACCCAGATGGAAATGAACAACCCATCATGAAAGGTTGAAGTGTAAGGCTCGGATTGACTTGTCTTGACCAAGGGATTACACTAGTGCATCCTGATGCGCTGAAAAGGACCTACAGGAGGATAAATTCTTCGGTACTGAATATACAAGAATTAGACCTCAGTGGTGCGTTATTTCTTAATCTATGTTCCTTAAATAGGATCGTGTGAAATTAATAACTATTGCTTTGACTTATGATGGGAAGAGAATCAATGTGATTCGATACCTTGTATCTTGGGCAATATTATTAATTACATGACGATTGCTAAGATTTAATACGGAGAATCGTGTGCAAGTACGACTTGCTTGATTTGTCCCCTTGGTGGGCTCAGAATCTTTATCATACCAAATCTTGCAAGTGGAAATTTATTTCCGGTATGGTTAATAATGTTGAACTGTCTTTACTCCAAGGACAAAGATATGAATTAATATAAAGTCTATTCAGTGACTTAATTAATTAATGGACTAAGATAATCTTAAACGCGGGAAATAATGACCGGGAGCCATATTATTGTGAAGTCGTAATGTGGGTTAAGATGGATAGTTCAATATTAATTTTATAGTGGAGTAAATTAATATTAATGGGCTTGAATAATATTTTGGCTAAATATTAAAGCTTCATAGCCCATTGGAGGTCCAATCTTAATTCTCCTAAAGGCCCCTCGAATAGCCCAAACTAAAGTCCAATTAATGAAAAGGAGAATAAAATATTTTGGCTTATTTTTCCTCTATTATTTTCGAAAATATTGGGTATGAAGAGAGAAAAGATTTTCTTGATTTTCTTGGAAAGGTTTTATGGAATATGTATTCTTGGAATACAAGATTATCCCATAAATTCAAGAAAAGTCAAAGATCTTATTTCTTTCCTAACTAATTGGAATTTTCGAAAATTCCCTTAATATTAGGAGGTGGAATTTTTGTGGAATATTTTAAATATGGAGAAAAGAATATATTGGATATATTCAAGATTTCTTGGAGATCAAGAAAAAGATTTTCTCATCTTATTCCTAGGGCAAACCCCTTAGTATTATAAATAGGGGATGAATTTTTCACCCCCAAGTGCAATTTCATGTGTTGAAAAAATTAGAAATCCACAAAGGTGGTAGCCAAAATTTTCTTTTCTTTCAAAGATTAAAATCGTTTTTTGATAATCCTCCCACCGGATTACATTCGTGGACTTGGGACATATTTGAGAAGGCACTTTGGGTTGATCCATCGTCTCAGTGGTTGTCTCTACGAGATGTTAGTATTTACGTAATTCCTAGATTCCGCATGCTAAGGTTTTACGTGAAATACGTGATCGCATGATGTTTATTTATTGATTAATTATTATGTTGAATTGAATTAGGATTAATTCATGTTAGTAATTAATTGATTAATTTAAATATGTATTTAAATTCAACTCGAATAGATCCGGGCACCCCTTATTTCCCAACAGGATATTCTGATGGAGATCATGGCGCATATGATCATGGTGTATATGATCGACATCATCCTGATGAACTGAGAAAGTGTGACACTGATGCTCCCACCACCACTAGCAGCTCCGGGGAGAAGCACACTCGGGGTATAGTCACAATGTCATCTATTAAGAGAGCTTGTAGCAAGGGGAAAACACTTCAGGTAATTTTATTACAATTGAACAGTTTGAAATCGATAAATATATTGATTGATCGTTGAACCTAATTAAATACTATGTTATTGCAGTTATCGTTCAATGAGTTTGGACAGGCAATAGGAAAAGAGAGTGAGTCATTGTCCTTCTACATTGGAGCTGCAGTCAGGAGCGTGATCCCTATCGTGCTGCCAACCAAGGACTGGTGTAGCCCCAAACTGACTCCTTTGAAGGAAAGATTATGGGACGAACTTACGGTATATTAATTATATGTTTATTGAAAGTTGTAGTATGATTACTAAATTTACTAAATTGTTATGTTATATGCGTATAGACTACATTCAGAGGTCTTGACCACATAAAGAAGAAGCAAATATTGTCGCAAGCTGGAGTAATGGCCAAGAATTTTCGGGCTTGGTTGAGAAGTAACACACGAGATCCGGAAATTGGTCTTTACTCGGCTAGTCCACCTCCGGCGTATCAGAATAGCCCTATGGTGGCTCCATACTGGGAGGAGTTTGTGAGCAGAGCTATGGAGGATGATTTCCAGGTAAAATTGATCAATGTCATTTCCTCAATTTCTAATGTCCTAAGCTTTTCAGTGTTTATCATATTTCTATTATACTGTAGAATCGAAGTAATAAAAATCGCGAGCAAGCCAAGTCGATGGAGGCGCGATATCGTGGATTGAACAAAGGTTATGCACGAATAAGAGAAAATATGGTGAGATCAAAATCCTAACTTTTAATTTTTTTTATATATTCACTTTTAATATATCTAATAAAGGGACACGTTCATCACTATCGTAGAAAGAAGAAAGAAGAAAAGCTGGAGAGACTGGGCCTATTGTTACCCGTTTTGACTTATTTCAGACTACCAGAAAGGATCGAGACGAGAATATTCACGATCCCAGTGCACAGCGCATAATCGAAGAAGCGGTAATCTATCCATTAATTTATCTTTCAATTACAAACTATTATTTCTAAACAAATAATTAAATAATAATTTTTTTTTTGTGATTCAGGAGCGTCTATCTCAGACCATGATGCCCGATGACATCCGCATTATTGGCCCTGATGATCTGTTTGGACGGGCTATAGGTCGCCAGGAGCATCCCTGCCGCTTACGGAGTGTCGGATATGGCGTGACGAAGACATCGTTAGCGATGGCACCTGGTCTTCAAGCCATGAATATGGTGGGTATACTAACGGAACAGGTTGTCAAGTTGGCTAAAGATGTAGAACGTTTGAGGTCCGAGAGAAGAACGAGCCACGGAATGTCGTCGAGTGGAGCAAACTGTGAACATAGTGTCGCTAATGCTATGTTTTCAGCTAACCCTAGGGACAACTTTATTGAGGCACTTCAAAACGTCTCTCAGGTATCAGATGTGCATGTCTCACATTTATTTTAATTAAAGACTAGTGTATTAAAATTTTCTAACTAAATATCTTATTCGAACAACCAACGACCTTTTGCTACCTTTATTTGGAGGATCCCGATCGGTTGGTGGCCACAGGAACGTTGCACAGCTCCCATGGAATGATTCATGGTCATCCCATCACTCCTGGTTTCGTGAGGGTCACACTCGATGTACCCGTAGCTGGATAAGAGGATTCAGCGGTGCCAAAACCAATCGATGAAGCCGTCACAGTCGGAACAGCAGTCGGGCACTTCATCGAATGGGCGAGCAACTTGGTCTCTAGCACCATGAAGGCAAAATATATGTTATTAAAGTTCATTATCTTATTTGTGGTTCTAAATAATATTGCAAATTAATTGTAGAATATGCCAACACCACAAATGCCTCAGAAGAAATCACCACAAAAGGCTAAAGAGAAATCGAGGGGTGTCGTAGACAGTCAGAGAGGAAAACGATGGACTCCACTGCGTGCAGACTTAGTTATCCCATGACTGGAGACTTAGATCACGATGATTATGTACAGTATAGGGTGCACCGGATGGTATCGTCTAATGCTTTCGAGATCGTCACAGTTCCCATGCTTGCTCACTTTCATCAGAATACTTTCCAAGAATTCGTCAGTGAGGAACATGTGCGTGAAGTCTTGAATGACGAGTGGTTGAGTGCAACCACCATAGCCCTTTACCTCAGGTATGTGTTTACTAATTCTCAATATTCAATTTCTGTATAGTTTAATTTTTTTTTTAATATTAATTAGCGTATATATGTTGGTTAAAGATATTTGGGTGAGGTATATCTCTCCAGAGATGTCCGAGCAAGTGGAATGTATTCCTTCGTCTCCCCCCCAAGTGTCTTGCATAATGGGTGATAGAGTACAGACCATGAATGTGTTAGTTAATCATATGCTGAATCAAACTGGGAGCGATCATCTCATTTTTTGGCCAACAAATGTGGGGTGAGTGATAAACATTTCGTTAAAATTTGTATTCATGTTTATAATATTTGCACATATATATGCTAAATTTGCAGTTAATTTTAATATTCTCAATATAATATAGGAACCATTGGGTGCTGGTCGCCATACACATGAATATATTAAGTGTGTATTTTATGGACCCAGCTCAGGATGGAGTTTATTCAAATCGCCCTGATCTCGTTTCATATATGGAATCGTAAGTTCATTTTTAATATTCTATATAATGATTTATTTTACTTTTAAAATTATGCATATTTAATCTATTTTTATTTTTTAATTATAATAATAATAGTGTGATGACGATGTATCGGAGTCGCCTTCTGAGTCAAGGTTCAAGATCTAAGTTAAATAAAGTGAACTGGATTAACATTAAGGTAAATTTAATTTAGTAAATTATCAAATTAATAGAAAGAAATCATAATTATAATACGTGATTATAATTGTTAATCAACAGGTTCCGATGCAACGAGATAATGAACATTGTGGATATTTTGTGTGTTGCTTTATTGAAGATATAATCCACACTTCTCTAACGAACATTCCTCTCAATGTAAGTCAATTTATCGATTTATTTAAATTATTATTGATTGAATAAAAATTCATACTATATTGATTGATTCGTTGTTTGCAGTTTGTCTATGAACATGAGCTCAAGTCTTACTCTAAGAAAAGACTGGAGAAATGGAAAAACGATTGGACGGGGTACCTTTACAATCGATTCTTATATTCATACGATATTGAGTGATCGTTGTTTGAAATTTTTGTAGCATGTAATTAAATTATATATTTGTGATGATATATATTTCATGTTTTTGGTGTATTGGACGTATGTTTATAATATGTATGTTTATTTATTTCATGATGTGTATGTTTATTTATTTGATGTTTTGGTATTGGACGTATATGTGGTATAAGTTTTGGTTTATGGTTTTATTATAGGATTTTGGTTTATGGTTTATGGTATTGGACGTATATATAAGTTTTGGTTTATGGTTTTATTATAGGATTTTTAAAATATAAATTAATAATTAAAAAAAAAAAGATATTAGACAGCGGTTTATAACCGCTGTCTATCTAACATAATAAAAGAAATTATTAAAAAAAAAAGTTAGACAGGGGTTAATCCACCTTTGCAATGCGGTTGAAAACCGCTGTCCAAGCCCAATCTTTGGGACAACGGTTTTTTAATAGCTGTCCAAGCTTGGACAACTGTTATAACCGCTCTCTAAGGGCTATTTTAACAGTTGACCAAGCCCAAATGTGTATTAGTGAATATACTCCCTTCATCCCGAACAAATTAAGCTTTACATTTTATTATTTCGAAAGTTCTAAAGAGAGATTTACATTTTATTTTTTATATTTAATTATGTAGCATGTTGATTCATAAAAAATCCCCGACTTTAGCAAGTTGGTTAATATCTTCGAGATGATCTGCACAATGCATATGCTGCTTATATCCACACACAAACATGAACATTTTGGTTATATGATAGTGATACACATATGCCCATCCAATTTTGTATGAAAATTCAAGTGTAAGCAGATATTACCACTTATCATTAGACGTTTCAAAAAGATCACATGCAATGCTTTAAAAAAATCCAGCATTATTCTTTCGCTCTTATTATTGATTCTATGAAATTATCACTTTTGAACCTGATAAACTCCATCTAACCAAGGACTTCCCAAATTACTTACCTCAATATTTTCATACAATACTAACCAGGTGGCTTAGCCCACCTGGCCATTGGGCTCCTCAATTGAGTGGGAGACCCAGGTTCGATTCCATTTGGGAACGAATTGGAGTATGGGAGTTATAAGGTGGCTTGGTGAATTTGTGGAGTGTTTGGGTGCTTGGTGTACTAACTACTAACAACTAACTTTGTCCGATAAAAAAAAATAAAAATTCATACAATACACAAAATAATTATGCAGTTGTAATAAACATTAATAACTCAAATTACTTATCTCAATGCTCCCTACAATAGAAAAACAAAATTAAATGCAATATAAAATATAATTACACAACTGTGATAATCATTCATAACCAATTCATGACTCAAATTATTTATCTCAATACTCCATGAAATATACAACACAAATCAGAATAACAAATTCATCAAATTATAATAATCGCATCATATTAAATATACAAAACAAAAATTAGATTACCAAATTCATCAAATTAGAAGAATCGTTATGAAAAAGAAAAGAAGAAATTCATCCACAACTAATTTAACATTAAAATTACTTACCTAAATACTCCCTGAAATATACAAAATAAATACACAATTGCAATCAAAATTCATAACTCATTCAAAACAAATTACATACCTCAATACTCTCTGCTATTCGATGTTAAAAAATTCCCTGCAATATACAAAATAATTACACATTTGTAATAAATATTCGTAACCAAATCAAAACTCAAATTAGAAGAATCGCTAGGAACAAAAAACCTATCCATAATTAATTCAGCACTCAAATTACTTACCTCAGTACTCAAATTACTTACCTCAGTACTCCCTGCAATATTCGTAACCAAATCAGAACTCAAATTAGAAGAATCGCTAGGAAAAAAAAAGTATCCATAATTAATTCAACACTCAATTAAATTACTTACCTCAGTCTTCCCTGCAATATAATAAAACTCCATACAATATATAAAATAATCACACAATTGCAATATACATTTATAATCAATTCAAAACTCAAATTACTTTTAAATTAGAATACTCGCAATAAAATTAAATTAATAAATTCATCAAATTAGAAGAATCACTATGAATAGAAAAGATGAAAATAATTAATAATTAATTTAACACTCAAAGTACTTACCTCTACACTTTCATACAATATACAATTGCAATAAACATTCATAACCAATTCAAAACTCAAATTATATGATGTTTGTATATAATAAAGAACTTATATAAGGATATATAAGGTGTGTGTTTTGAGGAAAAAAAAAGATATGGGAGTGAATAATCATATCTTTAATAAATATATCGGAATAAAAGATATATATATGTGGGGTGTAGCCATATCTTTTGTACATAAATATTATAGCAATAAAAATATTCAAATTGATTAGATGGTGTTAAATTGGGCAATATGGGCGTGCCAAAAAAAAATATGAAAGTGAATATATAATGATATACGTGTATATATATTTTTGTAAATAAAAGTATATAATTTATATTAAAAAATTACTTTAAATAACTTTTAATGAGAGCGCACGATTTTGAAATGAAATAATTTGGTTGAATTGGGTTTTACGCAAGTTGACGTGGTTTCGTCACATTGGCTGAAATAAGTTTACCAATATATAGTATTAAGATTAACATATTTATGCATACGCTTGATTTTTTTTTATGATAACTCATGAAACACTTTCAAAAAATATACTTTTTTAATTTTTTACAGTGAATTCAGTAAGTACTCATCAATCACGAATTAAAAACATTAAACGTAATCTGTGATATATCGGTTCTTCTAAAAATAACACAATGCAATACCAGACTCACACTTATCCCCTAAATAGGGTGCGATTCTCAAGTCCACGAATCCAACTGTCATTCCATGAATTCATAAATAATAAAATAAAAGAATTTAACGGATACACAAATTCGATGCGTGAATTATGCTAAATGATTAGACATAGTCGTGTTATTAAGCTTTAGATGTATTATATCAATATAAGTTTATTATATAATATAATTTAAATTGACAATGTGACTCTCTTTTTAAATTGAATTCACTATTATAATTTATTTATTGGGTTGATGGTATTTGATAAAAAATTTCATCTCATCTAAAAGTCTGAACTTGTAGAGAGATGTATAACTATTTCATTTATATGGTTCTCTAATATTCCCCCTCACTGGTGAACTATATTTTTCTCTAGACTAATTGCCAACTCCATTATGGAGAGGACTTAGAAGGTCGAACAAGTGTATAATTTAATAATCCAGTTATTTACACCCCAACATTAGCAGATACACCCACAAAGATAATACAAAAACTATAAGAGTTAGTCTCCCATGAACCAGGTCTATGCTATGAACTTGAATTATTTAACTCATTTCACTTATTTTCCAACACATTTTTCTAAGTCACTAAACTTAACCCGCATTATACTCTGGGTAGGATTAAATATCATGAATTAAAAATAAAGTTCATAGCATGAACCAGGTCTATACAAGTTTTTGTCAAACTATAATACCCTTGTTTTAAAAAAATACATTGTCTCCCTTAACCAACTTGTAGATTATCGGTCTTTCCTCCCCGAATACGTTCACGTCGGCGCCAACATGCACAATGTTTACTTTGAAAATTAATTCTTCTCCTTCTAGTATATATAACCAACTTCAAATATCTCAAGAAATCATAAAAGAAAATATAAGAAAATACCTGTTGAAGGCTTTGATATCATAAAATAATTTCATCTCATCTAAAGGTCTAAACTTTTAGAGAGGTGTGAAATTAACTCATTTATATAGTTCTCTAATATGAAGGAATTTCATCTCATAAAAAAACATGAACTTTTAGATGAGACGTAATTATTTCATGATATCAAAGTCTTCACGTTCACGATCACGTCCTGGGTTCAAACTTCGCAAACAGTGACTCTACCCACATTAAACTATACACGTGGTGGGCCTCCTCAATCCTTCTCATGATGGAGTTGACAACTCAGTTCATAAGTGAGGGAGAATATTAGACTATTAGGGAACTGTATATTAAATGAATTACATCTTTCAACAACTTTGAATATTTAGATGAAATAGAATTATTTCATCTGAATTGATGTTTAGTTAATTAATTGGAAATATTATCTTAGGTTATAGGTGATAGAAATTGTGAATTGTATGCATATGATTTATAAAATTTTAAAATTTATATATATTTTTATGTGTTATATAAAATAAAATATAGATAAATAGACGTATTCTTGTTAAATTGCACTTTATTTTAATTTTTTTAATTTTGTATTCCCATTTCCGTATCATATCGCCCCCACATTCGGGTTCCTGCGCATTTGTGCACCTAGAATGTAACTAAAAGCTCATACAATATATTTCTTATAAAAGTTAGTATTTTTTAAATTAATTATTACTCCCTCCGTCCCAACTTTTTCTTCGCACCACCTTTTTCTCATGTTCAGCGATCGAGTTATTTATTAATATTTAAAATGATAAAGTGACTTTTAATTAAGAAGAGGTATGATAGATCTATCTCTCATCTATTATATATCTCTTTAAAAATTACTTTATCATTTTAAATACTAATAAAAAATTCGTTCTCTAGAACACGAAAAAACGGTAACTATGAACAAAGTGTTGGGACTGAGGTAGTATTACTTTTCCCCTTTAAATATATTCAGTGTGACATGCAAAGTCATACCTACGTATGTTATTGTGCAACTGGGTTGCATTTTGTATATATTTAAATAATATTAATTGTTTCGTTCATAGATATTAGTTTCACAATAATTAGTTGTTGTAATAAAAAATATTAATTAATTTATTATAAAGTGATAATTACATCTGAGAGATACCCCTATATAATATTGCATGTGTAATATTAACACATTTAAAGAAGAGCCAGAACATTCTTGAATTCTTCACGAGTGGACCAAATCTAAAAAAAAATATTGCATAAAGTAAATAAAAATAACACACACAAATTTGTGTTACTATAAAAATAAATATATATTATTATATAAATAACACATGCATGTTCGTATGATTTAAAATATATTACATAGATATTGATCCATGCAATATTATATAGAAGATTTTATGGTTACAAATTAGTTGCCATGATCAATTGGTGTGACAGTATTACATAGAGACGTTTCATATATTTTTTTAATAATATATCGTGGATATGTAGATAGAGAAGTTGATAACATGAGATAAAATAGGAAATGTTTAAAATGTTGGTCAATTCGGTGAGTCTTACATAAGTGGTGGAATTTATCCACTTCCTATGGCTGCACTTGCTTTGGTCCCATCAAATAGCAGCCACTACGCGTGTTCGTCATATAGGGCTGCGCCGCGGTCTCTCCTTATCGCCTTACAATGGAACTCTCTTTCGTCTACCACATTTCACTCATCCTTCTTAATCAATTACGACAAAAATTCATATGAGATGGGGTGTAACCTAACACAAATCACACCCATCATTTTTTAAAGTATTAAAGTATCAATGTTCAACTTATGTTACGTCTCACAGTAAGACCGTCTAATGCACGTGTGCCTCATTAATGACACATTTTTCTATAATAAAGTAGGTGTTTTTTTTTTTTTGATGGGTACTTTGTGAAATTTATTTATCGTGATACTGATTTTATATTTATAGACATGACCCTTCTATTATCACGATTAGTAGTACTCTTTTATAATATAAGTCACACCCTTCATGAGTTATCACTATTAATAGTTTTATTGTAATATAAGTCACAACATTCAATGTTATGAGTAATACCCTTTATGTAATATTTTTTATTTATCACAATTAATACACTTTGATAATAAAAATCACACCCCTTAACTAATTTCATAGATTTTTATATGATACTTGTTTACCTTATATTTTGTCATTTTCTATTGTTTTGCATAGTTTTTATGGGAATACAAGTTTGACCTGGGAAGGATATTTTCGGGCCCTTCCTTGAAGGTGCTAATATTGCATATGCGATATTACATTGGAGTGTGCCTCTTAATTTAATTATATTATTAATAAGGGACTTATAAAATGACAAATATTTATATAAAATATTTCACGGATCAAGGATTCGTGAAATATAGCCCAAACAGAGAGAAGTGGAAGAAAACATAGGGAGAAGTTGAAGAAACAGAGGGAAAATCGTTTGTTTATACAGTAACACATCTTTCTTCTTACAACAACATGTGTTTATATAGCAATACAATTTTCAATACTTTATTTGCATTACTGAAAGAGACAAATATGTATTACTTTTTTTTTACACTTATAGTAACACAGACCTGTGAACGAGTTTTTATGTTGCTTTTGGGAAAAATCTGTTTGACTTGATTGGACCCACGAAGCATCCGCAAATTTTCAGCTCCTTCTAAATATGCTAAAGTTTAATGTAAAATATTTCATCGTAGTGTCCTTCTACAAAAAATAAAATAAAATATGTATATATATATATATAAAGATAATTAGTGTAATTTAACTTTATTCTGATTAATGGTTTAGTTGAAAAAAAATGAAAAATACACAAAAAAAATTATGAACATAGGTATACGAGAACTCTCTTTTCTCAAATTATCACTGCTTAGTTATACGAAGTTTCACTATTTAGTGATATTTAGAAGAACAACACATAAAATCAAGCATTTTTTAAACAACGATATTTCATATGTAAAACAGAGACACTTCATATACTAAACAATATACTTAAAAAAAGAGTTCACATTAACAGAAATTTCACAGAGACATACTCTAAAAACAATAGTTCTTCTAAACAAATAGTATGTACATTTTAATAGGGGTTGTTGAAGGTCATGTCGGGTCAAATGAATTTCTTGACTAAATATGAATCTTATAACTAGGAGTTGAATAAGTCAGGGCAAGCCAAACTTCTCATAAAAAAGCTTGAGCTTCATATTTAATTTTTGGACCCAAGTTTGACCTATTATCTATCATAGGCATTTTCAAGAAAATTTGGCTTGACCTATAATAAACGGGTCTGGCTTGAAATTCTTTTAAAGGCCTATCTATTAAGTGATTTTTAATTTTGTTCTTTTTATTCAACAATTTTTTTTAGTATACATGAAGGATTAAAGATATTCTATTACTGAACTAATTTGAATATTTTTAATTATAGGCGCTATACGATCTTATTATTGAATATATTATTTTGTTTAATAAAATATAAATAGACAAGCTGCATTTTATGTGGATTAATACTATTTTATCATTTTATTATATATTATATAACATACATTTATATATAGAGAGTGTTGGGATATGAAATAAGATTTTGATTTAACATACCAAAACCCCTTAGTAGAAGATAACCAAAGTTAGTTGAATTCAGGCTAGTTGAATAACTAATGTGTTAGTAAACTTATAGATGTTAGGTTCTAAAATAGAAGACATTTAGTTGAGGGGAACTCAATCAAAGTTGTAAGTCGGCTGACAATCACCTGAAGATCAAGAAGCCTGAAGGACTATGTAGAGTTTCCACTTCAAAGCAAGTTAACTAATTATCTAATGGGATAATTACTAGTGCATACGAGGCACTGTACACTTTTTGCATAGAACCCAATTTACTGTTTCGCCTACACTGTTTGCCCTAATTTGTCCACAAATACCCCTCTTAATCCTGTAGCTAATTTGACGAATTTCCCTAATATACCACCCCCGTTGGACCTCCCACCTGATACCACCCCGTCGGACCTCCCACCCCGCCCACCTTCTGACATATTTCACCACCCCCTCATAGTACAACCGTCAAATCGATTGCTGACACAAATTCAAATTTTCAAAATTCAAATTCTCAATAGTACTGTATTTGGTTATGATCAATTTAATTTTTTACCAGAATGAACTTCGAGGTATGCTCCAATGTCCATTTGTTCGAATTTGTGTTTCATTTTGTTCTGTATTCATTTATTAATTTATTATTTGTTGTTGTAGGTTTCGCATTTGTAAATTGAGTTTCAGATTTAATGGAGAGTGTAAATTGATGGAGGTGGATTCATCAGCATCAAATGCTAACATCATTTCATACATAATTGGTGCGTGGTGTGATCGGAAACCAAAGTACATATCTTGTCGATCGTCAGTTGGTAATTTGAATAACTGTGTTTTGTTTGGCAAAGATGATTTCAGAAATTTGATTGTAATATGCCAGCAATTGAAAGTTAAATTTCTAATTATTAATATTACTAACACATTAAATGTTGTTGATTCATCTGAAGACAATAACAATGATCTTTTAGTTAGTGTAAGTCTCACTCCCATACACGTGTCTGGTCAAAATGTATTAGAAAGTAGGAGTGGTTTAGATTCTCACACTAAGCAGACATATAACACAGATCATCCGGCATTCAATATATGTCCGTCTTTCTGACAGTTGGGTGGATATCATGGTAGGTGGTGTTGGTACTATTTTTCCAGGTGGTGTTGATGAATTTAGATGTGAGCTTATTAAGTACACTACCCGTTTAGGCTTGTTTTTTTAAATACATTCGCAATGAACCTAGATACATTCATGTTGTGTGTACTAAAAAAGAAACACAACATTGTCAATGGTTTGTTAAAGCTAAACGTCAAGTTGTTACCATGTATTTTGTTGTATCAGACTTATGTTTAACTCATAACTGTGATGAAAATTTGATTGCACCCAAAAAAACAGGCTTGCACCCCGTGTTCTTGGTACTTTATTTGTTCAGGATGTAAAAGACAACCCATTTTTACGTGGTAAGGACATTGTTCCACTTTTGAGAACTGGATATGGTATTGATTTACCTTATTGGAAAACATGGCGTACTCTAGATAAAGCTAGGGATAATGTTTTTGGTAGTTACGATGAATCGTATGATAATTTGAGATGGTATTGTGAAGCTGTGATGCATACAAATCCTGGTAGTGTTGTGCGTTTGGAAAATAATGAAGAGTCTAACTGTTTTGAATGTGTTTTTATTGCTTTTAATGCAAGCATTAAGGGGTTTAAAAGTTGTCGCCCTATGTTGTTTGTTGATGGTACATTCATGAAGGGTAGGACGAAGGGGACGTTGCTTGTAGCTACTTCTAAGGATGGTGACAATGGGAATTATAGTTGCTTTAACTGTTTGAATTGCCTTCGCTTTTGCTATGGTATCTTCTGAAACTACTGTTAATTGGGAATGGTTTTTGGCTCTTTTGCGAGATTATGTCATACACGATAGGAATGTTTTTTACCTATCAGATCGCAACACGGGTTTAGTGTCTGTATTTCAAAATGTGTTTTAGGAACCTGTAAATTTCTATTATTTGTATCACTTGCAAACCAATCTTAAGGGCAAAAGATCAAAAGGATTAAGCAAGGAGAAACGCAAAGAACTTGGTGTACATTTTAGAGAATGTGCTTATGCCCCAACTATAGCCATATTTAATGAGAAGATTGCAATTTTCAAGGAAGCTGGAGGTACATTGGCAGAAGAATGGTTAACAGATATGCCGTATGAAAAGTGATATGTTTCTCATTATCCGCATATGACTAGGTATGGTAAAATGACCAGTAATGTCACATAGTCTTTTAATGCATGGATTAAAGATGAACGTCAGCTACCCGTATCCCAAATGCTAGATTCTCTTCGTCAAAAGATGAATGCATGGTTTGTCAAAAGGAGGACAACAAGTAATCTTTGGACTGGTGCTCTTTGTCCATCAAAGGAGTGTGAATGAAACTATCTATTTGAATTTGGGTTATCTTGGAAGACAAATGAGTGTGGTAAAAATCAGTACGAAGTAGAAGCATTCCCATCCGTTGTTGGGGATATCAGTTTGAAGGTATGCACGTGTTTTCAGTGGCAAATTACTGGATTTCTGTGTAAACATGTTGTGGCTGTAATGAGGTTTTTTTGTACGGAAGCATCTTTGTTCATACACATTAACAAAACCATTTTTACTGAAACTTACAAACATTGTTACTCGGAAAACATTCATCCCATACCTGAATTCCAAATTAATATATTATTAATTAATTCTCCATAAATTAAATATTAAATCAAATTTAATACTTAATCAACCAACTATAATCCGTAATTGGGAATTACTTGTTGTGTGACCCATAGGCCCTCATATATCGAGTGATTAGTCAAACTAACGGTCTTAATTGAACCCTAAACAATAAATCAGACATTCTCAATATATGAGGTATGTTGCGAGAAACGTGCAACTACCTGTAACTGAAACTTGGGTTATTACGATATTTTCCTTTCATTCACGAATACTCGATTAGTCTTGAACATGATGAAGTGTCTATTCAAATAACTTAATCATATTATCTTCAATCACTAATTGATCATGTATGTCACACTTAGCCACAAAGTCTAAGTTGACGTGCATCGGCAGATGACTTAGATCCAATTATGACGAGAAGATGAGTATTCTCTCTAAATCCACTTTGAGGAATGAATCATATTCTTAGTTCAATTACCACGCACATGCACTTCGTGATGAACCTAATCCAAGCCATATATACCCATGGAAGGGTGCAAGTATCGGTCATGCTCAAAGTTCATCACTCCACACATATCGTGCGTATTGACCTCAAGTCAAAGGAGTATCACATCGCTCCCACTAACCGAGAAACCCGTAGACACATATAGTGGAACTACGTCAAACGGTTTCTCGGATGGGTATACTGTTGGGGAATAAGTTGCACAGATCTATCCGGGATGAATATTTAAATACAAATTTAATTCTTATAATTATTACTAGCATGAATTAATCCTATATTAATTCAAATAATAATCCAACAACATATCATGCATATAATTAATTCACGTAAATCCTACGCATGCGGAATTCTACGAGTTTACGTGAACGTACCTCTTGGGATGACAGTGATCTGGCTGATTAGACTAACCAAAAGAACTTCCCAAGTATTCCCTTAATCCTTGTTCGATTATCCGGTGGTAGGACACTTGTGAACAATTAACAAAAGGAAAATAAATTATGTTGCACCACCTTTGTGGATTTACTAATTTTTCCAGCGCATGGAATTGTACTTGGGAATGAAAGAATCATCCCCTATTTATAGAGCTCAAGTGGTCGAAAATTGTGGCAAGATAATGTGGGAAAATATTTTCTTGATCTCCAAGAAATCTTGAATATATCTCCTATATTCTTTTTCCCATAATTATAATATTCCACAAAATCCCACTTACTCTTTGCTATGGGATATTTTCGAAAATAATGGGCAAGATTCCAAGATTTGGATCTTCTTGAATTTATGAGATATTCTTGTATTTCAAGAAATACATATCTTCCATAATATCTTTTCAAGAAAATCTTTCTTGCCCTTTATCTTTCAAAAATTTCGAAATCTTCTTTATAAATAACCAAGTGGGAGATTTCTTGAATTTAATGAGATAATCTTGTATTCCAAGAATACATATCTTCATTCCATAACAAAATTCAAAGAAAATCTTTCTCCCCTTTTATCTATAAATTTCGAAAATAATTAGGAAAAATAAGCAACAATATTTATTTTATTTTAAATACTTTTTTCAGTTATTGGACTATATGTTGGGCTACTCAGGGGGCCTTTAGGAGAATTAAGATTGGACCTTCCAATGGATCTTGAATTTTCAATATTGAGCCACAATATTATTCAAGTCCATAAATATTAATTAATCTCACTACATAATTAATATTGCACTATCCATCTTAACCCATATTACAGTCAATATGGCTCCCGGTTATTATTTCCCGTGTTTAAGATTATCTAGCCCATTAATTAATTCAAGCAACTGAAATAACTTTCCATTAATTAATATCTTTTGTCCTTGGTCAAGGAACGGTTCAACATTATTATCCATACCGGAAACTAATTCCACTTGCAAGATTTGGTATGATAAAGCTTATGAACCTCCCAAGGGGGCAAATCGAACAAGCGTACTTGCACACGATTCTCCGTATTAAATTTTAGCAATCACATGTGACCAATAATATTGCCCAAGATAAAAAGTATTGAATCTCGTTGATTCTCTACCCATGATAAGTCAAAGCAATAGTTACCAACCACACATGATCCTATTTAAGGAACGAAGATTAAGAAATAACGAACCACTGAGGTCTAATTCTTCCTTGTTCAGTTCTGAAGATTTATTCCTCCTGTAGGTCCTATTCAGTGCATCAGTCATGCACTAATGTAATCTCTTGGTCAAGACAAGCCAATCTGAGCCTTACACTTCAACCTTTCATGATGGATTGTTCATTTCCATCTAGGTCGTGAATGACGTACTTTTAGTTACAAGGGGACCATTAATTTAATCTTTCGTGATCGGTATCACTAAATTAACTACAATGTAACACGTCATTTAATTATTATTGAGCGATTATCAAATAAATATATGTAACATTTGATAATATTTAAAGCATCAGTGATAAACAATTTATTTCAGTAAATAAGTCCGAAATTCAGTTTTGATTATACAAAGTAAAAAGCATACGTTCCAGTATAATCCCAACATATACCAATACCCTCTAAGGTATCTGTGCATCCATCATGAGATACCTAGTATCTCGTAGTAAGTGAGATCTTACTACACTCTCTAAGAGTATGATGCAGATCGCACACCAATCTCAATTGCATCATCAATATCCCATTCTTGATGATCCTTGATTGGGGTTATTTGAGAACCATGTTTAAGTCATCT
Source organism: Stenogyne calaminthoides (assembly GCA_037126765.1). Classification (NCBI taxonomy): domain Eukaryota; kingdom Viridiplantae; phylum Streptophyta; class Magnoliopsida; order Lamiales; family Lamiaceae; genus Stenogyne; species Stenogyne calaminthoides. The sequence continues at coordinate 38,330,930 of JBBCBC010000001.1, read as the reverse complement.
GAGTTCTCACAATCTCAATGACATCAGTGATTCATGGGAACACAGGTAAGAACAAATGCAAACAATCAAACATAATAGTCAAACAAGTGTAACGCCATACATTTAATATTAAATAAACAATAATATTAAACCAATACTGAATATTATCTTAGCATTATATCCTTACAAAAGATTGTCTCTAGGACATTAACACTAACACCACTATTGTCAAATAGCGTGATGTGGAGGCCCACCACCAGGTCACCGCATGGTATGCACTAAAGTGCGGCCTCCGAAGAAGCATGAGGACTTCAGGTCGTCAATCAGCGACCTCCCCTTGGTGGTCGCAGGCTGCGAATATGGAATAAATTCCTGGCAGCCAAGGAAGCGGGTTTCGAGGAGATAATTGTGGAAGGTGTATCGTCTGGCGAAGATCTTGCCCCAAGTCATGGGATTCCTTCCCCAAATAGCTCTCCCAGCGGTTGGCCCCCGGGGGCCACTCGAGAAAGCCCACGAGGTTCCTTGACCTAATATGTAATCTATAAATACTAACTATGTAACACATTGTAAAGGATGGAAAAATCTTAGCAATCTTAGGCAGAAAGTATAGTAGAATATCCTGGCTTGGACGCCCCCAGATGTAGTCTTATTCATAGACGAACTGAGTAACCAATTCTAGTGTTTTTCCTTACATTTACCGTTCATTGCATACTCATTCATAAATCACTATTGCTTGTTGGCCTGAACCAATATCCGGGCACAACACCTTCATCTCCGCTGGTCCCTCCGAGGTCGCTAAATGAGCCAGGGCATCGGCTTGTGAGTTAGAATCCCTTGGGACCAATTTCATGTGTACTTGCTCAAACTTTTGTATGAGCTTTTTGACGACCTCCTGGTAAGTCGCCATTCTGTCATCTCGAGCTTCGTACTCTCCCGAGACTTGGTATGCTACAAGCTGAGAGTTGGTGTGGACTTGTAGCCTTTTGACACCCATTGCCATGGACATTTCCAGGCCGTTAATGAGGGCCTTGTACTCGGCTTCATTATTGGTCGCTGGGAAGTCGAAAGTTATGGCCGTCTGGAATGAGTTACCCTCAGGGCTAACCAGAACTATCCCAACCCCCGACTTGTTGGCAATTTCTGAACTATCCACCAACAATTTCCAGGGTGGCCCGACTGAGCTGCTGACTTCTGATGAGAAAGTGAGCTTGACCATGAAGTCAGCTAAGGTCTGCGCTTTGATTGCTAGGTGATGTACGTAGGTTTCCCCATACTATCCGATCTCTATGGCCAATTTAAGATATTGACATGTCGTATCACGTCGGTGGAGTATATTCCTCAGAGGTAGGGAAGTGAGTACCTCTACTTGATGGTCGAAGAAATATGGCCTTAGTTTTCGGACACTCATGACCAAAGCGTATGCGAGCTTCTCTAGGAGCGGGTATCGCTGTTCGGTTTCACTAAGTGCCTAACTGACAAAGTAGATGGGAAGGTGGACCTGCCCTTTAGACCGAACCAATATGGAGCTCAGAGCGATTTCAGATGCCGCTAGATACAAGAACAACTTCTCTCCCGGAATTAACTTCGATAGGATACTTACTTCTGCCAAGTATGCCTTTATTTTGTCAAAGGCTTCTTAGCTCTCTTCAGTCCATTCAAACCTCGACCCTTTGCGTAGTGTGTCGAACAGTGGCTTGCATTTATCCCCCATTCGGGAGATGAATCTATTCAACGCAGCTAGGCTGCCTGTCAGTTTCTGGACCTCTTTTACATTCCTCGGGCGCCCATATCATAATCACTTTGATTTTAGCTGGGTTGGCCTCTATTCCCCTCTTCCTGACTAGGTGTCCTAGTAATTTTCTGGACTCTACCCCAAAATTGCATTTTTTTGGGTTGATTTTCATGTTGAACCTCCTCAGAATCTCGAAAGTTTGAGCGAGGTGCGCGAGATGATCCTCCTTCTTCAGGATTTTGATGATTATGTCGTCTACATATACTTCAACGGTCTTGCCAATTTGATCCGCGAACATATGAAAGAAATCCTTTGGGCATGCCTCATTAAGGTCGGTGAAGTCGATGCACCGCCGCCAGGTCCCGTTGGACTTCTTCACCAGTACTGCGTTAGCAACCCACTATGGTTGGTCAACCTATGTGATCAGGTCATTGTCCAGTAGCTTTTTTTACCTCTTCTGCCAAAGCCGCATACTTCTCAGGGCTGAATTTTCTACGTTTCTAGGCAATCGGCCTCTGGCTTGGGTCGATATGAAGTCGATGGCATGCTAATTGTGGGTCGATTCTGACCATGTATTTGTGGGACCAAGTGAAGACATCTAGATTCTTCTTGAGAAAGTCGATGACTTCCCCCCTGAGGTTGCCCGATATTTTAGAGCCAATAATGACTTCTAAATCGGGATTGAGCTGGATCCACTGGGACTTTTTCAAGGTCTTATCCCGGGGTAACTCTGGGCCTCCCTTATCGCGGGTCATCAATTTCGGCCTCGATGAGGAATTCCTCTGGCTCGGGACCTAACCTTGGATCGAGGTCACTTCAGTTTCTCTTTTTGTTTGTCTTTTCCGAGTTCAATTCTTTACATTGCATTATACTATCTATTACAAATATAGGTTTGCTAGAAATAAATGCAGAATTGAAATAAGATCGAGAATAAATCGAACAACCCCTGCATCAACTTGGTCACCCTTAACAGTACCGACCACCCCATCCTTAGTAGGGAATTTTACACATAAAAAATAAGTAGAGGACGCAGCCTCAAATTCGTGCTCAAACAGCCTACTGAGAAACCCATTGAAAGAGTTCTATAGGTCGATTACAAGAAAGTCGCACAACTTAGTGGTCCTAACCTTTTCATATAGGGTAGAGATTAGTTCAACAGCTAGGCGATTGATGCCATTCGGCTTGACGGTTGCATATTCAAAGCCTTTGACAATGTGCTCGCATGGCTCGATGTAATCCTCAAAATCGCTGAGCTGGTTCAGTGTTTTCTTAAAGAGGATGTTGCTGAAAGCCCCTCCATCTACCAATATGTGACAAACCGTGGTTCTCATGATGTTTGCCTTGATCACCAGTGGGTCAGTATTGGGAATAGACTATCCCCGCCTTGTCCTGCTCCCCGAACTGGATTTTGTTGGTTTCTTGTGCTATGGAGAATACAGGTAGCACCATCCTTCTCGCATTCTCCATTTCCCTTATTTCGGCCTTCATACGCATGGTTGATGCTAGGAGGCCGCCTACTGCCCCAAGGGGGAGATATGGTGTGTATTGTGCGACCTCCCGCATTTTCTGGCATGGGAGGGACATGTCGCTCATTTCGTCTTCCCCCCTGGTTGGGATTCTGTTCGGTTGGAGAGCCTTCTTGCCTGTGATTATTTTCCTGTTGGTGACCTTTTAGCCTCGGTTCTTCATTCGCCTAAGGTCGCTTAATGAACTCGTCTAGCAGTCCATCTTCGTAAAGCCTCCAGAGTTGCTTCAGTAGGTCTCTACACTCGCTTGTATAGTGACCTGCATGATCATGATAATGGCAGAACTTTTTTGGGTTCTGCTTGCTTTTGTCCTTGATTGGGCGAGGTGGGAGGAGCAGTTCTCGACCTTTGATCTGTGTGAAGACATGACCAGGTGTCATGCCAAGAATCTCCATCAACTTCACTGGTATCAACTCCTCGAATGGGTTGAAGTTGTCGGGTGCATTGTAATGACCCCCGATTTTCTTGGAATTCCTTTTTGGCTCTACAACCTCCTTTGGCTCAGAAAGTTGGGACTCTAAAAGTTCCGCAGTGTGTTTCATGTCGCTTGCCCGCCTTTGGAAGTCGACATAGCTTGTCGGATAGTAGGCGGTCATGCACTGCCACATCTTGGTTCCCTTCCTGAGGCCACTCACAGCCCCGAGGAGTTTGGCCACATCCCCCAAAGGATCTCCTTCACGGATGAGTTTATCGATCCTTTCTACGTAGGATCGATCAGACTCATTCTCGCCTTGTTGAGTGTTTATCAAGTGTTGCTTGGTGGTAGGTCGGGGAGCTATTACCGAGAAGTGGCTCAAGAATAACCTAGCGAGCTGCTCGAAGGTGTCCACCGAGTATGGGGGCAGTGAGGTGAACCACATGTGGGCTTGATCGCTCAGGGTTAGCGAAAGCCTACATTTGGTGGCGTCGGTTGCACCCATGAATTCCATGTAGGAATTGTATTTCGCTACATGGACCCTAGGATCCGAGCTTCCACTGTAGCGATTTATGACCGCCGTGTTAATTTTCCTCTGGGTGGGAGCCAACGTGACTAGTGTGCCCAGAGGTGAGCTTGGGACGATGAGGTTGGTGTCCGCACCCATTTGTTCGCCCTGGTTATCCACGCGTTCTAGTAGTGCCTGATTTGTACGAGCCAGTGTGACGACCTGTGCGTAGCACAGATCAGTGAAAGGGAGGGCGCCCTACTTGCCGAGGTTTCCGACGGCAGAGGCCCTTGGTGTTGGGATTATAATTCCCCAACACTTGGTACCTCCTCGTGGTACAAAGCCAATGCGAGCGTAAGGTCGCGATCGAGTTCCCCCTCCTCTTGGTTGGGATGAGAGTTGTCTTCATCCTCCGCATTGTCCGGTGCCTTCAATGTTCCGGTATCTCTGAGGCAGTTGCACACGTTGTTTGATACCACTGGCCTCTCAATGCGAGGAAGTCGATAGTCCCTGGTGTTGGTGTTCCTCGCCTCAGGGATGGCGAGTTGGCCTGCAGATTATCCTTTTCGGGCCAGGTGACCCTTACCTTTGGAGGTACCCCAGGGGTGACCTTCTTGTTCGGGGGTTGTTCCTCTGGTCCATCAAAGGTAAGTTGTCTCTTTCGGAGGACAACCAAGATAGCTTTCTCATCCTCTGGGATTCGGATGAGAGTTCCCCAGTCGGGGGCGACCGTGGCAGCCACCTGATGGGTGCGGTGGGAGCTCAGGGAAGCTTCGGCCCCATCTCTAGAGTCAATTTCGTGTCAGACAATCTCGTTCTGGTTGTTGGCCATTTCGAATGGTGAAAGGTTGGGTCTCTAAAGAATTTTGTGGAAAATCAGTAGAACATTCCCACAGACGGCGCCAATTGTTGTACCCGGATAAATATTCTGGCCACAAGTATTAAATATAACAAAAGATAAACGAAAAAATAAATACTCATGCGATTTGATTACCTAGTTTGTCTTTAAAGAGACTACGTCTGGGGGCGAACCAAACTATGTATGAATCTCACTATAGTTTCTGCTCAAAATAGTAAAAAATCGATCCCTTACAAGTGTGGCCCTTGAGGCCTATTTATACATATTTTCCCACCTACAGGCGATCAATAGAATTAAAGTCTATCAATATGGGGGCTTCAATCCCGATGTAAAGAATCGATCCCTTACAAGTGTGGCTCTTGAGGCCTATTTATACATGTTTTCCCGCCTACAGGCGGTCAATAGAACTAAAGTCTATCAATATGGGGACTTCAATCCCGATGTGTGTTAATCCCGCGATGTCGGGTCAATGGTCATCTCAATCATTGTGCGCCATTTATGGGCCAAGCTCCATGGGTGGATTCTGCGGCTTGCCTGGCGCCTAGACCGTTATGCAACTTCTAAGTTATGGGTTAAGTAGGGACTCCGACCTGTGGACTTGCCACAGGTCGGTCTTCTTTGCCTTTGGGCTTTATCTGGGTGATGACATGTCAGCTTCTTAGTCATGTGACAGGTCGATTGCGAGCTGGTCACAACACCTAAGATCGAGATGGCCGCATGACAGACGTGAAGTTTCGCCGGAGAAAAGGATCACAAATCAGAATTTACAGAGATTTCTTAAGCTTGAAGGGAGAAGACAAAGGAAGTTAAAGGTTTGATATGAGAGGAGACCCTATTTATAAGAAAAATTAGGGCTTGAATCAGCGACCAATTTTTTGAAATTGACAAAATCGAGGAGACGGATCGCGTGCAACCATGCACATTCCCATAGTTGCAACTGTTCAAAAGGGCAATTAAAGCTCACGCACCGACCATGATGATGACCATGTGGCATAGGCTGACTATTTCCCAGGCCCCAAGTCTCGAAGTGTCACCTTGGACAGCCTCCACCGCAGGTCTACGACATTGGTAATGATTCAACGAGTAGGTCGCCACATGCTAAATCCTTTAGGATGGATCGCCTTGATTAATGGCAAAAAGACCAGTTCGCTCCTCGCTACCAATCCATTGCGAGCAGCGACCTGAGGGGCAATTGTTGTGTGCATATTAATTTAGGCTCACTAGCCCATTAATATATCTAGATCAGGCCCAACTTTTGGAGATATCGAACCGAAGGCCCTTTTCTGCTTGGTCCATGAGGGCCCATTTATATTGAACATGATGTTAAGCGAGCTGGCCTTTTACACAGTGAGCTCGCCTAGTTCGATCAAAGACTGGCTCGACCAAAGCCACCGATATTGAGCTTGCCCAGTTTATGTCATCCCCTAAGACATTTGAGTGAGCTCCTAGTGAAGCTGACTACAAGTATGTTGGGGTTATACGTGAAAGTATGCTTTTACATAATAACAAACTAATGTACTCTTATTTACTGAATATAAATGTTTTATCGTTGTTGCTTTAAACATGAATGAATGTTATTTATTTACTGCAAACTATTCAATATTAGTACATATTACATTGTAGTTAATGTAGTGATACCCGATCACAGAAGATCACATTAACAATTCCTTGTAAATAAAAGTACATCTTCACAACCTAGATGGAATTGAACACTCAATTGGTAGAGGTTGAAGTGTAAAGCTCAGATTGGTTTGTCTTGACCAAGAGATTGCACTAGTACATTGTGATGTGCTGAAGAGGACCTATAGAGAGGATAAATTCTTCTGTACTGACTTATGAGATGAAGAATTAGACCTCAGTGGTTGTTGATTTCTTAACCTCTGTCACTTAAATAGGATTGTGTGTAATACTATAATTAGTATTTATTGCTTTGATCTGTGTTGGGTTTAGAGTCAGAGAGTGATTCTATACTTTGCATTTTGGGCAATATTATTAATTACATGACAATTGTTAAGATTTAATACAGAGCAACGTGTGCAAGGAAGGTCTTGTATATTTTGTCCCCTTGGTGGGCTCAGAAGTTTTATCATACCAAATCTTGTAAGTGGAATTAGTTTCCGGTATGGATAATAATGTTGAGCTGTCTTTACTCCAAGGAAAAAGATATTAATTAATATAAAACTTTTCAGTGACTTAATTAATTAATGGACTAAATAATCTTTACACGGGAAATAATAACCGGGAGCCATATTGTCGTAATATGGATTAAGATGGATAATGCAATATTAATTTTATAGTGGAGTAAATGAATATTAATGGGCTGAATAATATTGTGACTCAATATTAAGAAATTTAGAGCCCATTGGAGGTTCAATCTTAATTCTCCTAAAGACCCCTCAAATAGCCCAATATAAAGTCCAATTAATGAAAATGAGAAGAAAATATTATTGCCTAATTTGTTCCTATATTTTTTTTAGAAAATTTGGAGTAGAGAAGAGAAAAGATTTTCTTGAAAAGATTTTATGGAAAAAGATAAGTATTCTTGGAATACAAGATTATCCCATAAATTCAAGAAGTCAAATCTTGATTCTTTATTCCTAGATATTTTCAAAAATTGTATAAGAAAGGGAGGAAAAGATCTTTTGTGATTATTTATGGAAATAGAATATATGAGATATATTCAAGATTGTATCTTGGGAAGATACAAAGAAATTTTCCCTAACCTTTCTAGGGCACAAATTTTCGCCCACCCCTTCTCTTATAAATAGGGGATGATTTTTTCATCCCCAACACAATTTCAGTCTTGGAAAAATTAGAAATCCACAAAGGTGGTGCAATATATTTTTGGTTTTCTCCTTTGTTATAATTGTTCGTGAGAATCCTTCCACCGGATTACGAGCAAGGACGTGTGACATATTTGAGAAGGTGTTTGGGTTGATCCATCTACTCAAAGATTGTCACTCCGAGAGGTATATTTCTCGTAACTCCTAGATTCCATGTATATGATTTACGTGAAATTAATTGTACGCATGATGTTGTTGACTTTTAATTGTTATTTGAATTAATTTAAGATTAATTCATGCTAGTAATAATTAAATAGTTTAAATATGTATTTAATTGCACCTCGAATAGATCCGGGCACCCTATTCCCCAACAACTGGTATCAGAGCCTCGGTTTCGAGCTCTGTGATTTAAATTGTTGGTTCATTAAATTTATTGAAATTGGATAGTAGAATTGCTAGATCATTTTTGCAGATATCCAATTGTCATGGTATTTAATGTTTATTTTTTCATGCATATGAATGGTTTTTAATTAGACTTGTTCGAATTTGTTTTTCTCGTGAGAAAATCCACAAGTAGATTAGACCATTTTGATTTGTTCAATGTAATAGACTAGTCTAGATTTTAGGCCTATTTATTTTTTTGTAAAATAAATTGTAACCGAATCAAAGACGAAGACGAAGATGGGGAATTGAAGATGGATCTGAAACTGGGTGTAGGCTGCGGGCGTCATACGAAACGTGCCAAGGGAGGCACACACGTGACGCGCGATGCTGCCAGGCGCGCGCAGGCATGGGCGCGGCCAAGGGGCCGAGCGCCGGGCGGGATCAGATGGGCGGGCGCGCTCACGGCGCACGCAGGGATGTGCGAAGGTGGGCACGAGCACAAGTGCACAACGCAAGGCGTGCGCACGCGAGGTGTGCGACACTACTGAGGCTCGCGGGGCGACGCCACAACGTTGGGAACGCAGGCGCGAGACCTGTTCGACATGTTCGGGCGGGATACAGGAGCCGGACGTGATGGAATTTTTTCCAGACGAACGAGTGGGAGGTTTTCAAAATGGAAGATTTCTCAAGATCAAGACAAGAAATTTAAACCATGAGAGTTGGATAATTTGTGCCCAATATGTTTAATTTTCTGTTTTGATATTTATTTTCTTTGTGCTTCTGTTTAATTTGTTTAATGTGTTTGCATGAGGAATTGTTTAAAAATCTTAACTTTAAATTTACTAAGTATGTTTTAAATAATTAATTTGTTTTTTTGAAAAAATAAAATTAATTTTGACCTCCATGATTTATTTATTTGTGAAATCTTTTGGAGAAATTTCCCCGACGGAACGGTTAAAAGATAGCTATCACCTGAATAAATTCCTAATGGATTATTGTGAATTATTATTAGTGGCGACAATGACCCTCCCCACGAGGCTTGTTCAAAACGAAGTAATAATTCTGTATTTAATCTGTTGTAAGTCGTGTTTCGTGGAAAATATGATGTGGCTTTGTGTGTGACGACTTAACAAACAAAATACTGATGTGTCAAACACTGTGTGTGTGTGTGTGATGAGCACAACTATATGTAGGATGACAACACGGATTTGTTGACCCAGTTCGTCAAGAATGACTACGTCTGGGGACGTACCAAGCCAGGATTATATTATTTATGGTTTGGGGAGTGCGCCGAGCACAATATGTTAGTGACGAGCACAATGATTAGGTGGGATGGAGAGCTTATACAAGAGTTATCTTAGGAAAATTACTCCACCCCCTCTTTGTTCTTTACGGGTCTATTTATAGAGTTTGAGTGAGCAGGTGGTGTCCTGGCTAGCACGAGCTGGCGATTTCTTAGGACGCATGAATCTATGTGGTGCCGCCACGTTTTCTGTTGTGCTTCTTTGGTTGACATTTGTCTTTACTTGCCCGAGAAGTATCCAACTCGTCATCCAGGTGGTGATGGTGGCGTCGTAGGTGACCTGATTCTTGTGCTCGCCTGGTGGTGGTCCGTACTTGCGAGGCCGGCCCTTGTGGTCATTCGGTGGGTGTGGCCGCAGGCCAAGCTCCATGGCCTTGATTACGTGCTGCATCCTGGGGGGCACACACTTCTTCTACTCTCCACTCTTCGGATCTCTATTTATGCGGCTATCGTGCTCGCCTCCCCGATAGGTCACTCGCCGCTTCGTGCGGGCCGCAGGAAGTGCCTTGATCCTTACTTTCTGCTCACCCTATGGGGCGAGCAGATCTTTCCTTCTCTGTTCTTCTGGCATTCTACTCGGCCAATACTCGTGTTCGCCCACCTTGGTGAGTGGTCACTGGGTTGCCAGGTGAGCATGATTTCTGCAACGTGGTGGCCTCTGGCACCCTCCGGTTACCTGAGCTTGCAGGAGCGCATCGGTGTGGTCGTCCTTAGTGTGGTCGTGCTCGTCCGGAATGGTATGGCCCATGCTCGTCCACATGTGCTCATCCGGAATGGTGTGGCCCGTGCTCATCTACCTGTGCTCGTCGGGACTATTGTTGCCCGTGTTCATCCACCTATTCATTTGGTGGACACGTGGTAGGTGGTCTTTGACCGATAGTTGATCGGTTACAACAATACCCCCCAAGGTCGGGCTTTGGCTTTGCTCAGAGTTCGACCTTGATTCATGTCTCGATAATATTTTATCCTTCGCTGCATTTGCGGTCATAATATTTGTCCACGAGCCTGCTCAGATGTCCTATAAGGTCTTGATAAATGAGCCTCCGGGTTTAGGATCTTTCCTACACTCGTAGTTGATTTTTTTATGTGCTCGTACTCCGAGGTTGAGAGCCCTCTTGTACGAGTCTTTTTTGTCCTCGTCGATGACCACTTTTGGCGAGCACGTGGCAACGCCATTGAAGGTAGGAAATCTCATCCCCGAGAAGGCGGAGAATACCTTGCTAAATTGGCGGAATGGACATCGCTGAGGCAGCGAAGAGCCAACACCGAGAAGGCGGGCTGGTCGACGCTAATGAAGGCGGAATAATTCATCGCCGAGAAAGTGGAAAATACTTCGCTAAATCAGCGGAATGGACATCGTCGAGGTAGCGAGGAGCTAGCACCGAGAAGGCGGGCTGGTCGACGCCAATGAAGGCAGACAAAGTCCTCGCCGAGAAAGCGGAAAATACTTCGCTAAATCAGCAGAATGGACATCGCCGAGGTAGCGGAGAGCCAACGCCGAGAAGACGGGCTGGTCGACGCTAATGAATGCGGAATAATTCATCGCCGAGAAAGCAAAAAATACTTCGCTAAATCAGCGGAATGGACATCGCCGAGGTAGCGGGGAGCCAACGCCGAGAAGGCGGGCTAGTCGACGCCAATGAAGGCGGACAAAGTCATCGCCGAGAAAGCAGAGAATACTTCGCTATATCAGCGGAATGGACATCGCCGAGGTAGCGGGGAGCCAACACCGAGAAGGCGGGCTGTTCGATGCCAATGAAGGCGGACAATGGGGGCAAGCATGCTAGCAACCCCCCGCTTGGCCGGTCTCAGAGGAACAACCTCCTTGTGTCGACTAGCAAAGTGACTATAAAGTAAGTAGTGTTGAGAGCTTACTTGATGGTGGTCGTGTTCGCACGAACCAGGGAGGTCTGTGCTCGTCCGAACCGATGTGGCCCGTGCTTGTCCGAACTGGGGAGGTCCGTGTTCATCCGTACTAGTGTGAGTCGTTGGTTACCATCTCCCATCTACCGATCTCCAGGAAATCAGCCTTGATTTCTTGTTCTTGCCAGAGGGAGTTGAGATGGTTGACCCCCCATCCGATGATGAGGACATGGTCGTGGGCGAGCATAGGGGTGATACGACAGCTGGAGGTGAGCAGAGCGCTTAGGGCGTCGGCGGCTGAGGAGGAAAACCCAATTGTGGAGGCGAGCATACCTGTACCCCCTCCGGTCGCTCCAAACCTTCAGGCTTCGTCCAATTCCCGGATTTGCGCTCCGGATGACAAGTCTTTCTTGGGGTGAGACCCCCAACGGGCGAGCAAGTAAGTCTGTTCGTCCATTCTTTTCTTTTTTTTTTTACTTTATGCTTATCTTTAGTCATCCTGCTCGCCTGATTGATAACTTATTTTTGCAGGTTTTCGGCCAAAAAACCGCCTCTGATGCTGGACCTGATAAACTACTTCTGTTCTTCTTCGGTGTGCGACATTCCTGAACTGCTCGACCATGTCCAGTGAGCCTGCGAGACCCCAATCCGGGCATGGACAACTGACCTCGAGGAGTCGCTCGATCGTCCATCGCTGTTAGAGCGGATGGGCTTGGGCCTATCGATGGTGATTCTGGAGAACACTTCTACGGCGGTGCCCAACCTCTATAGCAAGTTTACTATACTGACGGCAAGCTTGAAGGATAAGGTGGAGGAGCTTAGCAAAGCTCGCGAAGAGGCAGATTCGGCTCGGGAGGAATTGCGTCATGGTTGAGAGGAATTACATCAAATCCGGCAAGAGATGAAGAAAATCCAGGAAATTCAGGCCACTCAGACCAATGATCTCCAGAGGCTAAGGTCCGGAAATGAAATCCTGACCCGTGAAAAGGTCTTGCATGCCCAATAGCTTTTTATTGCCGAGGAGACCAACACCCGACTGGTCTTTCAAAACTAAAAAATGCATACGGAGGAATATGTGGATTCGATGTCCAATTATTCCTATATTTGTGCTTTTGCAGATACCCTCCGTTGTGGTGGTGAGCAGATTGTTCTGGTTGGTGGCGGGCAGAAAGCTCCGGATGGTGATGGCGAGCAGAGGGCTCCAAATGGTGATGGCGAGCAGAGGGCTCTGGTTGGTGGCGGCAAGCAGAGCGATCAGGACAGGATAGGCCCATTTAGCACTTCTCTTCTGATGACTCTGGACAATCAATATTTTCTTTGACTTCTTTAGTAATACTTTTGTATTTGGATAGGATAGTCCTTTTTGCTTGGCCGAGATGGTCGTTGTTGTGTTTCGAACTTCCGGGTGTTGTTTATGTACCTCTGTCTTCTTGGCCGTTAGTGCCCTTTAATTTTCCGTTATGAATCGAACCATCTGATGTGTTTGTGTTTAATCTTGACTTCATTTTATGATTGTCTTACGTTGGTGCAATCATGATGGTTGACTTATTTAGGTGCAACCCGTTCTCGTTCGTGATCGACTTACGTAATGGCGATCACTTCTGCTCTGGTCGTCTTATTTATGCTCGACCTATGTACCCAATGTGTGCTTTGTTGCGAGCATGTAGGCACACGTTCTTTCGGCAAGCAAACACAAACTCGGCTCTGTTCGATTCTTATTGGAAATTGGTCATCTTATTGCGGTGCGACCATTCGAGGTATGGCTTGGATAAACTGGAATAATAAAAAAGACATCACGCAGGATGTCCTAATCTATTACACTTATTTACAACTGGAAAACAATAAAAAACCTAGCTATTACAAGTTTTAACTTTTACAAGGAGAAAACTGAAGGTTGAACCTGGTTTACAGAGCTATGGTGAGCAAAGAATGACCTATTCAATTTGTATGCATGTGCTCGCCGCTTAATAGCATGTATTCACACTCAATCCCCTAAGGTGGAGATGACTGGTCCCTCCATCATAGGCGGATCCTTTTCTGATAACCCTCCTGGTCGTCCGAAGTTGTTTGTTTCGCTTGTTTTTTGTTGGCGACCGCCTCTCTGGTCGCCCCTTCCTGCTCGTCCTGAGATCGGGAGAGCAATTCTTGCATAATGATTATTTTTGCCGCCCGCTCGCGGAACTCGGGACACATGTTCGGCCAATCTCAGTGCATGGCCTTCCACATGTCTGTATTGAGGGTGAGGCCCCCAACCACCGCGAGGATGATGGCATCTTCCTCCACGGGGGCCCCATCATACAGACATTTATCGAACCTTTCCACGTATGTCGAGTCTAATTCATCCTTCATCTGAGAGAAATGTGCTAGCCTCTGCTTAGGGGCTTGGCGAGCACAAATTGAAGAAAAGTGGGACAGGAAACTCTGCCCCAACTGCGTGAAGGATGTGATGGAAGCGGCGGGCAAGTTGGAGAACCACTTGTGCGCCCAATCGCCCAAATTCATGGGGAAAGATAGACACTGTGTTGCGTCGGTGGCGCCCATGGCGATCATATAATCCAAGTATTTGCTCAGATGGACATGCAGGTCGGACTCCACGTCGAACATAGATACATGTGGGTGCCTCTTTGCCACCTTTCCTTGTACCTCGGTGGACATGATCGCCGGAGACAATGGTGAGCACGACATTACGCACGGTTGTGGAAGCCCTTTGGTCGCGACCAGATTGGCCTATAGGTTCTCGATCGCCTTCTGCATTTCTGCAAATTTTGCGGGGTCGACGGACTCAAAATGGGGCTGGGTCCCACCATGAGGACTCTGATGGTCATACTTATGGTGGGGAAATCCCCCTTTCTGTGCTCGCCCCTGGTCTCCTAGGTGATGGTGGATGGACAATTTTGTCCCCATGGACTTTTCTGGCTCCTGCCGATTTTCTTGGTGCAGGCGAACACAGGGAGCCGAATGGGCTTGCGTGTTCGCCCGTTTTACCTTCCCTGGATCGTGGTGTTGATGATCTCCAATTTGGTCCTTCACTGATAATTTCAAACGTCCAAACGCCGATTGTCTGGACCCATGTGGTTGTTCGTCATCCAACAAATTATTGGCTTCTTTGTCGGCTCGTTTTTTGGTGGCCCTCTTCTTGACCTGCTTGCTATCAAGAGTATGCGAGCGTTGGTCATCATCTTCCGGGTCTCTTTGCTCGGCCAACTCCTTTTCGGCCCGCTCTTTCTGGGCTCTGAGCAATAAAGTTATGGCCTTTGTAGTAGCCACCAGATCATTGGCGATGTCTTCCAAGTTGATGCTGAGCCTCGTCTTGGACGTGAAATCGACTTTGCCCCAATTTCTGAGTTTGCGTATTCCTTGACTGAGGCATATATTTATTTTTTCTGCCTGGTTTTTTGGAGTGTTTGGATTGGTTTGGGACCACCCTCCTTCTAGCGCCAATTGTTGATAGTCAAATATTTAACGATTCTGATGTGGCTTGTTGAATTTAACCACCAAACAAATAATTAATCGAACAAGAACACTGCGGGAAGAACCGTAGTCCTTCCCTGAAATATGGTTGTTGGTATATAAGAGGAATGAGGGAAACATTCCAGAGATTTTTTTTCTTTTACAATGAGGAGTGATGCCCTTTATATAAAGAGGACCAGCACGACAAATCATAAGCATGACAAATCATCAAGCACGACAAATCATGTGCATAAAGCATGACAAAACATACGCGTAAAGCACGACAAATCGCGTGGTCTCGGTGGGACCTGCTGACGTGTGATAATTTTGGTGACAACATAATCATGGTTATTACTTAAGTATAAAATTGATATGCATATACTTCCCCGAAGTCCTTGTCAATTTTATATGGTCAAGTGGGAGCCAACTATTAATTTTGAATTAAAGGTTTGTAACTGTCTTTGTTTGTAACCTGCTTAAATGTGTTTAAATAGACAGTTCACCCCACGTGACCTATTTAAATTGTTTTGAGATGTTGGCTGATACATGTTCATTTTTTTTAGATTTTAATATGCTACATGTGATCGAATTATGTGATAAATTTTGTGTTTAATCTGGATATTAACACAAAAATCTATGTTTACTTTCAGTTCAGCATGTCATTTTCCTTTTACCCACTATTTAGCATACTTAAAGTTAAATTAAAGTAGGAAACTATTATGATTGGAATAGTAAATTATCAATTTTCCTAACTGCACAACAACACAAGTTGTTTCTTGATGTACCTAAACCCGAAAAGCCTACGATGACTCTAGCAAAACGGATAAGAAACAGTATAATGACTGGGAGCGTTCCAATGAAGGGGCTTAATACACCAGAACATTGGAACTGCTGCGGAAATTATGCAAAATCTTAAAGCGATGTTTAAACATCAGAACCGTATGGATAGGCAGATCATCATGCGAGATATATTGCCGTAGAAAATGGTGGAGGGAACTCCCGTAAGGGAGCACGTTCCCCAAATGATGGCTCACCTTAACAAACTTGAGGTTTTTGACTTAAGAATCAAGCCTTGGTGGCAACCGGACCTTCCACTTCTTCTAGAAGAATGGAGGTAAGAAGAAGAAGAAGAAGACAAAAGGCCAAAACCAAGTCAACTCAAGAGTTGCCAAGGGAAAAGAGAAGGTGAACCAAAAGGGGGGTGTCAAAAGACTGCCAAGGGAAAGTGTTTCAAATGCGGTATGAAAGGACATCGGAGGTCAGTCAGTACTAATCCTAAGAAGGCTGGTATGTAAGGTAATTCTCACACACCAGTTATTGAAACTTGTTTAGCGGTGCATGCTTCCCATTCGTGGGAAATGGATGCAAGAACCATTAATCATATTTGTTTCAATATTTCAAGGATTCTAGATAATCCGACAATTAAGTGGGAGTGAGATAACTATCATCGTGGGCTATGCTACGAAAGTAGCGGTTATTGCAGTGGGAGAAGTGCACCTATAGTTTACTGATAGAATTTTAGTTTTAAGAGACGTTCTTTATGTTCCTAGTTTTAGAAAGAAAACACTTTCAGTTTCTAAAATTATTTTGATGGATACTTAGTTTCTTTTAATAAGAATGTCATCATTTCTCGAAATGATGAGTGTATCTGTTATGGGACATTGATGAACAATCTCTATACTATTAAAAGTGTACACCACACACAAAATGTATCTTATAACACATTAACTATTTTAAGTAAAAGAAAGCGTTCTTCAGACATAAACCAAACACTTCTATGGTGTCTAAGACTAGGTCATATTAATCTAAAAAAGATTCAAAGGTTGGTACAAGATGGATCATTAGAGTCTCTCCGGGTTGAACCATTTCCAACTTTCGAATCTTGTTTAGAGGGTAAAATGACCAAGAGGACATTTGGAGGCAAGGGGAATAGAGCCACTGAATGTTAGAGATCGTTCATACTGAAGTATGTGGTCCAATGTCAATCAAAGCAAGAGGAGGTTATGAGTATTTAGTTACGTTTATCGATGATTACTCAAGATATGGATACATTTTCCTCATGAAGCATAAGTCCGAGACCTTTTGATAAGTTCAAAGCGTTTAAGGCTGAAGCAGAAAAACATAGGGAAAAGAGTATCAAGTTTCTACGATCTGATCGTGGAGGCGAATACCTCAGCGATGATTTTCTGAACTACTTATCAAACGAATGGATTGTATCCCAATTAACTGCTCCCGGAACCCCTCAACAAAACGGGGTAGCAGAACGAAGAAACATAACTCTTTTAGAAATTGTCAAATCGATGATGAGTTATTCAGATCTTCCCAAGTCGTTTTGGGGGCATGCCTTGGAAACAACATCTTACATTCTAAACATGGTATCATCTAAATCGGTTCCTAAAACCCCAAAGGAACTGTGGACCGGGCGCAAGCCCAGTCTAAGACACATGAGAATTTGGGGTTATCCGGTTTACGTATTAGACAAGGAAGTCGGTAAGTTGAACCCACGTTCAGAATTAAGGTTGTTTATAGGGTATCCCGAGGGAACGAAAGGGTGTATGCTCTATGGTCCCAACGATCAAAGAGTTGTAACAAGTACACACTTTAGATTTTTGGAAGAAGACTATATGAACAATAGAAAGCCCAACAATTAGATTACCTTAAATGAATTAAGAGGGCCAACTCCAACACCAACTGTACAAGTCGATATACCAAGTGTTGGTCCCGGTGCTAACGAGTCTCACACGTGTATGAGGGGGGAATACACGTGTTCAGTGATTTTTAAAACTTTTCTTTCACCGAGGTCGGAAGGGTCGTTATCCCGATGATTTTGCTCGAGAAGCCGCAGATTGCCTCGAGTCAAACTCTCATCGAGACAATGATCCCGAGCCGCTTTTGAAGCTTCAGATTAGCCCAACCGAGCTCGAAGTTTATCAGAGATCCTGAGGCGCTTGGATCAGATAATTATCTTACTGAACCCTCAGTAGAGTTAGTTCAGTTTGGTAACTATCTGTTCTAGCTCCTCAAGTGTGCGGAATGGTTGGCCCTAAGTTTATACTCGTTTTAGCTTTGCTGAAAATCTTCCTTTTAATAAAAACAAATGATTAAGGCGTGTGATCAATTTGATGCAAGTTCGATGGATTGGTTCCAATCGAATATCGATGGACTATGCTTTCAGTGAAAAACATGCAACAGATAATAATGCAGTACAGAAAGCAAAACAACACAACAATTATAGTGGTTCAGAGACTCAAGCTCCTACGTCCACTCTCTCTGATCTTCAGAGAAATTCCTTAACCACTTCCTAAAGCTTTCTGGCTAACTCACTGTAGCTTACTCACTTTTCTACCTTGAGTTTTCTGGCTGACTCACTGCAGCTTACTAACTCAAACACACACAAGTGTTCAGACTACCACAAGTAGCTTACTAACTTCTTCTCTAGAGTTTTTTGGCTAACTCACTGTAGCTTACTAACTCTTTACAACTCCAACTCACCAACAAAACACACACAAACTACCTTAACAAAGGGTTTGGGTTTTGGGTTGGTTTCCAACTAGGGTGAGATATCCTTTACAATAAGAACAAATGCAAAGGCTAGGATATCTCTACTAAGCTTTGGATATTTCTTATCAATCTAGGGTTAGTGAATGAGCTCTCTCCAATGTGAAACACTTGGGAAATTCTAGGTTTTTTGAGTGCTTCAATTTGCAATAATACGAATGTGCTCTTGAGTTGCTTTGAAATTTCCCGTAACCTCTCAATGTAAAGGGTCTTTGGTATTTATAGGCAACTTCACCAAGGTCACTCTTGAAAAACTATCCGTTGGAGGAGATAGTATCAAGGGTTTCCTCTTTTGGTGTTTGATGAACGACTATATTTAGGGTTTGAATACTCCCTTGCATGTTTTAGGAAATATGCAGTCATGTAGTCAATCACCAATTTTTGTAGTCTGGAACTTAGTACTACTGACATGATTCAGGGTCCTGTCGCTTTTCGATTGTCGAGAAAAATACTGATGTTGTCTTCATCTGATTGGTTCTTGTCTTTAGTAAATGTAGACAAACAAAATGGCTCTTTTTGGTCAATCTCTCTGAATGAGATAACCTTAAATAACACTTAGACTTAGTTCCTTTTGTCTGCATATGAATGTTTTGGGCAATATCTATTTTTCTGAATGTTTGCATTTTTCTCAGTTTTGTAGTCTTCAGATAGATATTATTCAGTGCCTCTGAACATTCAGGTTATCTTGAGTATTGATATCTTTTCTGCGTCTTCGATAACTCTTTGGGTCTTGATATCTTCTCGAGTCTTGATGTCTTGATAACTTCATTGAGTCTTGATGTCTTCAAACAACTTCATCGAGTCTTGATGTCTTCATTTACTTACTGAGTCTTCAGTGTCTTTAGTTACTTCTTGAGTCTTGATGTCTTGATTCTTCGAGTCTTGATATCTTGATTTACTTCTTGAGTCTTGATATCTTGATTTCTTCTTGAGTCTTGATGTCTTGATTATTTCATCGAGTCTTGATATCTTGATTATTCTTGAGTCTTGATGTCTCGATTATTTATCGAGTCTTGATATCTTGAGAACTTCTTGAGTCTTGATGTCTAACACGATATATATCTGCTGACTATACATGGTGCAGATAACTTCTTGAACAATCTATACTGAAACCTGACTCAGTCTATCAAGATTATCCCGAACATGTCATACTCAGGGGTTTTGGGATCTAATCAAAACTTTCTTTATTAAATTCATCTCCCAACACCAAGTATCACACCTACACAATCGGAACCTCATCACAGTGGGAGGGTTGTTAGATAACCCGATCAATTCTTAGGGATAGGAGAGTCTTCGGACTTGATCTCAGGAGAAGAATCAGACCCATGGTCTAACAACGAGGCGATCCAAGACAAGGATGCAAATTCTTGATAAACAGTGATGGAAGCCGAGATGGGTTCTATGGATCATAATCAAGTGTGGGAGCTAATCGAACCACCCAGTGGGGTAAAACCCATTGGATGCAAGTGGGTTTACAAGAGAAAAAGAGGACCGGATGGGAAGGTTGAGACCTTCAAGGCTAGACTTGTGGCGAAAGGGTATACTCAGAAAGAAGGGATCAATTATGAGGAAACCTTTTCGCATGTAGCCATGCTGAAGTCCATCTGTATTCTCTTGTTGATAGCTGCATATCTAGATTTCGAGATCTGACAAATTGATGTCAAGACAGTTTTCCTAAACGGAAGTCTTGAAGATGAAATCTATATGTGCCAACCCGAAGGTTTCATTGCAAAAAGCCAAAAGCATCTAGTTTTCAAGCTTAAGAAGTCCATTTACGGACTAAAGCAAGCATCCCGAGCTTGGAATCAATATTTTGATCAAGTTATAAAATCCTACGGTTACGATCAAAACGAGTTCGAGAGTTGTGTATACAAAAAGTTTGTCGGAACTGCTGTAATACCCGCACTCTTAATACTATTATTTGGCCAATATATTTTATGCATTACGTGCATTTTATATTATCTATGTGCTAGGTAGCACTGCATTATTTTATCATGTGTTTAAATCGGTTTTAAATATTGAATTATTTATTATGCTCATTTATGATTAATTGTGAGAAAATATATCATAATGTAATTTATTAGGACTCTTGTCATATTTAAAATATTTGAGTGCACAAAGTAAATTATTTGATTATTGTAATTTGAATTGAATGTATATTGTGGAAATAAATAAATTTATAAAAATAATTAAATGTATATATATAAGTATATATATACACGTGTACAATGTGTGTATATATATATATATATGTGAATTAATGCATATATGGGTAGTATTAGTTATAGTCGCATTCCTACATATGTACAAACTTAGCTAGTAACTTATGCATTTCTTTACAATAAATATAAAACATACTAATATTATTAGAATAATAATATAATATTGTTAGTACAAAATATAAGTAAGCAGAATATGTGAGTAAGTGGCTTCTTTTCTGCCCACGTCAATACACTTGAACTTAGGCATAATATAAATAAATAAAATAACTAGTAGCTTCCTAAATAAGCAATTGATAAGGCGGTTGATAGGAGATAACCAATATAATCTCTCTTATATGCACAAGACACACTTGAGGTTCAGAGGGAGAAGACACGAGGCCTTTGGTGATTGAAATAGATTTGATAGCGGGAGGCGGTAAGGTGATATAAGAGTTCAAGGTAGCGCTCTCCGTCTCAGACGAGGTAAGTAGAAATTCATTTGCAACTACAATGCATAATCATAGCATTATGTGAATAATTTATGTGTAATTAATATTACGTGGATTTTACGTGAATTGTGAGATATCTTGTATTACATTTGCATTACATTATGCATATCATGCATTATCATGAGATGAGTTTAATCAGACGGTGTGTGTGTTGGCCACTGATTATACACCGAGGTCGGAAGGGGTGACTTGGGAGTAATGCGACCAGGGAGATCCTGACGTGGGCTATCCAGAGTAGGCAAACGTCTTATGTGATTATGTGGAAGGGGCGACCTGGGAGTAAGGCGACCAGGGAGATCCTGGCTTGGGCTACCCAGAGTGGGCCGCCGTCTTATGTACTATGTTGTTGGACCACCTAGGAGTAAGGTGACCAGTGAGCTCCTGGCGTGGGCTACCTAGTGTGTGTCATTTGACAACCTGAGAGTAAGGCGACTAGTGAGCTCCTGGCGTGGGCTACTCAGTGTTTGCCAAAGTGTTTGCCATTTTATTTAATATGTGTTGATTGAGCTCATGCCGGTATATAACAGTGAGTCAGGGGCCCTATGAGTGTTATAAATAAATTGGTGATTTCAAAAGAGAGTGCATGGGGAGGATTTTCAAAAGATTCACAGCATCATGCATAATTTCTGCTTACTGGGATTTATATGTCTCACCTAGTTTATGCATTGTAGGTAATTATGATGAAATGTGACGAGTTGGCCTTACTGGATAAGCTGTGGAGCTTCTGCAGGTTTTGAGTGACTGTGTACATAGATGACGCATACATGGCTTATTGTGCTTCCATTGTTATATTTGGAGTTTGATTATGAATTGCTAATTTGTTGGTACTGTTTATATATAAATGAATGTGAACATGAAAAAAAAAATTATAGCAGGGTTACAAGTTGAATTATATTTACATTCAGATAATATTGGGTTAAATAATGGTGGTCGTGACAGAGTGGTATCAGAGCTCGGTTTGGTCCTGTAGACTGTCTATGTACACGAGCTCAAAACTTGGGGAGACCAGCTATGCCAATAAGTTTTATGTTATATGTTGTGTGCATTTTATGATTTTCATTTTGTGAATTTCTATTTACTACGAAATATAAATTCTCATTTTGTTATTGTAATAGCATTATGGGGTGAACAAATAATACAAGGGTATTATTGAGGTGTTAGTGCTTAAAGGACTTTCTTTTAGTGATGCAAGTTATATATATTTGGTTTCATAATGGGATTCAATAATTGTTTGTCTTAATTATAAATGTTAATAGTGCACATGGATATGTAAGAAATTGAATAATTAAATTTCGATGACGAAATTTTTTTTAAGGAGAGGAGGATGTAATACCCGCACTTTTAATATTATTATTTGGCCAATATATTTTATGCATTACGTGCATTTTATATTATTTATGTGCTAGGTAGCACTGCATTATTTTATCATGTGTTTAAATCGGTTTTAAATATTGAATTATTTATTATGTTCATTTATGATTAATTGTGAGAAAATATATCATAATGTAATTTATTAGGACTCTTGTCATATTTAAAATATTTGAGTGCACAAAGCAAATTATTTGATTATTGTAATTTGAATTGAATGTAAATTGTGGAAATAAATAAATTTATAAAAATAATTAAATGTATGTATATAAGTATATACATACACGTGTACAATGTGTGTATATATATATGTGTGAATTAATGCATATGTGGGTAGTATTAGTTATAGTCGCATTCCTACATATGTACAAACTTAGCTAGTAACTTATGCATTTCTTTACAATAAATATAAAACATACTAATATTATTAGAATATTGTTAGTACAAAGGATAAGTAAGCAGAATATGTGAGTAAGTGGCTTCTTTTCATCATTTTCATTCTCATTTTTTCTCTTCCTACTTTTTCCTCTCCTATTTCCATAGCTTTGATTTTTATTTTAATTCCAAACCCAACCAAAATCAAATATACAAATACAAATATAGAATACACATACACACACAGGAATACGCAAAAGAAGTCACACAATTGACAATTCCTTTGTTTTGATATTTCTCGGAAAGGGTAAACACATAAATTACAGTTGGTACTTGTATGGCGGAATCGGTGGAGCTGCCTGGTCGACTCGCGATTCTTCCATTTCGGAACATAGTGTTGCTACCTGGTGCTATTATTCGTATCCGATGCACCTCTTCCAGCAGGTAGGTACTTCAGAATTCGAGAAATGATTAAATTGGTTTCCTGTTATCA
Source organism: Stenogyne calaminthoides (assembly GCA_037126765.1). Lineage (NCBI taxonomy): Eukaryota > Viridiplantae > Streptophyta > Magnoliopsida > Lamiales > Lamiaceae > Stenogyne > Stenogyne calaminthoides. The sequence continues at coordinate 38,307,624 of JBBCBC010000001.1, read as the reverse complement.
TGCTGTTGCAATTTTTGTGTATGCTATCTTATTTGGAATGAAATTGGAACGATTGTGGTGATAGCGTCAAGTTGGTGGAGCAAGAGTTGTGGCAGAGGGAAGAGAAAGGGCTAATTGGTATCCTCCCGGTTCGCGATGCTGCTGTGGAATCTCCGTCATCTGGCCCCGTGCCATTTGCCGGTGATGAGTCTTTTTTTTTTAATTGAAAAACTAATTTGATTGGAAGTATGATTGGTTGCAGTATCATGATTATAGTGACATGATGGGGTTTCATGGACTGTCTATTTAGGGATGGCAACTAATTTAGGAGAACGAAGCTCGAAAGTTCAAGAGGAAACATCCCACGGTGGTAAGAATCAACAGGAAGTTATCCACTGGCATAATAGGTATGTAGTGATATTACCAAAGCTGAAGTAGGTTGGCTCTTGTTACGCTGAATTTTGTTGGTTAGTGTTCTACTTTTTGTTTCTGTACAGGGGAGTTGCTGCACGAGCTTTACACTTGTCAAGGGGAGTGGAGAAACCAAGCGGAAGGGTCACCTACATTGTTGTTCTTGAAGGCCTGTGCAGATTCAGTGTTCAGGAGCTGAGCACGAGAGGGACTTATTACACGGCCCGGATCACTCCTCTTGATATGACGAAAGTTGGTTAGCACCTGTCAAAATTTCGTATTAAAGTGCAGATGAATAATTAGAGACAAGAAACATGTTATGCTATCTACTATATACATAGTGATTGTGGTCTGCACAAGGCTGATTTAAAACCAAGTAACATCACCCATGCTCCCCTGGCTTTTGTGTAATTATGCTCAGGAATAAATTTGATGAGGGCTACTGGGAAGAAAGTTTTTAATAATTAAGGGGCTAAACCCCATAATTGAATCAGCTCTCCACAATCCATAATTGATTCCTCACTAACCCTCAAAATAGGATTGATTCATTCTTTTTAAACCTCTGTTAATAATGTCTCATCAGCTTTTATTGAGCTGATATATAAATATTTTTAGTATGCTTGAAATTATTAGAAAAAATTAATCAGGGTGGAGCAGTTAATCTAGTTGATTTGTCTTGGCTGTTTTACTATTTTGGAATAGTGCAACTTATTTGTGGGCTGCTTCTGGTTAGATGTTGAATTACTTGAACCATCAGTTTCTTACTCAAAACACTTCCAACATATATTGTTAGCTTGTCAAATTGAATGATGTGGATGTATTACATGTGATGAAGTCAGTTTGATTTGTAAAGGGGAAAGACTCAAGACTACTGAGGGGGGAGTTGAGATAAAACAATTGTTTTCAATCATGTCCTCTTTCAGCAATATTGTACTTTAGAAAATGGATTACAGGGAGAAGTAGATTTTTTTTTTTTTTTCCTGTTGGACATTATTGAATTAGGTATATTTATTTGAAGATGTTGAAGGCGAACTCTAGTTTATGTGGATAGTATTTCTTATTAGGAAACTGGTGCTTCTAATGAAGTCTGTTTTGCTGTTAGCTTGAGATATAGTTGTAGAAAGTGTATAGTCACTCATTAATATGTTTAATCTTGGGAGATTCAGAATTGCTTTTTACTGTATCAATTATTAGCTTAATGCCAAAATGAGAATGGATGAGAGGTGTTAAAGGTTTGCCATGCTAGCCTTTGCTCTCTTTAAATTTCCGTGGAGATGCAAATGGATTATCACCACGCAATTGATGTTAGTTTCATCCTGTGTAGGCTTACAAAATTATCCATTTATTTCACCGTCAAATTATTTTTTCATATGCATTATATTTCATTTTGAAAAGCCGAATTTAATTTCAGTGCCTTGCTTTTTATCAAGATGCTGATTGAATACAATCTTGTCATATGATTAGAGATGGATCATGTGGAGCAAGAACCTGATTTCATTGCATTATCCAGACAATTCAAGGCCACAGCTATGGAGCTTATTTCTGTTCTTGAGCAGGTAATACTTGGTACTTGATTAGATTAAGCTAGACCCACATATGTGCTTTCATTTGAGTTATTTCTATTTTGTAGAAGCAAAAAACAGGTGGAAGGACTAAGGTTCTCCTGGAGACAGTTCCTGTGCATAAGTTGGCTGATATATTTGTGGCAAGTTTTGAAATTAGCTTTGAAGAACAGCTATCCATGTTAGATTCTGTTGATGTGAAAGTGAGGCTTTCTAAAGCAACTGAATTGGTTGATAGGCATTTACAGGTATTATCAGCTGATCACGTTTCCAAATTTTAGGATCCTCCGATCCTGTAGAATCATGACTCATGCTATTTTTGCTTTCCTTGTGTAGTCAATTCGGGTGGCAGAGAAGATTACGCAAAAGGTCGAGGGGCAATTGTCAAAGTCGCAGAAAGAATTTCTCCTCCGTCAGCAGGTTTGCTGTTTCATATTTTTGTAGTTCTAGATGATTTCTCATTTGAGTTATTTCTGTGACAACAAACCATTAGAAAGCTTTTCTACATTGCAGACTTTCTAATTTTGATTACTTTTTTTTATCTTTTTGGCTGATTGTAGCATCACATATAGCTGTTAGGTTGCATGTGTGTGTTGCTTAACGTCATCTAACGATCAGCTTAAGCATTCAAGTCTGTGCATTGAAAAAAAAAAGTCACGACTTTGAAAATCTCAAATATGTTTACTTTTTCCTGTCTCATGACCTGATATCTCATATATTGTTATCTTGACCTGAAAAAAATTATGTAATTTCTTATTATATCTTATCATGACTTATTAGTTTTATTTCTTTTATTATTTGATGCTAAGAATCTGATAAATGACAAAACACTTGTTAGCTATCTTGCCCTCTCTCTCGTGCAGACACTCAAAGGACTTTGAGGCTGGTATAAGCAAGCTACACTTATGTGTTATTTCAATTCAGAATGCTAATTATTTACTACCTCCGTCCCGAATTCGAAGTTACATTTACTTTTCATACGTGTTTTTGCAAGTGAGTTTTGTATTAGTAATTGAAATGATAAATTGATTTTTAAGGAGGGGTATGATAGATGGGCCTCTTATCTATCATACCCCTCCTTAAAAATCAAATTATCATTTCAATTACTAATACAAAACTCGCTCACTAAAACGCGTGCAAACAGTAAACCGCCTTCGAATCCAGGACGGAGGGAGTAGCACAAAGAGGTCTCTTGGGTAAAAAGTATCATTTTTTTTAAAATTGTGTTAAGCTTTCGCTAACTAACATGGGGTTGACATTTCTGTATATGTGTGCATGTCATGGATACCCAAGGTTCAATCCACTCATTCATTTTCCCTGACTTACTTGTCATGTAATAGATTCTGATGATGTGCATGTCTTTATTCTTTTTGGGACATACACCAGATGAGGGCTATCAAGGAAGAACTTGGTGATAATGATGACGAGGAGGATGACGTGGCTGCTTTAGAGAGGAAGATGCAAGACGCAGGGATGCCAGCAAATATCTGGAAACATGCTCAGAGAGAATTAAGGTGCAAATTTAAATTCCAAGACTTTAAAGAAAAAATTCTTTTATTTATATGCTTGTAAGAGTCTGGCCACTCTACTAATTCATGATCTTGAATCAGTTTCGGTATCAGGAGAAGCAACCCCTTGATTTTTAATTTTTTAAAAAGAATTCTCACCCCACAGCTATCTAAAAGATGCTCAGTTTGTCTAGGCAACTACTTGTGTTTTGGTTGATCTAATGTAGCTAAATGATCTTATAATTATACTCATATTAACAGCTATCCTTGTCTGTCGTGGCACATCTCATTCTTCTATTTCTAGTAAATTTTCTTATTTGAACAAAAAATTTCCTGCTCACTTTTGACCTATGTTAATATGTATATAAGTGCATTATGACGATAATCCAAATACTGCGGGGTTATTAATGACTTTATCATGATTCCATAGTTCTGAATTTTTAACAGGAGACTGAAAAAAATGCAGCCTCAGCAACCTGGATATAATAGCTCTCGTGTGTATCTGGAACTTCTTGATGATCTTCCTTGGCAGAAAGCTAGTGAAGAACAGGAGTTGGACTTAAAGGCTGCAAAGGAGCGTCTTGACATTGACCACTATGGTCTAGTAAAAGTCAAGCAACGGATAATTGAATATTTAGCTGTTCGCAAGGTTACATCTTATTACCTTTTTTTACATTTCCTAATGTAGCTGTTGATTAAATGACTATGCATCAAATACGTGATGCAGCTCAAACCAGATGCAAGAGGTCCAGTATTGTGTTTTGTTGGTCCACCAGGTGTTGGAAAGACATCCTTAGCTTCATCAATTGCTGCTGCTTTGGGCAGAAAATTTATTTGCCTATCCCTAGGTGGTGTAAAAGATGAGGCTGACATCAGAGGGCATAGGCGTACATATATTGGGAGTATGCCTGGGCGTCTTATTGATGGACTAAAGCTATCTTGCAGAATCTCGTTGTTGTGATTGGTTGTTGTAGCGTTTTTCTTAGAAAAGTCGTTTTACTGGATTAGGTAAGATGTCTATGACTGGTCATTTGTGGGCTTTGGCCTGATTGTGTGGCTTCAGATATATAAATGATTTTAGTTGATTTGTGGTTGCCATTTCCTGTGACGTCTTTTTGGCACGAGACAAACTAGTAATGAAAAGATGCAGTTGTGACTCAATTGGCAATATAAGTAAGGGAATCCAATGAAATGATTTATAGTGAAATGACTTTCTGGAATGCCTTTACTCCTCTCTTTCCCTAACATCTTGATTGGTGAGTCAATCAAGAGGGTTCCTCATCCTAGGGGAAGACCTTTTCTCCTTCAAGAGTTATAAATTTCCAGTAGAAAATAAATGTTTTCCAAGCAAAGTTGGAATGATGATAAAAACCAGCTTTCTGTCTTCTTGCCTTCAAATCCTTCGGCTTCTAGTACCCAAACTATAGCACATGCATAAACATTAAACTAACTAATTAGTATGAGGTCCAACCAAACAATGCTTTATTCATCCCTTACCCCAACCAAGCAAGTCATTACCCCTCGTTATAAATTTGTCAAATTTTAAATATGTCATCCGGTGCTCTTCATTAATTTCATAGATATAATTTGTATGTTGTCTATTAACATTCCTTGTCTCCATGATGTGCATGTGCACCATTATATATTTATATATGTGTGCTTCAATATGATAGACAACTAGAATCTTAGTTGATCCATGCTTGGCTGCAAATAGTTCCTGGTTTAGTATAGTCATTGGGTTGGATGATTCTGCCGCTTAGTTTCTAAAATATTTTCCTATTATGTACTTGCTTCTTCTAAACAGTTATTCATAGGATTGGAATTTCAGCTTGCTTCAAAATTGAGAATCTGTCTCCATTATTTGTCAAGCTTCTTTCTAGACCTTAATTTATTGAATATGGATATTATTAAATGTTATATGTTTCCTGGAGGGTAACTGAAGTTTACTTTTGGCTTTCTCAGAGAGTAGGTGTTTGCAATCCAGTTATGCTGCTGGATGAGATTGACAAAACTGGTTCTGATGTTCGGGGTGATCCAGCTTCAGCGCTGCTTGAGGTCCTCGATCCGGAACAGAACAGAACTTTTAATGATCAGTATCCCTTCACTGTGTTTTTGTTGTGGCCAATAAGCTCCTGTATTTGTTTTCCCACAAATACTATAGTTAAAATGCATCTTGTTTTTATCATAGCATTTGTATACTTCAATAAATGCTACACGTTTGGGATTCTGATAACTCTTTTTTCAATTGGTTGGGAGTGTTTTCACCCTCCCTCTTTTTACCCTTCCCCTTATGTTTGGTATTCTTTATCTGGCTTTTCCTGTCGATTTCTTTGGTCATGTTTATTTTGGGGGTAGGGGTAGGGGTAGGGGGTGGTGGAGGGTAAGTGGGTGCTGTCTGTTGGACATAAATTTTGCTAATTTGTTATTTCTTGGGCAGCGAGACATAAAAATGCTAATGCCACACTAACATCGTGAAACATAATTAAGTGAATATATGATTATTTTTGTGTCAATTTTATGGATAACATAGTATTATAGTGATCCTTGACTGAAGTTTTTAGCTATTTGAATGTGCCATTTGACCTGTCAAAAGTCATTTTTGTGGCTACTGCTAATAGAATACAGCCTGTTCCTCCAGCACTCTAGGACAGAATGGAAGTCATTGAATTGCCAGGATACACACCTGAAGAAAAACTTAAAATAGCAATGCAGCATTTACTTCCACGAGTTCTTGATCAGCACGGCTTGAGCTTTGATTCTCTCCAAATTCCTGAGGTATAAAAGTATTATGCAATTTGTTTCACTAAAACTACACGATAATACATCTGAATATATGATTAGCGTTTTTCTTTTATTAAATGTATCAAGTTAAGTACTAGTTTATCCACAGTGTCTTGGTGATGGCAAACAATTTAATTGGTTTTTAGAGTAGTATTCTGGTTTCCTTGAGGTAATGATAATAAAGTGGGTCTTGCATGAGACTGTCTCACAGTGGACGGAGCATAGTTTGGGAATGACGCTTTAATACTCTGGAAGGGATGGGTGTTAATTTTTACTAGATTATAAATTGTCTCATCGTAAGACGGTCTCACACAAGTTATTGTCATGATTGTATATTCTCTCCCCCTAAAGTTGTACTCTCTTTTTAATTCTACCACAGTCTAGCATTTAATTGTATGCTCTCAGCTATCTTAAACCATCAATTTATTTAAATTGTTTTGGTGAAATTAATGTCATACTCATTTCTTTATTGCTTAAATTTTTACTTCATATCTAGTATAATTATATTTGTTTCTATTTTAACTTGAAGCATGTAATGGGCATTCATTTTTGGGGTGTCCTTTCAAAATGCCATCCATATTCATACTGGTTTTCGTGAATTTATGACAGGCCATGGTAAAACTTGTCATTCAAAGGTATACTAGAGAAGCTGGTGTTCGTAACCTGGAGAGAAACTTAGCTGCCTTAGCTCGTTCTGCCGCTGTCAGAGTTGCTGAACAAGATCATGCTATGCCATTAAGCAAAGATGTTCAGCGGCTAGCTTCACCATTGCTGGAAGGTGGACTTGCAGATGAGGCTGAAGTGGAAATGGAAGTGATTCCAATTGGTGTTAACAAGCATGATATATCAAACGCATTCAGGGTGGCATCACCCTTTATTGTGGATGAAGCTATGTTGGAGAAAGTGCTTGGAGTAAGTAGTACTATCTTCCAAAATTCATTAGTATAAATTGAGTTGGAAATGTTAATTACTTTACTAAAAGCTTTTTGATCAGCTTGATTTCATTCTAATCTTCTTGTCTATGAAGTCTGGGATTCTACTAAAGAAGTGATTTAATTCTGTATGTGCTGAAGCCCCCGAGATATGATGACAATGAAACAGCTGATCGAGTTGCTACTCCTGGGGTATCTGTTGGACTAGTATGGACAGCTTTCGGAGGGGAAGTTCAGTTTGTTGAGGCTACTGCAATGGTGGGAAAAGGTGAGTTGCATCTGACAGGCCAACTTGGGGATGTTATAAAGGAATCAGCACAAATTGCACTCACATGGGTAACCGTCTTCACTCTCTTATCATGCACCCTGAACGAATTATTCTTGTTTTTTTGAACTATTTGTTTGAGAAGTGGGAGTCTCCTTTTGAGTTCTTGCAAGATATGCATTTGCCATGTAAGAAGTGTGTCCCCATATGTTGGAGGAAGGATTGTCCCAGTGTTTTGGTTTGCATTGTTCATGTGTTTCTCTAATTTTGGAATAAATGCGGACAAAAAATGATTGTTGGTTGAGGAATAGTGGAATAATTTAGGAGAAATGGTTATAGGGAGGTAGTTAATAAAAAACGGGTAATGATTAACTTATTTTGAGTTTCATTACCCCTTACGAAGTATGATGAAGGTGAATTTATTATCTTTTAGTCTCATTAACCATTACAATTACCTTATACTCATTGCCATTGCCATTGCCATTGCCATTGAAGAATTTGGGACGAAGCTCCCCCTAAATTTTTTGGAGGCTATCTTCAGGAGTTTGAACTTCTAGTTAATATTCAAATTTTCTGATATGATTGTGAGTATGCATCGGCTTGAGGTGTTCAGTTCGCCTAAGATATAGTAACTGTTAAATGATGCTACAATTAATCAACTTTGAGTTGCTACATAACTATTAAGATTATGCTGTAAGAAGTTTTGGATATACATGCAGATCAGGTCCTCCTGAGTCTAAATATTGTTTGGGATAACTAAATGCACTAATTTTTTTATTTTTTTTTGCATTCTTATAGGTCATGTTTTATTTTGGTAATGGATTTGTGGTTGTCTTTCGTATATAGGTTAGAGCAAGAGCAACGGAACTTAAACTTGCTGCTGCTAAAGATAGCAATCTCCTTGAAGGCAAAGATATACATATACATTTTCCCGCTGGGGCTGTACCAAAAGATGGGCCCTCAGCTGGTGTGACTCTTGTTACATCACTGGTTTCACTCTTTAGTCAGAGAAGAGTAAGAGCAGATACAGCAATGACTGGGGAGATGACCTTGCGGGGTTTAGTTTTACCTGTAGGTGGCATCAAGGATAAGGTATGATTTCTTAAAAGATATTTTTTATTATTCTAAAAATAACAGGCCACTTCTTAGTTCTTCTAGTGAACCAGTTCTGCATTTTTCTACAGAATCATTATAGCAGTAATATGAGTACTGGTTTTAATATCATTATCTATCTGAACAAGGTGTGGCAAAGGGGATGGTTGTATTGCATTTCAGTAGGTTAAATATAGGATATTCAAACACAGTGTCATACCCATCAAGTTCGTATATAAGTAGCTATAACAGATAGGTTGGAATTGAGCTGGGTTAAACCCAACAAACCCTCGTTATATATCACGATTCTTCATTTCTGCACTGTTTTGAGGAGTAAGAGAGAATCCTTTGATTTGGAGAAAACTTGAGGGAAGCTTAAGTTTAAAAGCTGTGTTTATTTTAGTTCCGGAAGAGCAACTCTAAGGACTAACATTTTACACTGATACAGTTGACAGTTCTAGCCTATATGATAACCGTGTCTCCTCATTGACCTTGAAACATAGTTATTAATGGCGCAAGGCGCCACAAGGCGAGAAGCAGCGCCTAGCGCCTTAGGCGCTCGCCTTGCATCCCTGGAAAAAACAACATAAGACCTTGATAATTTCTTAGTAAACCTAACCATGGCTTCTGTAGCAATACCCCAAGTCAAATTTTCACCTTGGTGAACCAACTCATCTTCATCTTCCATTAGACCAACCACCCACTCATTGCTTTCATCTATATCCCTCAAAGAGATACGCACGATTATACTTGATAAAAAGTGAATCTTGAAACCCTAGATGTGATTCACTTAAATATTAAGACTTAAGAGATAGTATTTTTTATTATTCTGATGTTATTTGACAAATAAAAAAATGTTTTTTTTATTTCAAACCCTAGATATACATAAAGGCACGCCTTTAGGCGCGCCTTTTGCCGAATCAAAGGCGAAGGAAAAGCCGCCTCAGCGAAGCCGCAGAAAATCCCAACCACTTTGGGCCTATGGCGGGCGCGATGGTGGCGCCCGAAGTGCTGGCGTGCAGGCGCCTCCTAGTAACTTTAATAACTATGCCTTGAAAATTTTGTGGATTTTAAAATTTGAAAATTTGAAGTCAAACTCAGGAAATTGCTAATTGTTTCTTTTATTTGTTCAATCATTCTATTTTGTCAAGGAGTGTTAATTTAAAGACTATTCATGAATGATGATGCATTGTCAGGAAAAGTCAGAGTTAGTTTGTGCAATAAAAAAAAAAGACAACATAGAGAAAAACCGGCATCATAGCCTTATACCTTTTTTTGGACAAAAATTGGAGCATTATCATTGATGCGCCCATTGGACTTGGACCTAGGTTCGAGTCATTTGATTATGACCTAAAGTAGATGAAATATTTTTAGTGCTCAAGAATAGGTGATATGTACACTCAAAACAGAATCTGATTCGTAGCAGTGCAAGAGGTAAATGGGTAATGCCAACTTAGCATCCTACATTCTTCATTCTCATCCCTCAGTTATTGGGCTACAAAGTACAAACTTTGTGGCCTCTTGCATAAGAATATTAAGGATGAATGGAGAACCCCTTAACTCCATCATAATTCCACAAAGAGTAAAAAAAAAAAAAGGGAAAAAAGAAGGTAAATTATGATGTTTGGATGCCTGAATATCTCATAGTGTTAAAGTTCTTCCTTTCCGGAGATCCCAATCCATCTTCTCGAAACCTGATTTTGAAATTCACAGCATGATGAATAGAATGTAACATACCTGATTTTGAAATTCACAGCATGATGAATAGAATGTAACATGGCAATATAATATCCAGTATGCTTTTGAATCGATAGTATAGGAGGTTAGAAAATAATTTAGAAACATGAAGAATATTTTTTAGGGCAATGTTAAAGGTGATATGAATAACTCTTATATTATCCACTGGGGAATTAAGATTCATAGAGAGTGTAAAAGATTTCTCAAATGCACCAGCAGACTCGTAGCTTCTGCATTTCTTCTCTATTGAATCCCCTTTGTTCTTGTGGCTGGACCTGATCCATACAGAATTTATATCGATCATCACTTCTTAATTAACGGCTAAAGAATAGTTTCTAACATTCTTCAATAACATGATTGGCGGAGTTTTGAAAATAAAGGTAGGACTATACGAAAACTAGTATAAAATGCCAAATACTAACTGCAAAGAATGCAAATCTCATTGCAAAATACCAAGAAGAAATTGACAATGAATGGTTCTGCGACCTTGTATAAATTCAGGAAAGCATTATGGGACTATGGGGAATTTAGGAGAGAATATTACTAATTCTGTATGTTCTATAGGGGCCTTTTGTTAGGGTGATATCACATTGACGAAAAATATAGATTAACTAAACTATCGAAGATTAGATGGTATTGTAATTGGAGATATAGATTTGTAGATTTGTTTTTGTTGTTTAAAGATTGTTTTATATAGTATGTTATTGATATGTTTGTCATAAAATTTTCATTTTGATGGAATTTTAGTTAAATTGTATTAAAGTTTGTTCTCAATATTCCTTAAAATCTCGTGTTGAATTTCCAAATTTGTTATAATATTCTTGTCATTTGTAATATTTTACCAATATTAATATATCAGTCAATATTTTGTAAATTTGAGCTATTGATGTCGATATTTTTAATACTGGATTTAACTGATTTTATTTTGGTGCAACCAAAATATGAACTAAAATTGATAACTTTGAAGAATTTATTTGTTTGTTTGTTCTATATTTATATTTTCACAATGACCTAATATATCGGAGTATTGCTCTGATTATTTATGAGCAAGTATAGCGGACTTGAACATCCATAAAGCATTTGGTTAGTATTTTTTTTAAACTTTACTTAGCATAAATACTGGAGAGTACTTGATACTGGAACATAGGATTTTGTGCTTCTTTACAGATTGAAAATATTTTCAATTTGTTTTTCTTCTTTTATGTACTTTTCATCCAATCCTACTGTAAAAGTTTGAGATATTGGAAGTTCTGTTTTGAGAAGAAATGACTACACTAGATAGAGGCACACTTGTGTGAGACGGTCTCATGGTGAGACGGGGCATAACTCGGGCATGGCGTTTTAACATTTTGGAAGGAATGGGTATTGTTTTGTGTTAGTTTATACCCCGTCTCATGTATGAGACTGTCTCATACGAGTTTTTGTCAATTAATTTTATGACTGTTTATCTTGATTGTGGTTGAAATGTTACAATTTTATGAAAATACTGTGGAATGTCTCTCTACTATGCGTTTTTAAAAAATGAAATCCTTATTTATTTATTTTTTTGTTAATTATTTTGTTTTTTTAACTATTGTTTTTATAATTAAACTCCCTCTGTCCCACCACAAGTTTCCCATGGTGGGATTTCACAGAGTTTAAGGAGTATTAATATAAAATGACATATATAGTACAATCGATGTGATTGAAGAGAGAGAATAAAGTGAAGTGTAGGGATAATTAAGTGTTCAAGGGGTGTCAGTTGATGTAAATAAAATGAAGTGTAGGGATAATTATGTGATGGAGTGGGGTAACTTGCTTTAGAAAATGGAATGTGAAGCTTCTGATGGGTCAGAGGGAGTAAATATTATTATTAACCTTGCGCCTTGACATGCCTCCACCCTCAACTTTACTTAAGCATTAAGATCAGCTGCTAACGAAGATATATTGGTTGCCAAAAATGCATGCAGTTTGAACATTGTATTTGATGTCTCTACTAATTTCTTGGGTACCCCTAAGATGTTGGGCCAATACGACAATCTTACTTGTTTCTTGATGTTACGGTGTATTGGTACTTCTTTAGATGATTACAAGATAAAAAATGATTAATGCAGCAATGCTTTTTAGTGATGTATCTCTTGTTTGTATACAGGTTTTAGCAGCCCACCGGTACGGAATTAAGAGAGTTATTCTACCAGAGAGGAACTTAAAAGACTTGGTGGAGGTCCCATCAGCCGTGCTCTCTAATCTAGAGGTAATTTTTTACTATCATGTTTGTGTGTTTCATATTCAAATACAACAGAAGATTCTCACCTCTAACTTGAATGTATTGAGTAACACTTGGGTGCACGGAAAAACTAATGTTCAGTGAAAATAATTAATACCTTTTAGTAAAACAACTAATACCATTTGAAAATGAACTTGAGTTGCACGGTGCAATTGCCAATTGGTGAATAGAAGAAGTATTTGATGTATGTATTAGATGTAAGTAGACCAAAGTTAAGAGTCGGGCTTACCTAGAATCTATCCGCTTAGTTCTTTACTGCCAAATTAGGATTTTTTTTTTTTTTATGAAACTGAGTAATGAGATTAGAATTTAGAACTAGTAAGTTGAGTATCTGATATTCTCTTTTTCAATAAATGTTGTTGCAACAGATATTACTCGCAAAGCAGATGGAGGACGTGCTAGAGCATGCTTTCGAGGGGGGTTGTCCTTGGAGACAACACTCCAAATTATGACACTCCTCGCTTTCCTAACTAGCGTTTTTACGATCGTGCCCTTCCGTCTCTCTCTTCTAACCAAAAAAACAAAAGATTCTGGGCCTTCTGGTGATGTCTCTGGAAGTAAATGTGGCAACTATCTGCAGCAGCAGTTCTTGGAAACCATATATATTAACAGAGCAACTTGGTGAATTTATATTACAACTATGTTCATAAGTTACCCACTGTTGGTCATACCTTATTCAAAGATGCTGGTTTTGACCTCATTTTAATAAAATTAAAAAAAGTGACAATTTATTATGTGCAAATTAATTCACTAGTTAATTTGTTTTCTTAAAAACGAACAAGGGTAATGAGAAATTAATGTAAGTTTATTATTTAATACGTGATTAAAAACATTAATGAATGTATTTTATTATGGTAATAGTGATGTGGCTAATAAACTTGAAATTTCATGTTTTTCGGTTAAAGTTGTGTTTTTTTTTTCTTCTAATTGTTGTCTTTTGGGAAGAAAATTGGTGGTACTCTTGAAATTGACTATCAGAAGATCCGATTTATTTTAGAAGATTATTTACTTTGGTGAAATGTTATCCTATGCCAAAAGTCATGATTAATGTATTATTATATTTTTTAAAATGATATACTTTTTTGGTGAATTCTACATACTTCTAAAAGTTATAACTTTTCGAACAATAACTTTTATTATGAAAAGTTACTACTACTAACTATAACCTTTGCAATTTTATATAAAGACAGCACTCTGTTCATTTCATTTCACTCCACTACAATGTGATTTTAAAAGAACTTTACAATTTGCATACATAACATTCAAAAAATATAGTTTATACATTTAGAGTTCAATAGAAGATTTTTTATATTCGTTTTGTTTGTCGATAACTTTCTATTCGTAGTGCAACGATAGTAATTGTACCTTGGGATGATTGCCATAAAATGATAAAACACCTATGTACGAAATAATATCGTCTTACGAAGAAAGTTACACCATCCTAATTTGCATATTAGTTTTTGTCTATACACCACCCACCTCCAATAATCTTAATATTATATTTAATTTGTGTATTCAAAGATGGCTACTACATCTATAGCCACATAAAAAAGATGGCAACATAAGATCTTGTTCTACTTAACGAACCTCAACCTCTCTCATTTCTTGATTGAAGATGTTCATATTGTTGAAGATGATGACACCGACTCACAAAGGGGGTCTTTTATGAGTTGTTCGGTAGTGCGAATTTGAACCTTTGTCTTGGATGGACAAAGTGAAAGAAGGACCAAGATCTATAACATTTGATTCACGTAGATCAACATTATCGCTAACATGTTTGTCCAAACAATTCCAACCACAAAGTCACAACATGTAACATATTTTCTTAATCACACAAGGGAAACAAAAGTTGTTTGAAGTCACAATCTCAATTGCCAATGAAACAACAACTTGTACAGCAAAACCAACTGAAATTTGAAAACTATCCTTTGAAACCCTAGTCATAAATTCACCAACTACACCACAACTGCAACATAAACCTATACATCAGCGCTACTTGTTGAAGGCAAGATCTACATATAAATTAACAGGATCATAATTTCCTTGCTCCTTACAAAATGTTGTCTAGGCTGAAAACGACAATCATCCATCTTACCCAATAATATTACAAAAACTAGAGAAATCTCAAACATTTACAATCATCACCTATTCAATCTCTCTCTTAAAAGACTTTGAGCAGTGGGTGGGTCCATCCAGAATTGTAATTATAAATGATTCTAAGGGTAAAATAATCTCATTTTGCACCTTAGAATCACTATCCAAAATTCTTGTACCTCAAAGTCACAAGACTTTATTTTTTGTACCTTAAAAGACATTTTCTCTTTATTTTTCACCAAGGCACATTGTATACAGGTTTTTGTCCACTTTATATTGTCTGGGAACATCCCCTAAGTCATAAGATCCATGCAATATTGTGTAGAAGTTTTTGTCGACTTTGTATTGTTTGCGAACACCCCCTGAGCAAATAGTAATTTGGATTTGAAATCCAAATACTAATTTAAATTAAAGCAATTATCTACTGCGCATTTAAATATTCATCTACAATATATTGAAAAATAAAAAAATTACAAAAGAACTTTCAACAAAAGTCAAGCCGAAAATGCAAGATTTTTGTAAATGTCAAAGCAAAAACCTTGACTACTGACATGATAAAATTTTCCATAGTTGATGAGATACTACATGCTTTTGGATTTGAACATTTTTTTTCGAAACTTAGAATAGTAATTTGGAATGAATGTAGTTGCCAGAATTACAAATTTCACCTTCAAGGCAGGGGTATGTCAAAAGCTGAAAGTAACAAAAAAAGGAACCAACCCCACCAAATGAAGAAGAAGAAACGAATGAGAAGGCTCTCCACCCATCTTTACCCAAAAAAGAAAAGAAAAAAAAGAACTCAAAAAAAGAGAAGAAAAAGTTCTTTTTCCTGCCTAAAACAAGTTTACAGCAGCAACTACAAAAATTTCCCTATCGAAGGTTTCAACAGCAGCAGATTTCTTGACATGACAACGAACTTGTTGGCAGTTATCACGTCGTTTTCCTCATCAGACGACAAGATTGATCGGGTAATCCTTTAAACCATCAGAGATGAAGTCACTTTTCCAACAACACATCATCATCATCAACATCAATTAGGTGATGATTAAATTCCGACTTTGTATGATAACTAATCGGCAGATTTGATTTCAAAAGATCTCTTTCTCAAAGGTATTTGCCTGATGACTTCCAAATTCATCCTTCAAGGGATACCACCATCACAGTTACGTCGTCATGGTACTTCCTACGGTCTCCTTGTGGTATGTCCATAAGCTCATGAAAATCCATTCCTGCAAACAACACTTTATATAATTAAAACTTTAGGGAATATAAATGTCAAAGATTTCACAATATTTTACACCTCTAAACTAACCATGCCTTTTTTAACCGTCACATTGCAAGCAACAACAAGACAAGTCTCTACCACCAATGAGGAAACAAGAACCAAATACCAAGTAGTTGGATGTCAATGTGCTAGTAACATTTCATAATCAAGTTGAGCTATTTGGATTATTTTTATAGAAAAAAATAAAGATAAAAGTTTGATATGGTGGTATAAGCAAGAAACAAAGCTCATAGACCTGAGGTCTTGTACTGGGGTTATCAGAGAATAGCAAAATTATCAACTCAATTGCTAAGACCCGTGGGTATGTAAATAATGTACATGTATAAAGATCACCATCTACCCCCGTTAAGTAAGATTATGAGAGATATGCAAGGCCCAACAATTAGACAAAAACTTCAATGAACTTGGTTCATGGAATTTTTATGGGGAACTCGGTATCATTGTTTAGTATATGAAGGATACGGTTTAGCATATGAAGTGTCACTGTTTACTGATTTTTAACACATCAAATCAAGCATTTTTTAATTGGTGATACTACATATGCTTAAAGGTGATACTTTGAAGAAGAGAGTTCACGTTCACTGGATCTAGGCCAGCATTAATTGGAACTCTGGGTAAGCTAAGAACGGATACTTAAATCAAGTTGAAGTGGGTTTTAGTAGTAAGTTTCTTTTTCCTTAAGGTGAAAATTGTACCAGCTTTTCTGGCAGCACGGAAGAGAAGCTCCTCTATTAGGTGCTGGGCAGGGTCTCCATCAGGGAACCTCTCCAAAAAATTCTGGACATGGGAAACCACTTCATGATTGCTGAAATACTGGTACAAACCATCTGATGAAAGCACCAAAAATTGATCTCTAGGACACAGTTTGTGGTGACGAAGGGAAGGTGAGCATGAGATGTAGGGTGCACTCCCGATATAATCGTTACGGAACATTTCTAGCAAAGCATCATTCAATTTTTTCTGCATCAACATGTATTACAAACCATTAGTGAGGCAACATGCAAACCGGAAAAATTAGAAATAAAGGAGAACTCACCAAGTAATACAGATTTTATAACACTTGAGCCCATTTCAGAAAAAAAAAAAAAACAAATATGTTCAATTGATCAAGAGACACAAAACCTGGTTAATCACAAATCAATGCTGTAGTTTAATATATGGAAGCTCAACAGAAAAACTCAGAAAATGGTAAAGATGCATAGCATTCACAGGCTTACTGAGACATTGACCAAGTATTCAAAGGACGAACCTGTTTGAGGAACCCAGCCCCAAATGCACGGGTAACTTTAAGACGGCCCTTGACTCTGTCATTTACAATGCAATTGCCATCATCTGGGTGCTCATTCTTGATTCTAATTATTTCCTGAAATTGATAATTTTAGAAAATGACTGAGGCAGCAAAAGAAGCTGAGGTTTCAAAGCAATTAATATTAACCTAAAAACATCAAAAAATGCAAGGGGGTATGTAATGAAAGCAAAGCAAAGTTTACACGCAAGAAATCGCTGCGAAGCAAAAGAAAATTTGGATGCTAGTCTCAGAAATATTATAACCGCACAAGCAGAGAGAGAGAGAGAGTAATCATATATTTCAGACATTATTTTACGATAAAATTTAAATTTTACACCTCATTATCGCACAAGAACTCGAGGGATTTACAATTTCCTTTTGTGCCAACTGTGCTCTTCTATTTTATAAGTAACGAATGTATTCAATAATAAATTAGACAAAAACCAAAGGGATGAGGCATCCGACAGAAAAACAAACAAAACTTAAATGCTACTCCAATCTCTGATGACATCTGATGCAGAAGAAAGGCTTGAATTCTTGAAACCCACCATACATCCGTAAATTAACCCTATTCCACACCTCCTCGGAATCCTCGAAGTTTCTCATTTTCTTTTCAAGCCAAAAGGACCAACCAAAAGTTGGAAGAATCAATATCCATAAAACAATTTTCGACTATTTCTTATAGAACCTCCATGATATAATAAAAAAAACACGTCAAGAACAGAATTTGGCATAACCCCAAGTAAACCTATTCCCTTAAAAACCCCAAGTAACTCCCCTTGCTGTATAATATCGATAAAGAAAATGTATGGAGAAAATCTATTATCAACCTTATGACTAACCCATGTTTTATCCTAGTTAGAAGCATCTCAACTTTGTGTAACAATCCAACCAAGGGGCAAAATAAGTGAAGATTCTTACTTTATTTTACCACATGTTTATCTTTATGAATCTATTTTTGGTAGATAATTATTTTATGGAAAAGTGATAGTCAGTACAAAGGACGAGTTATCCCTCACATTATAATCATATTAAATTATAAAACATAACTCAAATCTCTCATGATTCATGATATCTGACAAAAAAGGGTCACTGCAGAAAGTGTTGGTCCTGATCTTTGGAACTATTCCTAACAAAACATACCAATTTGGCAATATTAGGACATACTGAAAACGAGAATCTCAGACAAAACCAATAACCATGAGAAAAAATGAACCTTCTTAGACACAAGAACCATCCAAACAGATTTCAAAAAAGAGAAGAGGGATGATATTGTTAGGGAAGGGCAAAATAAATGATTTAACAAGAAAATTGTCCTGATGAATTCAACTTCCACTTCATAACATCATCTGCACAACCTCAAACTATCCAGGTGATCAAGCAAGGAACATAACTCATGGATTTCAGAATCTTAGAGGTTATGAGAAAATTCCAAGAGATGGAAGAGAAATAGCATAAATCAGGATATGATAAAATGAAAGGGCTGATAGATTTATTGTGAGGAGGAAATAAGATATAGAGAAGGATATAAGTACACAAAAAGATGTCCCCCATCCAATCGTCCTCCCAAAATATCACCAACGTGTTATGCACATCATATTTGCTTTAAATATCATTGCACCAGAAAGAATCCCTTTCATCTTGCCAACGTGTTTGCAACCCACTACTCAATAGTGAAATTCGCTTCTATAATTCAAAATTTGTGAGGGGACAACTTTAAAGAAAAAAGTGATTCTGGCCCCCTCAGTTGAGTTCACAAACACCCCCCTAAGACGACAATTTACTGCATAACAACTCCATCCTAGTTTTCCATTTCTATAACCTTTTCGATCTTGAAACAATATGTATTTAATTATTTCATACTCCAAAATTCACATTTAGTTAACAACTTTTACAGCAATTTGCTCAGAGAATTCATCAAACGCCATACTCCAAGATCATTTAACCAGGACACTCCTAATGTACTTACTTCACTTCAAAAGTACCACTGGATTATAGATCCTTCAGTAGTGTTATAGGGGAATAAATTCCACTGATAGATGGTTAAAATTACTACTATCCACTTAGAAGGCCGGGATAATTTTGATGGGTAAATATTCAATAATCATGCGTCTTACTATAAGAAAGTTTAGATACTATAATAGCGCCAATATCTGCACATCCAATACTAGTTAACAATCAGATTATTTTGAAAATTATACAAGCATCATTTCCCCTAATATGAATCTTAGACCCACCTTTATGAAACCCTAGAAGGGAATTAAAAAAATATTTATTCACCAATATCAACTCCAGTAGCAACATAAGCAGAACACTATGTGAAAAAATTCAATTTCTGAGCCTCTACAAGAAACTAAAGCATAGTGCAAACTTTGATATCATTCATTGAATTTATATCAACCTAAAAATATGATGTTCTACTTTGAATTTACACTGTAAGAAAATTAAAGTTAATTAAGTCAATAAAGTATTATTTCCGAATTTCACAAGAATAATGATATGTATTAAGAGTATATAGACTATATAGTCTAATCAAGCACCAGTGGCTAAATTCGCGAACGTTTAATTCACAGTTCCACAACCTTAGTCACATGGCTGTCATAGTCTAATATTATACCAAAATTATGGAGCCAAAATTATTTTGGATTTGGCTGCATCAGACGTTACATGTGGACTGTGATTGTGCCCATCTGCTATGTTTTGCGTTTTGATAGGACATGAATAAACAAATCAAATCACATATTCCATACTATATCGATCCAAGCTCTGGCTTCACTCATAAACAAGCCAACAAATTGAGCTCTTATTTTTACTCTGCTTTGAGCAAGAGTTTGAGAGATTGTCAAGATATGCTCATTGAGATTAAGTCATATACAACCGTAGTGTAATTATTTTATAAATATTTGGCTTCAGAACCATGAAGTAGTATGTCAAATAGACAAGAATTGTGGGTTACTAGTCTACTAAGGATAAAAATATCGGGATCGGTGGAAATATCCATACACTAAATTTACGAATCTAACAATGGAAATATCGATACTGAATATCGATATAGGTAAAAATTGAAAAATGATGGAAAGTTTATAAAACGGAGGAAAATTTAACATGAGATTTTAGAAAATTATTATAACTAAATTTAATACACAAATCTTACTTAAAATCTCAACAAAAATGAATTGTTATGACAAACATAACAATAGCAAAATAAATAAACAGTATGAAGCAGTAATATAACTGCTCATAAATATTTAATACAAGACATTTAATATCAAAATGATGTCTCATGAGGCTCAAATATAATAGATGAAATATCAATAACAAAATACATAAACATGCCTTTTTAAAATTTAAATCTTTATATATAAACACAATTTGAAATTTAAAAATTAAAAAAAAAATGATATTTTCGATATTTTAAAATTACTGATATTTGACCGACATATCTCCAATATTTCTCAATATCTTGCACGATTTGAATTATGAATTTACCTAAATCGATATGGACATCGATATTTTTCTATATTTCCCGATATTTTGGAAGAAATTTTGTTCCACTGGATATCCATATCGAGGTGCCCAATAAACAGAAATATCAGGGATATTTACGGATATCTTCATCCTGTACTAACAACCACAAAAAACATGTGAGTTTTGAAATAGCAAAAACAAATCTTTCTCCTCCTTTGTCTAGTTCAAGAAACTCTGTTAATTAAGCAGTTTTATAGCACAGAATACAATCAACTCAAAGTCTTAGTCTTAATCCTATTTTCTCAACAAGATCTCTCGAGTTCAACGTTGATAGTGAGAGTTACTATCTTTTGAGTTTTGATCCAGTTATCATCACTTCAATTTTATATATATTCTAGTGTGTAAACTCTTTGGGCTTATTAAACTCTGCAATTCATCTACAATCAAG
Organism: Stenogyne calaminthoides; assembly: GCA_037126765.1. NCBI lineage: Eukaryota > Viridiplantae > Streptophyta > Magnoliopsida > Lamiales > Lamiaceae > Stenogyne > Stenogyne calaminthoides. The sequence goes on along the minus strand of JBBCBC010000001.1, from coordinate 38,286,508 downwards.
ATCTTAGCCAATTCGCTTGACAAGACCTCTCAAGTTCAAATTTCATGGTGAGAGTTGCTGTCTTTTAATCCATTTATCATAATTTTCCTTTACACGTAGATATCTCCTTCAGGTGTGAACTTTTTTACTAGTAAAATTAGTTATGAGCATTGGATGTCATAATATAAATTGTTTGATGGTTGAACTTACTATTATAGCTTTGTTTTATGTTGTTGATTGAGAGATGATAAATATAAATGTATAATTTCAAAGAATGTTAATCAAGGAGTATATTAGGGAAACAAACATTTAATACACTTTTAACAAACAAAGTGACTGTTATTTAGGACCAACAGAAAAGGAAAAGAAACTATATTTGTGGGATGGTGAGAGTACACTGTAGTTTTTCATTTTTATAGCATAATGCTTGCGAGAACATTGATCATCTAGTGACTCGTTAGAGTTCTCAAAATTCTCGTGTTCCTCTCAACCCAAATGCATTTCTACATAGTTCATCAACTTGAGTCTTTTCCTAGCCACAAATAATTGAACTAACATCAGATGTCTTTAGTTTATAACACTCAAACCATGAGTATTTATTTGCAATTACAGAGTAGTAAACATAAATTTATGTGAAGTACATTAGACCTCAAAGCCTTCTTATATAGAGAACGAATAGAGTTGATATTCACTACCAAATCTAAAGACTACAAACATAGACGAGTATGGTCTCCAAATAAGACTTAAAAAAAAAAGTAACCTTTATATTTAATACAATACAGCAAGCAGGAAAATCTTCGCACTAAAATATATTTGAGAAAGACTGAGATTCTAAAATAATTTTAAGTGGTGATGGATTTTCTTCAGGGTGGGCCTTCATCTCGGTTGAATAAATATATAATCCCATTTCTTGATAAGTTCAAGAATCTAATGCCTCAGCTAGCAAACATTTTAATCTACTGGCAGTGTACTCTGGTATTTGACATCTTATTGTCCCAACAATATTCTGGTATGTGGATTTAAAGCAAGAATCAGGAGCATGAAGCTAAGGCTATAAATGAGAATCTTGATGTCCAAGAAAAATCCAAGCCTTCTATGACTTAAAGCTTAAGATGGACTACGAAAGGCAGAATAAACCTGAAAAGGCCCATGCAATAGAGCAAGGCCATCATGAAAGAAGTGGTTTCAGAAGCACATAAACACTCAACAGAAAGAGCGAGGGCATAGCATATATAATGCTACAACAAAATCAGAGTACCACAAATAATTTTATGGCTAAACAAAAGTCAGACAACTGATAGCTCTTGGTGGATGGACACGTACTCCAAGTATTGCCATGATTATCTTTATTTATCCCTATCCATACAACTACAAGTTGGTGGATTCATAGGATTTACCAGTAACAACAAACTAAAATTGACAGATTATGCCACAATGCAATAGGAAAAAGTGAATTAACCACAGCAAGAAACCGAGTTAACATATGAGCCACTAGGTTAATGAACTAATCCAAACTAACGAAGACAGAGGGACATTCTCCCATTAAAACTTCATATTTGTTTTAAGTCAGCTAGCAAGCAACTCAGATACTACATTGTGAATGAGTAAATGGCAAGGAGTTTATATGCTTGGAAAAAGAAAAGGAAGAGAGACAGATCTAAAGTAAGAAAAAGAATCTACTCAAGATGCATTAGAAAGACAGTTAATAGGTCAAACACATGACGGCATCTCAACATAAAAACTAGCACGTAAGACATATGGAGAGACATTCCCTACATTTGGCTCAGGTTACTTCTTAGGTATTCATCTGTTCAGTTAAAACCCCATACAGAAGTTCAAGAAATACCTACTCAAACTAGTTAGCAATGCAATGAGTAAAGACAAAAGATAGATAATATACCAGAAAAAGTCCTCAATTATCTAAATTTCTATACAAAGAAATGAGCAAAGCGTACCTCTTTTATGCTTGTGCTATGGTCAGTGGACAGTTGCAATGCCGCCAAACTCATATATTCTCGAGCACGAGCTTCGTTTACTGCTTTACTCTCCCTCAGACTAACAACAGCAGACTCTTCGATTATGCCCTCACCATTGATCCCATCATCCCCAGAAACTTGCAGTTCTGTACCACAACTTACCTCTTCTTCAGACTCGTATTGTGCCACAATGGCTCGACTATCCCCAACATTCATCACATACACATCTTCATCCCTCATCAAAGCAACCAACAAGCAAGAACCCATCAATGCCAGCTCAGGATAACGATCAAGAACCCTATCGGTCATATCTAAATATGCTTGCTCCGTTTTTTCAAGCGCTCTGGACATTGCCTGTAAAACTAACTCATGATCAACTAACCCTATCTTTCTCTTCCTACCAGTTACATTAGTTCTTTGCTCCTCGACCTCCCCACCGTCTGCAATATTATTCTCCTTCATTTCCTCCGTTCCTTTTTGTTTCCCCTCCAACCAAAACCTCCAAGGAAATAATCTCTTACCATGCCTATTCAACAACCCATTTTTCAATTTTGACAACAACAGAGACCTCCTACTCGCTGCTGAACCTGCATTGTTCACACTCAATGCATCATCAACCGAGAATGCAAATCTTTCAGAACCTGATAGATCAAGCCCATCCTCTGGATCATCCTCAACCAAGTATTCCCATAATCTCCTCCTTCTAACTTCAATTTGTTCCCCTCCAAACATCACTTTCTTAACCAATTTAGATTCAACTTCACCTTCTTTGGTTTCGTTTGAATCAGGGCTATCATCTCTATTAACATCGGATGGATAAGAATTCCCCACAACATCTGCATTTTCCGAAGCCACAGCTGCATCTTCTGTGTCCCAAAACAAACCCTCTAATTCATTATACATGGCTTTGTATAAATGGCTCATCAGAAACTCGGGGGCATCAGGTCCATTAAACCCGTCATATATTCCAACAAACAACCAACCTAACTCCTCCGATACAACCACATGCACCCGATCCTCCCCCGCCTTCATTAACGCCCACTGCACGTTGCTCTGGCTTCCAATCTCAGCTGCTTCTCTGCAGCTTTCATCTTCCTGTGGGTCCCCCTTACGATGAATGAAATTCCTCACAGGCACCACTGAGAAGTTCCTGTACAATGCCTTCCGAATTGCAGATAGGCTCTTCTTCTTCCTCTTCTTGAGGTACATCCCCCCCAATGGTGCAGAAAACGGCACTCCCCCATTGTTATCGCTGGTGGCAGCGGCATCCAGCGGCCCGGAAAGGGCCCCACGCTCAATCGGGCCAGACATGAAGAAGGCCCGCTCAAGCGGCACCGACGGCAGCTCTCCGCCGCGCGGCACCCGCTGCAGGGGCAACGCACTGAACGACGACGTACTCTCGAAACCATCCAACATTACATTGTTACCTCCACCACCGCCGCCGCCGCCGCGGCCACCCACAAAACCCTTGCCGCTGCTGTTATAAGCGAAAGTATTCTGATGCTTGGCGGCATCGATGGCATTATTGCAATTATCGTCGAGCTGGAGGACGGTTATCGGAGTCGCGGTGTTGGCACTGACGGAGGCGCCGGATATTGCTCGGAAACCGGTCTCCGGGTAACCGGCCGGTTTAGAGGGCCTCGGATCGTCGAACCGGAGTGACTGTGAGGGCGAAATAAACCGATCGGAGTGAGTGGGGGAGATGAACCGCGCGGATGACCGGACGTAGCAGAAGGAATGGCCGAGGGTTTCGTCGAGCGGCGCATTCGCAGAAAAACCGCATCCGACTCGGAGGTCGGGTTAAAACATGGAAACACCTGCGAAAACCCCGCCCCCATCACATCCCACCATTCATCCTAACCCCTTACCCCCAAATCAAAGAATCTCAAAACCAAATTGAAAATTCCCCACACAGATTATTAATTATTTACTGTTTAACTAAAATCCCCACTAACAACAACAATTCCAAATTCCAACCCTCATTTGAGACGAATTAAAAGGTGGAATGAGGGTATAAGATAGATTGAGAAGGTGGAGAAGGTGGAAGCAGCTGAGTGAGGAGGAGGAGTAGTAGTAGAAGTAGGTGTTTTCGGGAGAGAGTCAGTCAGAGAGGTGAGACTATAGTTACGAGAGAGAGTGGGTTTCTATCACCTGCGTCTCTCCTACTGCAAATTCTTTGCACTCGTCTTCCACCAATGTTGGTACTCCTTAGCTGTAATTTACTATATTTATGTTTATGTGACACTAATTCAACTCAATTTAGTAATAAAAAATGACAAAAACTTGTATGAGACGGTTTCATGCATGAGATCGAATAAAATTTAGCACAATTAACACCCACCCCTCTCAAAGTGTTAAATCGTCAATGCTCAAATTACATTCCGTCTCACCATGAGACGGTCCCACGCAAGAGTGTCTCATAAAAAAGTTAATTATATCTCATCTATATTGGCTTATGGAGTCTGATCGACTGCTTCACGTTAAAAAAATTGGGGGCCTTTTTCGACAGACTCGACCAGAATAGACTTTTAGGGTTTTGGCTCAGTTTCGCCTATAAATACATATCTGATTCGTTGTATTTGTGATCACCAAAATATTATTAAATCTTCTGGCTTGATAGTGTCCAGACGTAGTCAGTCCTGACGAACTAGGTAACCATATATTTGTTATTTAATTTCATTCTCTCTCAATTTCTCTATAATTGCAGTTTAAATCCTAACAATCCATCCGCGCATATAACCTATAAATTCGAGCTAATTCCATATTGTTTAGTATAATTTCAACAAAGTTTAGTGGCTAAGTTTTGTATGCACTCAAGTGCATCGACGCATCGTGCATTCATAGTGCTTTTTAGAACTGTGCAACTTGTTTACACTAAATCGTGCAACTATTTTTTTCATATTAATAATTATACGGTTCGGTGTAAATAAGTTGCATCTTTCAATATTAACAAGTTGTATGATTCTAGAATACCCTATGAGAGCATGGTGCACCTGAACGCACATGAGACTCACTCAAGTTTTGGACGCATCATATTTATCGTGCAACTAAAGTTTATTTTTTAACATCGATTGTTTTTATTAAATAATATTTCTTTTTCGAAAAATTATTAGATGTGTATAGGTAGCAGTTTTCTAACCACTTCATTATACGTGTGAGTTATCATACACTTATAATGATAAAATCTAGAAATTGATAAAAATTAGGTGAAAAATAGATAATGTCATATTGTGCTTCAAATATGTCAATAGGCTCTATTAATATAGCATTAAAAAAAATTGGTAATTTTTTTATTTTTCTAAAATAAATTATCTTCAGTATTTACAATTTAAATTATAGTTACATAAAAGATCAATTGAGAAATCAAAATGTTAAAAATTTCACTTATCTAAACAACATGGGTGAGGTTAATGGGTGTGAGACACCCTGTTGGCCATCCAACCAGTACCCTTCTTATTTTCCTTTTTTATATATTTTTTGTCTTTTAGATATGACATTTTAATTGGGGAGAAAAAAATATATACCCACATTCATTAACAATTAAAGTTATCTACCCATTTCATATAAGAAAAAAGATATCTACTCATTTACTAGTGAAAATACATATATGCCCTTATTTAAAAAAAAAGATTTATACCCACATGACCCACACTCTCTCTTATTTCATAAGACTTAATTAAATGATAGGTTTAATTTTATAAGATATATATATCCATATTTATTTATTTTTAATTATCTTAATTTTATAAATTAAATAAAAAAAATATCAAATAATTCATTACAATAGATATTTAATATATTGTATCAATAGAATTAATAAATAAATAATTTTTTTATATTAAAATAATGATAAATAAATTTAAAATGTGGACCAATTTTTTTTTATTCTTTACAATTATAAATATCATTATTTTCACTTCTAAAATTAAATAAATCTTTTCCAATAATATTTTTTTACTAAATCTAGTAATTCAACTCTATTGACTTCATATTCTTAATTTTAAAATATATAATATGCATTTAAATGAAATATTTGATTAACACATACTTATAAATTTACCTATATATATATATATATGGAGGTGGGTAGGGTAATGGTTGGTGAGGGTATTTTTGGATGAAAAGCGTGAAATGGGTAGAAATTGATATATTTATTGTTTTCTTATTGAAATGAGTATAAATTTTATTTTTTTTTAAATAGGTATATTTGTCCTTCTTCACTTTTAGTGGGTGTTTTGAAACACTTAAAACAGCTTCCAGAAGCACTTATTTTCAAAGTTCCCTCTCACAACTTTTAAAAATAAGTGTTTTTGGAAGCTGTTTTAAGTGTTTTAAAACACGCCTTAATTGGGGTCACAAATTAAATGAGAAAACATTCACTTGCGCATACATTATTGACAACTTTAATGACGGATTCTTATGTAAGATATGTTGTGAAATGAATTTAAATTAATTATTTTTTTGTCATTTATTTATTCATTTGTATTCATCTCGAATACTTAAATGAATTTTGATCGTCCTACAATAAAACGTTTGTATATTTTTTTGTATTTAATCAAATTCATTCACATATTCTAATTTATAAGTTGGTTTTTGGCCATCATTGTGTAAAATGTCTTACAATCCATTGCGTTTCTTAAGATATTTTCAGAAATCATAAGATGCTAGATTTTATTTTTAAAATATACAATTAATTTTTTTTAATATAGATACATAAAACAAAATTTCACGTTGGTTTGGGGCCTCATTTTTTTATAAACATGATCAGGTTGAGGTTATAAACTAACTAGTCATATAATACTATACGTATAATGGAATTTTGTGACCGTTCAATACAAATTTTTATCTTCTGAACAAAATAACGAGATTAAATTCTAAATGACCCCATAATTTTTTACCTTTTTTGATTTAGTCCCGTAACTATTTTTTGGAACTATTTAATCTCATAACTATTAAAATTGCCCAATTTTTGTCCCATAACTATTTTTTGTAATGATTTAGTCCCATAACTTCTATAATTACTCAATTTTCGTCCCGTAACTATTTTTTTGGAATGATTTAGTCCTGTAATTATTAGAACTATTAAATTTTCTTTCTATTTTGCCATAAATCACCCAAAAAGACGTTGTTTCATCAACGTATCAGTCATGTGTCATTTAAATTCAGGATTAAAAAAAAAAGCTCTTGTTTTAGTAACTGATTTGCACAATTTAATGCACTTGTCAATTAAATGAAATACACACCATTAATTAACAAAAGAAAATTTACTGAAACAAATCTCAAAGAAATGGGCGAGATTAAATCACCCCCAATTCTCTAAAATCGGGTACTTCCCTAATATCCATCCCTAACTCCGAGAGAACTCGATTTGGCGAAGAACAATAAGTTTTCTGCCTCAAGTTAATTTTTAGGTGTTTAAATTGTGTCAAATAAGTTCCTAAGGACACGAGCCTCTTCGAAATTCTCAATTTATAGAGTTGCACATGACTGGCACGCTGGTGAAACAATGTTATTTTGGGTAATTTCTGGCAAAATAGGACTGAAATTGATCAATTTTAATAGTTATGGGACTAAATTGTTCCAAAAAATAGTTACGGGATGAAAATTGAGCAATTTTAATAGTTATGAGACTAAATCATTCCAAAAATTAGTTATGGGACTAAATCAAAAAATGTAAAAAGTTATGGACCATTTAAGATTTAATCCCAAAATAACTAGTAGAGTTTTTAAGATGATAGTAAAACAAGGTAGCAGCTTTGTAATTAAAATACAAACCAAAAGAAATTTATTAAGATATATAAGATCTTTATTTGATAAAAAAAAAACAACGGGAATATGTCTATAAAGAGTGGGTTTCATGTGCATCCAGATGCACTGCATATTCATAATGTATTTTAGAATCATACAACTTGGTATTAACTGAAAGATGCAATTTATTTATACTGAACCGTGCAACTATTTTTTCATATTAATAGTTGCACGATTCAATATAAATAAATTGCATCTTTCAATATAATAAATTGTATAATTCTAAAATGCATTATAAGTGCACGGTGCACCTGAATGCATACAAGACTTACCCGTCTATTTGATGTTTGAAGTTGTTAATTGATTTCAATTACGAGTATGTTACTATGTATAGCATCACAAAAACAACTTATTTTAATTTTTTAATAGTATACATTAACTAATTTATTAATAATTGGTAAAATTCATTAGTGTTTGAAGTTTGAGTAACACTCTTATAAATCAGGTCTATACATGAACTCTATCATTATTACGTACAAAAATTATCACTGTTATGCACAAAACCTTTCACTATTTAAAAATATAAAACATTTTCTAACTGTGATATTTTTTATACATAACAGTCAAAATTTTTATGCATAACAGTGATAATTTTTATACATAACAGTGATATTAAAAAAATCGAGTTCACAGTAAACTCTAATTCACACAAGTTTCTATCTTAAAGTTTAAACGTAAATTCACACATTGCATTTATTCCTTTTCTGGACAATTAATTTTAGGAAAAATGTCAATTAAGGGCCTGAAATATGGTAAATCTATCAATTTAAGGCGTGAAATATTTTTTTTCTATCGATTCAAGACCTGAAATATAGAAAACTATCAATCCAGGGCCTGAAAAATAGAAACTATCAATTTGAGGCTTATAAATATTAAGACCATGTTTGACACATATATTTCATGTCCTTATTTCATGTTCTTATTTTTTTTTTATTTTTAGGGTTTACGGTTCAAGGTTTACGGTTCAGGGGGGCTTAGGGTTCAAGGTTCAAGGTTTAGGGTTCAACGTTTAGGGTTTAGGGTTTAGTGTTCAGGATTTAGGGTTTAGTGTCAAACATGACCTTAAAATTTATAAGCCTCGAATTGATATTTTCTATTTTTTAGGCCCTGGATTGATAGTTTTCTATCTTTCAGGCGTTGAATCGATAGAAAAAATCTTTCAGGCCTTAAATTGATAGATTTACCATCTTTCAGGCCCTGAATTAATAAAACTCCTTAATTTTATTAAATCATTTTGTGACGAAATAATGCGTTGAGACTATTGACCTTATGTCAAAAAGTCAACCAAGTACATGATGGTGCGAAGTAGGAGATTGGGGCAAGAGGGGTGAGAGAAAGAGAGGGAGAGGCATTTGAAAATAATTTTTAGTTGGGGTTTGCTGACCTAGCATTAGCAACTTCATTGTTTTCAAAATTTTGGAGGCGTGGGCCCCACGTAAAAAAAAAAAAAAAAGAGCCAGGTGGTCTACTTAATTATGAGAATTTGGGGGAAATGACAAAAAAGGACCCGGGAGCAAGGGTCAACGTGGAATATGCTGGACTGGTATTTGTCTCTTTTCTCTATCACACTTGTTTTTCTATTATTCAAATTCAATTTTCATATTTAATTGTTTACTTTTGTCCTCTTTTTGGTGTATGGGCCTTGACTCTTTGTCCAACCACCCAAACAAAAGTCCAACTATTGCTGCCTTGCCTTTTCAACTCTTCTCCCACGAAGATAAATAATAATATTGGAAATGGTCTTGATCAAAAAACAAAATATATTGGAAATGATAGGTCTCTCGTCAAATTTATTTACTGTAAAATTAGTTTTATATTTATAAATATAATCTTTTCGTTATTATAATTAATATTTTTTAATAATATAAATCACATTCTTCAGTTATTTTTATTAATATCTCTGGAGTCTGTTTATTTATTGGTATGAGATTTGAAGAGATATGAAATAATGTGATAGATTTAAATGGATATTTCTTAGTATTACAAATACTAGTACATGAGGGGTGGTACGGAAAATTCGCCTAAAATGAGAAATTGAACCACGGGCCTTCACTTTTTAACGGGCCGGAGAGAAACTATATCAATAGTAACAAACAATGGAAATTGAGCGATAAATTTGCATATCCCTTGTTATCAATGGTAACAAATGGGCTCCTGTTGTTGATAGCTAGTAAAATCGAATTAAGTGTGGAATATGACTTTATATGAACTAGCTAATCACAACTTATGTCATTTTGTAATAAAATAAATTGTTATCACTATATATGTATTTTTAGTGGCAAATATTCAATGAAATAGTGAAAATACATAAAATTGTCACTAGTTTTGTTATTCTGTAACAAAAAATAATAATTGTGCACTATATGTGTGTTTTTAGTGACATATAACGATATCTAAAATTGTCACTAGTTATGTTATTATGTAACATAACAAACTGTTATCACTGTAATTGTGTTTTTAGTGACAAATATTCAGTTAAATGGTGACAATATAGAAAATTGTCACTAGTTGTGTCATTCTGTAACATAACAAAGTGTTGTCACTATATGTGTGTTTTTAGTGATAAACATTCGATTAAATATTGACAATATAGAAAATGTCACTAGTTATGTTATTCTGTTACATAACAAGTTGTTGTCACTATATATGTGTTTTCAGTGATAAATATTCTATTAAATATTGATAGGTAGAAAATTATCACTAATTGTGTCATTTTGTTACATAACAAATTGTTGTAACTATATGTGTTTTTAGTGACAAATGAATTTTTTTTTTTGTCACTAAATATGATTTTTTTTTTTTGTATTAACTCCAGATTCTCATTTACACTATGAGATGCAAACTAGAAGATTCAATAGTTAGGAAAACTCTCAATTCATAAAAAAATTGTAACCCTTATATACTAATTTGAAATCAACCCCACCTTTCTAATCACTTTATTTCATAATACTCAATTTCTATGCAATTTATTATTTGTGATATCTTATATTATTCAATTTTTAATTTGAACCATCAGTTTTATTAGAATTGATCTTAACCTTTCAACATTTTTTTTTTTTAAAACTATTGTTAACAAATTTTTTAAGGTAAAAAAATATTCAGTTTATTTATAATTTTTATGTGATAAAAAATAATACAATATTACATTATTAATCTTCTTTTTTAGATTAAATATTTTAAATATTTATTTCATTTGATTCATTCAATTTACTTAAAATTATATTTTTATTGTTAAACTATAAATAAAATATATTCTTAAACACAAAAAATTCTTATGAGATGATCTCATACATGAGACGAGGTATATTTTATGTACAAACTAGAACAAATCAACACCTTCTTTTTCAAAGTTTTAAAACGTCATTGTCCAAATTATATTTCTTCTCAGCGTGAAACCATCTCACGCAAGCTCATTATTAAATATAATATATTTTTAATTGTATAGCATTTTGGCTCTTAAGAAATCTAATACTCCTTCCGTCCCGAAGTGAGAATTGTTTATTAGTATAAGTGAGAATTTTGGCTCAACGGTTATGTGGAACCCCAACGAACCCCCCACCTTGAAGACAGTGCAGACACCACCTCCGGCATCGCCTCGGTGGTGGCCTACACTTCCGACATAATCGTTGTCTCCGCATCAATTGATAGCTTCTGAATGGTAGATTTGTACTATTTTTAATTTTGAATGGCAAATCTGTGTTTTTTATTCTTAGATCTAACTTGTATATCTATTTTACATGTTGTATCTTCGAGCTCTTGTGATGTTGGTCAACGATCCATATTTTTGTGGAAGAATAATCATCATAGCCTCGATTTCGCCCTAGGAAAAATCGAGATCTTAACTGAAAAAGTTGTCCAAGGAAGGAGCGTGAGCTGGATTGCCACGAAAGGTGTGGAACAAATGATGTCAATGAAGCGCGGCGGCGGTAATCTTTGTTCGCTTTTCTTGTTTGCATTCCACACTCCGGTGCAAGATTCTTCCACCCCTAACTCGACTGAGAGCTGATTTTCCTTATCGACGGGGGTGGTGAAATTCCGATGGTGGGGGGCGGTGATAGATTAGGTTTTAATGGGCTGAAAAGTTGGGAAAAAAGTTTGTCTGTAGACTTGTTATTAACTGCATGTATGCCTTATGGTGAATATTACTATACTTATTTAGTAAAAGTTTAGTTGTCAATTAATTTCCTGCAATTGAATTGTCCCCATAACTGAAATAATGCTTAAAGTAATGGCTTTCCAAAAGCATCTAACTTGCGTAAGCAATTCGTGTGCCGATATCTGTTTGAGCCACTATATAAGCTACGAGAGTAAATATATTTCAATAACCATGGAAAAATTGCAAGTTGGACGTTAATTCTAAAAATATAATATATTTACACATATATGTTGGGGAATTAATTGTCCGGATCTATTCGGGTTAAATATTTAAATACAAATTTAATTCTAACAATTATTACTAGCATGAATTAATCCTATATTAATTCAAATAATAATTCAACAACCAATCATGCATACAAATAGTTCACGTAAATCCTACGCATGCGGAATTACTACGAGTTTACGTAAACTAACCTCTCGGAGTGACAACCGTTGAGAAGATGGATCCCGTTCACACGAACACACCAAAAGTCCTTCTCAAGTATTCCCTTGTCCTTGTTCAACAATCCGGTGGAAGGAACTCGCGAACAATTTAACAAAAAAGGAAAAATAAAATTATGTTGCACCACCTTTGTGGATTTCTAATTTTTCCAACACATGGAATTTCACTTGGGGATGAAAAATTCATCCCCTATTTATAGGGAAGGGGTGGTCGAAATTTTTGGGTGGAAAATAAGATGGGAAAATCTTTTCTTGATCTTCAAGAAATCTTGAATATATCCCATATATTCTTTTCTCCATAATTAAATATTTTCACAAAAATCTCACCTCCTAATATTATGGAATTTTCTAAAATAATAAGGAGTGGAATCCAAGATTTAGATTTTCTTGAATTTATGAGATATTTTTGTATTTCAAGAATACATATCTTTCATAACATCTTTTCAAGAAAATCAAGAAAATCTTTCCTTCCTTATTTTCTTCTTGATTTTCGAAAATTGCTTAATAAATAACCAAGTGGGAGATTTCTTGAATTAATGAGATAATCTTGCATTCCAAGAATACTTATCTATATTCCATAACAAAATTCAAAGAAAATCTTTCTCCCTCTTTTATTTATTGTTTTAAAAAATTTAGGAAAAATTAGGCAACAATATTTTATTTAATTTTAAACACATTTTCCAATTAATGGACATTATGTTTGGGCTACTTGAGGGGCCTTTAGGAGAATTAAGATTGGACCTTCTAATGGACTTTGAATTTTCAACATTGAGCCACAATATTATTCAAGCCCATAAATATTAATTAATCCCACTACATAATTAATATTGCACTATCCATCTGAACCCATATTACTTTTAATATGGCTCCCGGTTATTATTTCTCGTGTTTAAGATTATCTAGCCCATTAATTAATTCAAGTCACTGAAATAGCTTTCCATTAATTAACATCTTTTGTCCTTGGTCAAGGAACAGTTCAACATTATTATCCATACCGGAAACAAATTCCACTTGCAAGATTTGATATGATAAATCTTATGAACCTCCCAAGGGGCCAAATCAAACGAGCGTACTCGCACACGATTCTTCGTATTAAATCTTAGCAATCACACGTGACCAGTAATATTGCCCAAGATATAAAATATTGAATCTCATTGATTCTCTACTCGTCATAAGTCAAAGCAATAATTACTAACCACACGCGATCCTATTTAAGGGACGAAGATTAAGAAATAATGAACCACTGAGGTCTAATTCTTCCTGGTTCAGTGCTGAAGAATTTATTCTCTTGTAGGTCCTATTCAGTGCATCAGTCATGCACTAGTGTAATCTTTTGGACAAGACAAGCCAATCTGAGCCTTACACTTCAACCTTTCATGATGGATTGTTCATTTCCATCTAGGTCGTGAATCGCGTACTTTTAGTTACAAGAGACTGTTAATTTAATCTTCTGTGATCTGGTATCACTAAATTAACTACAATGTAACGCGTACTGATTATTGAACAATTATGCAATGAATATATGTAACATTCAATGATATTTAAAGCATCAGTGATAAATAATTTATTTCAGTAAATAAGACAGAAAATCCAGTTTGGTTATACAAAGTAAAAGCATACTTTCCAGTATAACCCCAACAATCTCCCACTTATACTCAAAGTCTGCTTTTAAGTATACTACAACACATCTCGTGTAGTTTATAATACGTGACATCTAATGTCACCTACACGAACCTAATAATATCTCCCACTTATACTCAAAGCAGATTGGCAACGGTCTTGACACCCATTCCTTCCACATGTCTCTCGAATGTATTATGAGGCAGACCCTTTGTGAATGGATCTGCTAGGTTGTCTTCTGATGCGATTTTTGCCACCTTTATATCTCATCTCTTAACGATTTCTCGTATAAGATGGTATTTCCTTTCAATGTGTTTGCTGGCCTTGTGGGCTCTTGGTTCTCTTGAATTTGCAACTGCTCCGGCATTATCACAGTAAATAGTGATTGTGCTGGGCAAATTCGGAACTACATCCAAGTCCACTAGGAAGTTCTTGAGTCAAACCACTTCTTTCGCCGCCTCGCAAGCAGCTATGTATTCGGCTTCCATGGTAGAATCGGCGATCCATTTCTGCTTAACGCTTCTCCATGTCATGACTCCTCCCCCCATGCAAAACACATTACCGAAGGTAGATTTTCTGGAGTCTAAGTCTGATTGGAAATCCGAGTCCGTGTAACCGATGGGGATTAGACTATCTGACTGATAAATTAACATTCTATCCCGAGTTCTTTTCAGATTCTTCAGAATGTTTTTAACTGCCGTCCAATGCTCTTTTCTCGGGTTACTTTGATATCTTGTCACCATGCCAACGGCAAAGCAGATATCCGGTCTTGTGCACAGCATTACATACATAAGGCTTCCGACAACCGAAGCATAAGGAATGCCTTTCATGTTATCTATCTCTTTTTGTGTCTTAGGGCACATATCCTTGGATAGATGGATTCCATGCCTGAAAGGTACGAAGCCTTTCTTGGAATCCTGCATGCTGAATCGCTTCAAGATAATGTCTATATATGAAGCTTGCGATAAGCCTATCATCATTTTCTTGCGATCTCGAGTGATCTTGATCCCAAGGACGTGTCCGGCTTCCCCTAAGTCCTTCATATCAAAATGTTTTGAAAGCCATGCCCTTACGTCTGACAATACCTTTACATCGTCTCCGATGAGCAGAATATCGTCTACGTATAGTACTAAGAATACCAATGCAGTTCCGACACGCTTCTTGTACACACAACTTTCGTATTCATTTTGATCAAACCCATAAGACTTTATTACATGATCAAAACATTGGTTTCAAGCTCTAGATGCTTGTTTGAGTCCGTAAATAGACTTCTTGAGCTTACAAACTAGGTGTTCTTGGCCTTTTTCAATGAAGTCTTGGGGTTGTTGCATATAGATTTCTTCTTCAAGACTTCCGTTAAGGAAAGCCGTCTTGACATCCATTTGCCAGATTTCAAAGTCGAGATGCGCAGCAATCGACAAGAGAATTCAGATGGACTTGAGCATTGCTACAGGTGAAAAGGTTTCCTCATAGTCGATCCCTTCTTTCTGAGTATAACCTTTCGCCACAAGCCTTGCCTTGAAGGTTTCCACCTTCCCGTCCGGTCCTCTTTTCCTATTGTATACCCACTTGCAGCCAATGGATTTGACCCCATTGAGTGGTTCGACTAGCTCCCACACTCTGTTATGATACATAGAACCCATTTCGACTTCCATTGTTGTTTGTCAAGAAACAACATCCTTGTCTTCGATTGCCTCGTCGTAAGTCCATGGGTCTGATTCATCTTGACCGGGGACTAAGTCCGAGGACTCTCCTATCCCCATGAATCTCTCGGGTTGTCTCACAACCCTCCCACTACGATGAGGTTCCGGTTGTGTAAGTGTGTCATTTGGTATGTCATCTTGTAAAGTTGGCACTGAGGTTAGCCCTATAAGCTCATTTAAGCTAATCTCACTTCTGGGCTTTCTATTGTTCATATAGTCTTCTTCCAAAAATCTATAGTGGGTGCTTATGACCACCTTTTGATCTTCGAGACCATAGAACATACACCCTTTTGTTCCCTCGGGGTACCCTATAAACAACCTTAATTCTGATCGAGGGTCCAATTTGTCGGGTTCCTTGTCCAACACGTAGGCCGGACACCCCCCAAATTCTCATGTGTCTCAAAACCGGCTTCTTGGGTCCGTCCAATTCTTTGGGAGTTTTGGGAACCGACTTGGATGGCACCAAGTTAGAATATAAGTCATTGCTTTCTAAGGCGTGACTCCGAAGCGACTTGGGTAGATCAAGATAACTCATCATTGATCAAAACCATTTCTAAAAGAGTTTTTTTTCGCTCGCAACCCCCGTTTTGTTGAGGGGTTTCAGGTGCGATTACCTGGATACAATCCCTTCATCGACAAGTAGTTCAAGAACTCATCATTTGAGGTACTTTCGCCTCCACGATCAGATCGTAGAGACTTGATACGTTTTTCCCTATGATTCTCTGCTTGAGCCTTAAATTCTTTGAATTTGTCAAAGTTCTCAGATTCATGCTTCATAAGGAAAATGTAGCCATACCTTGAGTATTCATCAATGAAGGTGACGAAGTACTCATAACCTCCTATTGCTTTGATTGACATTGGACCACATACGTCCGTGTGAACAATTTCTAACACTTATTTGGCTCTATTCCCCTTGGCTCCGAATGCCCTCTTGGTCATTTTACCCTCCAAGCAAGATTTGCAAGTTGGGATTGGTTCAACCCGGAGAGACTCCAATGAACCATCTGTTGGGATTATACTGAAAAGTATGCTTTTTACTTTGTATAATCGAAACTGAATTTTCAGACTTATTTGCTGAAATAAATTGTTTATCACTGATGCTTTAAATATGATTGAATGTTATATATTTTCGCATTTCAATAATTCGATGTTACATTTAGTTAATTTAGTGATTGAATCACGAAGATTAAATTTCCCTTTGTAACTAAAAAGTACGTTATTCACGATCTAGATGGAAATGAACAACCCAATTGAAAGGTTGAAGTGTAAGGCTGTTACATTGTCTTGACCAAGAGATTACATTTAGCATGATCGATACTTTGAATAGGACCACTGAGGAGGATAAATTCTTTAATCGAACAAGGAAGAATTAGACCTGGTTCGTTGTTTCTTAACTAAAAAGATCACGTGGGATTGGTAACTATTGCTTTGACTTATCATGGGTAGATGGAATCAAAAGAGATTCAATACTTTTTATCTTGGGGGCAATATTACTAGTCACGTGTGATTGCTAAGGTTAAGAATCGTGTAAGGCTTTTGTTTGATTTGCACCCTTGGGAGGTTCATGTTTTATCATACCAAATCTTGCAAGTGGAATTAGTTTTAGATGGATAATAATGTTGTCTTCCTTGACCAATGATAAAAGATATTAATTAATTAGAAAGCTATTTCGATGGGCTTGAATTAATTAATGGGCTAGATAATCTTAAACACGGGAAATAATAACAGGGAGATAAATGGGTTAAGATGGATAGTGCAATATTAATTATGTAGTGGGATTAATTAATATTTATGGACTTGAATTATATTGTGGCTCAATATTTGATATTCAAGGTCCATTAGAAGGTCCAATCTTAATTCTCCTAAAGGCCCACCGAAAGTAGCCCAACAAATAGTCCAATAACCCAAAAAAGGTGATGAAAATAAAATAAATATTGTTGCTTATTTTTCCTCTAAATTTTCAAAATTTATGGATAAAAAGGAGAAAGATTTTCTTTGAATTTTGTTATGGAATGAAGATATGTATTCTTGGAATACAAGATTATCTCATTAAATTCAAGAAAATCCCACTTGGTTATTCATGAAGGAATTTTCAAAATTTTGGAAATATTTATGGGCAAGAAAGTTTTTCTTGATTTTCTTGAAGATATGTATTTTTTGAAATACAAGAATATCTCATAAATTCAAGAAGATCCAAATTTGGAATCTTGCTTAGTATTTTCGAAAAATAATCCATTGGGAGGTGGAATATTTTAATTATGGGAAAAAGAATATAGGAGATATATTCAAATTTCTTGCAAGATGGAATCAAAAAAGTCTTTTCCCACATTGATTTTCTCTTTGGAATTTTTGACCACGCCCCTCCTATAAATAGGGGATGATTGTTTCATTCTCAAGTACAATTCCATGTCTTTGGAAAAATTAGTAAATCCAAAAGGTGCAATATAATTTATTTTTTCCTTTTTGTTAAATCGTTCACTGAATCCTTCCAACGGGATAGTCTAATAAGGGAATACTTGGGAAGTCCTTACGGTTAGTTTATTCAACCACACCGTTGCCATCCCAAGAGGAATGCTCATTAATTAGGTTTTACGTGAATTATTATATGCATGATGTGTTGTTGGATTATTATTTGAATTATTATATGATTAATTCATGCTAGTAATAATTAAAGAATTAAATTTATCCCAACAATCGGTATCGAGCTACGGTTTGAGACTCTCAATTTTTAAATGTTATTTAATTCATGGACATTAAATTTGAAATTGGATTAGAATGTTAGTGGTATCCAATTGTCATGGATTTTTAATGTGTTTATTTATGCATGCATATAAACCGTGGTTTTTTTTTAATTGATTCGTTCGATTTATTTTGCCTCGTGAGAAAATCCACGAGTAGACTAGGATTTGTTTGATTTGATCAATGTAATAGACTAGTCAAGGTTTATTTATTTTTGGAAAATAAATTCAAGGACGGAACGAAGAGATGAAGAATTAAAGGACAAAATCTTAATTCTCCTAAAGGCAGTAGTATGGAGGCCTATGTAGTGGGATTAATTAATATTTATGGGCTTGAATAATATTGTGGCTCAATATTGAAAATTCAAAGTCCATTAGAAGGTCCAATATTAATTCTCCTAAAAAAGAAAGCCCAAACATAATGTCCATTAACCGGAAAAGGTGTTTAAAATTAAATAAAATATTGTTGCTTAATTTTTCCCTAAATTTTCGAAAATAATAAATAAAAGAAGGAGAAAGATTTTCTTTGAATTTTGTTATGGAATGTAGATAAGTATTCTTGGAATGCAAGATTATCTCATTAATTCAAGAAATCTCCCACTTGGTTATTTATGAAGGAATTTTCGAAAAAAGAAGAAAAAAATAAGGAAGGAAAGATTTTCTTGATTTTCTTGAAAAGATGTTATGGAAGATATGTATTCTTGAAATACAAAAATATCTCATAAATTCAAGAAAATCTAAATCTTGGATTCACTCCTTATTATTTTCGAAAAATAATCCATAATATTAGGAGGTGGATTTTTTGTGGAAATATTTAATTATGGAGAAAATAATATATGAGATATATTCAAGATTTCTTGAAGATCAAGAAAAAGATTTTCCCATCTTATTTTCCACCCAAAAATTTTTGACCACCCCCTTCCTATAAATAGGGGATGATTTTTTCATCCTCAAGTACAATTCATGTGTGTTGAAAAAATTAGAAATCCACAAAAGGTGGTGCAATATAATTTTATTTTTCCCTTTTTTGTTAAATTGTTCGCGAAGTTTCTTCCACCGGATTGTTGAACAAGGACAAGGGAATACTTGAGAAGGACTTTTGGTGTGTTCGTGTGAACGGATCCATCTTCTCAATGGTTGTCACTCCGAGAGGTTAGTTTACGAAAACTTCGTCGAGGATTTACGTGAACTATTTGTATGCATGATTGGTTGTTGAATTATTATTTGAATTAATATAGGATTAATTCATGCTAGTAACAATTGTTAGAATTAAATTTGTATTTAAATATTCAACCCGAATAGATTAGGGCAATTAATTCCATCCCGTCGAGAGGACTCAATTTTAAATTGTAATTTAATTCGTTTTCATTAAATTTGAAATTGGATAGTAGAATTGCTAAATCTT
This sequence comes from Stenogyne calaminthoides, assembly GCA_037126765.1. NCBI lineage: Eukaryota > Viridiplantae > Streptophyta > Magnoliopsida > Lamiales > Lamiaceae > Stenogyne > Stenogyne calaminthoides. Next base: position 38,266,680 of record JBBCBC010000001.1, on the reverse strand, counting down.
TTTGCAGTATCCAATTGTCATGGAATTTTTTTAAATTGTGGTTTTTAATTATTATTATTCGTTTTTGCGTGAGAAAATGATTGATTTATTTGTTGTCAATGTAATAGATTATTAAGATGTTTATTTATTTTTGTAAATTTTTGACGGACGGATACGGAGACGAAGAATTAAAAGTGGGAGAAATTCAAGGCGGTGTTTCTTCAAAATCAAGCCAAGAAAAATCAAACCATGACAATTGGATAATTTGTGGGCCCAATATGTTTATTTTTCGGCATACACGGACGATTGACATTTTGCTTGATTTATTGTTGTGATTTTTCGAAAGTGGGAGAAATTTGTTTCTTCAAAATCAAGCCAAAAAAATCAAACCATTTATTTAATTTGTTTAAATGTTTATTTTTGTTTTGCTTTATTTAATTTGTTTAAATGTGTTTGCATGAGAATTGCCCAACGAAAAATCTCAATTTAAAAAAAATTACTAAGTATGTTTAAACAATTAATTGACAATTTTATTCCGGATAATAAAATTGAATTAATTTTGACCTTTGCATGAGAATTGCCCAACGAAAAATCTCAATTTAAAAAAATTACTAAGTATGTTTAAACAATTAATTGACAATTTTATTCCGGATAATAAAATTGAATTAATTTTGACCTCCATGATTTATTTATTTGTGGATTCTTTTGGAGAAATTCCCCTCACGGGACAGCCAAAAGATAGATTTCACATGAATAAATTCCAAAAGGATGATTGTGGGTTATTATTAGTGGCGATGATGACCTTCCCCACGAGGCTCGTTCAAAGCGAAGTAATAATTCTGTATTTAATCATGATTATTACTTAGGTATAAAATTGATATGCATATACTTCCCCGAAGTCCCTGTCAATTTTATATTGGTTAAGTGGGTGCCAACTATTAATCTGGATATTAAAGGTTTATAATTGTTTCTTGTTTGTAACGTGCTTGAATGTGTTTAAATAATGACCCACCCCACGTGGCTTATTTAAACTGTTTTGAGATGTTGGCTGATGCATGTTCATATTTTTTTGAGATTTTAATATGATGCATGTGATCGAATCTTGTGATATATTTGTGCTTATACAAATTGTCATTTATTTCGGTTCAGCATGTCGCAACCTTTTAATCCGCTATATTCTATACTTAAAGACCATCAATTAACTGGTGAAAACTACTTCGTTTGGAAACAGAAAATTATGATTGTTCTATCTGCACAAAAATCCGAATGGGTGCTTGACACACCAAAACCCGAAAAACCTGCTAAGGGTACTAACATATGGGACGAGATGGAACATAGTGAATGGGAGTTGACTAATCAATTGGTGAAGGAAACAATGTTGGCAAATATGTCTGATTTGTTGAAACGCCTTCATCAAGGATTTGAATCAGCTGCAGACATTATGCGGAATCTCGAAGAGATGTTTTCACATTCGGCCCATATGGCTATCCAAAGCATAAGGCTTGAAATGGCCAAGATAATAATGGAAGAAGGAACGACCGCAAGGTAGCACGTTCTTAGGATTATAGTTCTCTTTGAGGAACTTGAGATTCTTGGCAAAAAATGCGATTTCAAAACTAAGGTTGATTTCATTCTCCGTACTCTGCTAAAGAGCTATGATCATCCCTATCTAGAGTACCTATTGGAAGATCTAGATTTCACTGTGGACGATCTGATAAATGATCTTACATTGGTCGAAGAGGAAGAGGAGCGCAAGAAAAGGCACTTGGTCACGAAAAGGTCTTCTTTTCCTTCTAGGCAAATTGGTGGTAAGAAGGGTGGGAAAGAAAGAATAAACCAAGTGGACTCAACATCTATCAAGAGTGAAGGGTCAAACAAGAGGAAACATTTGGAGAGCGGAAGTTCGGGACAATGAAGGTCAGCCTGTTCCAATCCTAATGGAAATGGAAAGAAAGATAATTCTCACGCACTAATTGTTGAAACTTGTTTAGCGGCGTATGCCTCCCATTTATGGGTGGTGGATACGGGATCCACTGATCATGTTTGTTTCACTTTACAGGGGTTCAAGCGGACCCGGAAACTTAGTGGGAGTGAGATCCTCATCACACTGGGCGATGCTACGAGAGTGGCAGCTGTAGCAGTGGGAGAAGTGCACCTGTCTTTTGAAGACAGAGTTTTAATTTTAAGAGATGTTCTTTATGCTCCTACTTTTAGAAAGAATTTAATTTTGGTTTCTAAACTTTACCTTGATGGATATTCGGTTACTTTTGATAAAGTTGTTACCATTTCTCTTTATGGTAAATTTATCTGTCATGGAACGTTGTTGAATAATCTCTATACAATTAACTGTGCACACCACTCACGAAATGCATCCTATAACACATCAACTGTTTCCGATAAAAGAAAACGTTCATCAGACGTGAACGAGACACTTCTATGGCATCTTAGATTGGGACATATTAATCCAAAAATGATTCAAAGGTTGGTAGAAGATGGTTCATTGGAGTCCCTCCGGGTTGAACCAATCCCAACTTGCGAATCTAGCTTGGAGGGTAAAATGACCAAGAGGGCATTCGGAGCCAAGGGGAATAGAGCCAAAGAAGTGTTAGAAATCGTTCACATGGACGTATGTGGTCCAATGTCAATCAAAGCAAGAGGAGGTTATGAGTACTTCGTCACCTTCATTGATGATTACTCAAGGTACGACTATATTTTTCTTATGAAGCATAAATCTGAGACATTTGACAAATTCAAAGAATTTAAGGCTCAAGCAGAGAATCATAGGGAAAAACGTATCAAGTCTCTATGATCTGATCGTGGAGGTGAGTACCTCAGCGATGAGTTCTTGAACTACTTGTCAGATGAAGGGATTGTATCTCAGCTAACTGCACCCGGAACCCCTCAAAAAAGCGGGGTTGCAGAGCGAAGAAACAGAACTCTTTTAGAAATGGTTAGATCAATGATGAGTTATGCGGATCTACCCAAGTCATTCTGGGGTCACGCCTTGGAAACAACGGCTTATATTCTGAACTTGGTGTCATCCAAGTCGGTTCCCAAAACTCTCAAAGAATTGTGGACCGGGCGCAAGCCCAGTTTGAGACACATGAGAATTTGGGGGTGTCCGGCCTACGTGTTGGACAAGGAACCCGACAAATTGGACCCTCGATCAGAATTAAGGCTGTTTATAGGATACCCCGAGGGAACAAAAGGGTGTATGTTCTATGGTCTCGAAGATCAAAAGGTGGTCATAAGCACCCACTATAGATTTTTGGAAGAAGACTATATGAACAATAGAAAGCCCAGAAGTGAGATTACCTTAAATGAGCTTATAGGGCTAACCTCAGTGCTAACTTTACAAGATGACATACCAAACGACACACTTACACAACCGGAACCTCATCGTAGTGGGAGGGTTGTGAGACAACCCGAGACCGAGGCAATATTAATTAAAAGTAATATGGGTTCAGATGGATAGTGCAATATTAATTATGTAGTGGGATTAATTAATATTTATGGGCTTGAATAATATTGTGGCTCAATATTGAAAATTCAAAGTCCATTAGAAGGTCCAATCTTAATTCTCCTAAAGGCCCCTCAAGTAGCCCAAACATAATGTCCATTAATTGGAAAATGTGTTTAAAATTAAATAAAATATTGTTGCCTAATTTTTCCTAAATTTTTGAAAACAATAAATAAAAGAGGGAGAAAGATTTTCTTTGAATTTTGTTATGGAATGTAGATAAGTATTCTTGGAATGCAAGATTATCTCATTAATTCAAGAAATCTCCCACTTGGTTATTTATTAAGCAATTTTCGAAAATCAAGAAGAAAATAAGGAAGGAAAGATTTTCTTGATTTTCTTGAAAATATGTTATGGAAGATATGTATTCTTGAAATACAAAAATATCTCATAAATTCAAAAAAATCTAAATCTTGGATTCCACTCCTTATTATTTTCAAAATTTCCATAATATTAGGAGGTGGGATTTTTGTGGAAATATTTAATTATAGAGAAAAGAATATATGAGATATATTCAAGACTTCTTGAAGATCAAGAAAAGATTTTCCCATCTTATTTTCCACCCAAAAATTTCGACCACCCCTTCCCTATAAATAGGGGATGAATTTTTCATCCCCAAGTGAAATTCCATGTGTTGGAAAAATTAGAAATCCACAAAGGTGGTGCAAAATATTTTTATTTTTCCTTTTTTGTTAAATTTTTCGCGAGTTCCTTCCACCGGATTGTTGAACAAGGACAAGGGAATACTTGAGAATGACTTTTGGTGTGTTCGTGTGAACGGGATCCATCTTCTCAACGGTTGTCACTCCGAGAGGTTAGTTTACGTAAACTCGTAGTAATTCCGCATGTATAGGATTTACGTGAACTATTTGTATGCATGATTGGTTGTTGAATTATTATTTGAATTAATATAGGATTAATTCATGCTAGTAATAATTGTTAGAATTAAATTTGTATTTAAATATTCAATCCGAATAGATCCGGGCAATTAATTCCCCAACGATTGACCAAATCTTTTATTAAGTAAAAATTGAAAAAATATCCACCCCCAAATTAAGGTGATTGACCCCTTCAATCTATGTGGTATATTAACCGTTTAGCGTTGAAACTTGAAATCCTCTTTTTTTTCTTTTTTTTTTGAACGAAAAAGAGCATATATTAATAAATCAGATGCCAAGATCAGCATCAACATAGACTTTCAATGACACTTGGACCATCTCTTGCAACAACATAAAACCAGAAAAATTGAAAGCAAACTGTGCTAAATGATGCGCAACAGAACTTGAACTCCTACTAGTCCATTTTACCGACGCAATATATGGAAACCAGGTTCAGTTGTTCATCGGTTCACCGGCTCAATTCGATTTTTGCCCGGTTCATACCGATTCTTTTCTGTGGGAGATGAATTTAATAAAGAATTTTGATTAGATCACAAAACCCCTAAGTATGACATGTTCAGGATAATCTTGATAGTCTAAGTCAGGTTTCAGTATAGAATAGTTAAGGAAGATATCTGCACAATGTATAGTTAGCAGATATTAATCAGGTTTTGATACTGAAGACTCAGGTAGACCTGAATGTTTAGAAGATACTGAAGACTCAGTAGTTACTGAAAACTCAGGTAGACCTGAATGTTCAGAAGATACTGAAGAACTGAAGAACTGAAGACTCAGAAGTTACTGAATGTTCAGATGATACTGAAGAACTGAAGACTCAGTAGTTACTGAAGACTCAGGAAGACCTGAATGTTCAGAGGCACTGAAGAAATATCTATCTGAATATATGCAAAACTGAGGAAAATACACATTTACAAAAGAATAGATATTGCCCAAAACATTCAAAGAGCAGACAAAAGGAACTAAGTCTAAGTGTTGTTTAAGGTTGTCTCATTCAGAGAGATTGACCTAAAAGAGTCATTTTGTTTGTCTACATTCACTGAAGACAAGAACCAATCAGAGTAAGACAACACTGTACTTTACTGACACTGAAAGCGACAGGACACTGAATTTTGTCAGTAGTACTATGTTCCAGACTGCAAAAACTGGTGATTGGCTACATGGTTGCATATTACCTAAAACATGCAAGGGAGTGTTCAAACCCTAAAAATAGTCGTTCATCAATAACCAGAAGAGGAACCTCTTGATGCTATCTCTTCCAACGAATAGTTTTTCAAAGAGTGACCATTGGAGAAGTTGCCTATAAATACCAGTGACCTTCACCATTGAGAGGTTACGGGAAATTATAGCAACTTAAGAGCTCATTCGTATTCTTGCAAATTGAAGCACTCAAAAACCCTAGAATTTCCCAAGTGTTTCACATTGGAGAGAGCTCATTTCACTAAGCCTAGATATGATAGATATATCCTAAGCTTAGAGAGATATCCCAACCCTTGCATTTGCTCTTATTGTAAAGGATATCTCACCCTAGTTGGAAACCAACCCAAACCCAAACCCTTTGATAAGGTAGTTTGAATGTGTGTGTTTTGTTGGTGAGTTAAGAGTTGTAAAGAGTGAGTAAGCTGCAGGTTAGTCAGCCAGAAAACTCTAGAGGAGAAGTTAGTAAGCTACTTGTGGTAGTCTGAAAACTTGTATGTGTTGAGTTAGTAAGCTGCAGTGAGTCAGCCAGAAACCTCAAGGTAGAAAAAGTGAGTAAGCTGCAGTGAGTCAACCTGAAAGCTTTAGGAGAAGTGTGTTAAGGAATTTCTCTGAAGATCAGAGAGAGTGGATGTAGGAGCTTGAGTCTCTGAACCACTATAATTGCTGTGTTGTTAGCTTTCTGTACTGCATTCTATATGTTGCACATTTTCACTGAAAACATACTTTACTGATATTCAGTTGGAACCAATCCACTGACCTTGCATCAAATTGATCACAGCCTTAACCACTATTTTACAAAGGAAGAGATTTTCAGCAAGTTAAAACGAGTATAAACTTAGGGCCAACCATTCCGCACTCTTGATTAGCTAGAACAAATAGCTACCAAACTGAACTAACTCTACTGAGTATTTAGTAAGATAATTATCTGATCCAAGCTTCTCAGGATCTCTGATAAAACTCAGGATCAGTTGGGTTAATCTGAAGCTTCTGAAAGCTGCTCAGAATAATTGTCTCAGTAGACTTTGACATAGGGCGATTTGTGCTTCTCAGGGCAAAATTCTCAGGACAACCTGACCCATCTGATCTCAGTGAAAGAAAAGTTTTAAGAATCACTAAACACGTGTATTCCCCCCCGATACATGTGTGAGACTCGTTTACACCGGGACCAACATTTTCAAAATCATTTCACTTTAATAACCGGACCAGCACTGAGATCGATTCCCGGTTAACCCGGATCGAATCGACAGGTCCGATCCGGGTTTAAAAACACTAGTCATACGCTAATACCAAATAAATTTTGAATTGAGAAATGTTGGGGGGGAATGTGACGTGGGGCCACAACAATGATGAACAATGATGAGTTGGGCCAACAATAGATATAAATCCTACATAGAACAAGTTGTGCCCATCTAAATTGAATTTTACACGGTTGAGAGCGAATGTTCAAGTATACATTTTGTGAGAAAATGTACATTATTACAGTTCAAGTGTACATATTTTTAAGGATGTGCATTTATTGTGAGAAGTTATAGTACGATTTTAATAACATTATAATATAATAACATTTTTTATAAATAAAAATTGCAAGAAAAATTTTATGTTGTGGGGCCAACAACAATGATGAGTGGGACTAACAATAGATACAAATCCTACATGGAACAAGTTGTGTCAATCTAAATTGAATTTACACAGTTGGGAGCGAATGCTCAAATATACATTTTGTGAGCGAATGTTCTAGGGAAAAAGAAGTTGTAAAATAAAGATAAAAAACGAACAATGGTGAGTGAAGCCACGAGATTAAAGAATAAAGTCCTATGCATTTGTTTGAGAGATAGTGCTTTTTTTAGAGTGAGAAAAGCCGGTCGAATACATGCCGTCGTCAATGGTGGTGTTTAAGAATTTGTCATGAGCGCCAGAATAACCAAATTAGATTTCATGGAGAGGTCGGAGATTGATGGTTCTTACTATTGGAATTGAAGAGAGAGAGAATAGTGGCAGAGTTTGAGAGTAAGAGAGAGAGAGAGAGAGAGTGTGTGTGTGGAGATATAATGAAAATGACGAGTGGGGCAAACAGTAGATACACATTTTATATGGAACAATTTGTGTCCATCTAAATTGAATTTACATGGTTTGAAAGAGGAAATGTGATGTGATGGGTGATGATGTAATTAATTGGAAGAAAATGTTGTGGGATAGTAAGGACAATAGTGGTATTTCAAGTGTAATTTTGTAGCTAGTAGCTAAAGCAAAATGTTGGATTGTGTGGGTTGCAATGTCAAAGTTAACTGCATAGCAAAAAGTTCTCCACCCAATAAAATTGACTTTGGTGTGGGAAAAGTAATGACATTGTATGTAATTTTTTAGATGTTTTCAGATAAAGTTTAAAGTGATGTAGTTGCTTTATTTATTTTTTAAAAAATGTGCCAACGAATTCAAGACGGACCTTTTTGGCAAATGTGTCAACGATTCCGGGATGGAGGGAGCATTATTTTAAACAATAATTTTATGTTATGTCCGCGTAATACGCGGATGATGCAGATAGTAGAAGCATATACGAGTATTATCCGTTGATTCTTAGAATATCCGGATGAATAAACAAATGTGATTAACATTTAATTCCGTTGATTCAATATGAATACCGGAAGAACAACGATAAAAACACGAAGAAGGGAAACCCAATATATTTTCTATTTCATTGAAAGCTCTCAATTACAATGACTTAAGAAGTCTATAAATACTAGTCCAACACGACATACGAAATGACATAATTAAATAACTAATTAAATAAAAGGATCTAAAAACTAGGTGAATTAATGAGTATGCATTCAAACTTCTCCATTAATAGTAAAACATCCCCATCTTCATCATTCTCTTCCTCTTGGAAATGAATCGTCCTCGAATCGGAAGCATCTTCATCTCCATAGAGATAAATCAACGCCATCAAATATTTCACCTCAAAAATATCGGCAGTGCGTATGCAACTCAAAATTTTGAGACGATAAGCACGTGGAGTTTTCAGAGAAGTGGCAAAATAGCTATCATTAGCTATAAAAAAAATAATATCTATTAAATTTAGGCAAAAAATCCAAATCCCCAAAAAATAATTCAGGCCCACTTTCACTTGTTTGCCCAACTTTATTATTTCCTTCGAACACCTTAAACCAATGTTGCCGTTCCACAAAAAAAAAGTACATTCCAATAAAAAAAATAATGTGGCCCCATGAGTTCATCTTCAAAATTAGGAAGAGGCTCAATAGTCATTTTCGCAACAAGATGTAGCCCAAATAAAATACCTTCAATAATGTGAGGCCCAATTCCTGGCAGAATACATTGGTGAAGTAAGGTAGACAAATCAATCGCCGCTGTATCATCATCTTCGCATAGAGGCAAAGCCGCGCTAGTGCAGGGTGATGGCGGGCTTGTCCGGAGGTCTGTGGCGTCGGAGCGGTTGATGGCGGTTATACGCGACGATGGTCTTTCCGCGCTCGATGCGGCGATGGCGGCGGAAGGGACATGGGTCCTGGTCAATGGATGTGCAACACTGGACGCAAAAGTGGTGGTGGAAGGCTAAATCATCGGTGGTTCACGGGTGGTGGTGTCGGAAAACTTTGGGTGATGAAGGGAGATGTTGGTCGGCGATTGAGGTACAGTGGTCGGCGATGTGAGGCCATTGTTATGCGTGTATCGCGGCCATGGACGCCGAACTTTGGGCTTACTAGACGCATCGGGCTTCTGTGCGATGATGCATATGGCTGGTTGTTTTGTCGCGTTTGACGGTGAATGTGGAGTCACGGTGGTTATGTGGCGGCGGCGGTGAGGACTGCCAAAACTGGAGATAGTGGCGACAACGACACCAAAAAATCCAGTCTGAGTTTGTCCCATTGACGGTAGCTGTCGAAAATTCGTCGTAATCTTGTGTCATTGTTGAAAATCACTTCACATAATCCTTATGACTCTGATACCAACTTATGCAGATAGTGGAAGCATATACAAGTATTATCCGTTGATTCTTAGAATACTCGCCGGATGAATTTGCAAACGTGATTAACGTTTAATTCCGTTGATTCAATATGAATACTGGAAGAACAACGATAAAAACACAAAGAAGGGATAAACCTAATATGTTTTCTATTTCATTTAAAGCTCTCTATTACAATGACTTAGAAAGTCTATAAATACTAGTCCAACACGACATACGAAAGGACATAATTAAATAACTAATTAAATAAAATGATCTAAAATTGAGTCTAGAGAGAAGAAAGAGTGGAGAGAGGTGAGTAAGAGAGGGAGAAAATAGGTGAACGTGAGAGTCGAGAGGGTGAGAAGCCGGGTAGAAACTGTTGGAGTTATACTGAAAAATATGTTTTTACTTTGTATAACCAAACTGAATTTCTTATTTATTTTACTGAAATAAATTATTTATCACATGCTGCATTAAATATGAATTAATGCTATATATATTTACTGCATACCCGTTTGATAAAATCAGTACGTGTTACGTTGTAGTTAATTTGGTGATACCAGATCACAGAAGATCAAATTAACAGTTCCTCGTGACTAAGTACAAATTCACAACCCAGATGGAAATGAACAACCCATCATGAAAGGTTGAAGTGTAAGGCTCAGATTGACTTGTGTTGACCAAGGGATTACACTAGTGCATCCTGATGCGCTGAAAAGGATCTACATGAGGATAAATTCTTCGGTACTGAATATACAAGAATTAGACCTCAGTGGTGCGTTATTTCTTAATCTCCGTTCCTTAAATAGGATCGTGTGAAATTAATAACTATTGCTTTGACTTATGATGGGAATATCTTATTTCTCCCTATTTCATGAGATATTTTCGAAAATATTGAACAAGAAAGGAGGAGGAAATTTTGTTGGGAGATATTTTGGGAAATAGAACATATTTGATATATTCTAGATTGTATCTTGAGGAAGAAACAAAGAAATTTCCCAATGTCCAACTAGACCAAAATTTTCGTTCCCCCTAGTCTATAAATAGGGGATGAATTTTTCATCCCCAAATGCAATTTCATGTGTTGGAAAAATTAGAAATCCACAAAAGTGGTGGCAAATATTTTATTATCTCCTTTAAAATTAAAATCGTTCGTTGATAATCCTCCCACCGGATTACGTTAGTGGACGTGAGACATATTTGAAAAGGCATTTTGGGTTGATCCATCGTCTCAACGATTGTCTCTACGAGAGGTTAGTATTTACGTAATTCCTAGATTCCGCATGCTTAGGATTTACGTGAATTACGTGTACGCATGATATTTATTTGCTTATTAATTATTATGTTGAATTGGTTTATGATTAATTCATGTTAGTAATTAATTGATTAATTTAAATACTCGAACCCCTAATTTTCCCAACAGATCCGGATGGAAACCTTTCAGGATAGCAAAAGCTCATTTATTGGTGAATAATAAGACTCACATTGATGGCGAAGCATTTGATATTCTTATTTTGGAGATGTCCACTCCACAGACTGCTTTGGAGTTTTCGGGATCAGATGGAAGCGTTGAAAGAAGACGGGTTGTGTGATGATGTGATTCGGGGAGATGACGTTAGGTGATCTTTTGAATTTCTCTGAAGATTGTTCTCGTATTGATGTGCCTGTGTCCTCAAACTGATCTGGATCCTTCTATCCCACCATCAATTTAGATGTTCGATGTCTTCGGTTTCCCAATTCTAGAGGATGCGGCGGCGTTGATGAATACACGTGGACCCACTCCTATCTTGGTGTCCCCTTTTTCCTCAATCCCACGCCTTTTTCTTTGGTTGAAATTGTCCACACATTTAAGCCTTTAATTGGGTCACTCGATCCTGGGCCCAATTTGAAGGCTGTTTCCAGCCCAAATTGTGGGCCTGAGCCCCGTGAAACTAGCTCAATCCTATCTTGCCGGCCCAACCAGATCGGACAATTTCACCAGCTTTAATCCCATTATGTCGGTCCTATTCCAAGCCCAAATAACTGGGCCTATTGCAGCGCGACTTGATCCAAATAGCAACAATACAAGGGTTGAGCCACACTTCTCTAACCTCATTCCTTCACTTGCAATTAACAAGGGCAAATTGAAAGGCAGAGATCGCACTGGGAAAAAGAAAATAGAGGCGGCGGCATTTACGGACTTCGTCAGGGGAATGACTGAAGAACCACCTCATGATGCTCTCCGTAGCGAATCATCCATTCTTCCAAATAATCCCCGGTTATCTGAAGCTAATGCTACTTGGCAGCTGGGAAAGCAATTAGGAATCATCTCTTCTGATAGTGATCCAACACCTATATCCAGGATCGAAAAATTGTTACCACAGGATGCTCCATCTGCAGTAAGCCAAGGGGACGGTTCATCAGGTGAATTATGAAGATTTTATCTTTTAATATAAGAGGCTTGGGGAGTCGTGTCAAGAAGACTGAAATTAGAGATTTCATCGCTAAATTAAAGATTAATGTATGTTGTATCCAAGAGACAAAACTGGAAAATATAAATACGGAGTTGTGCAAGGAGATTTGGGGCAATGGAAAATTCGGTTGGGCTATGCGCAGTTCGGAAGGCATATCAGGAGGTATTTTATCTTTATGGATTTCTGATCAATTTTTAATTGCAAATACTTGGCATTTTCAGGGGGCTTTAGCCATTGTTGGATATTGGGGAATGGAAAGAACTCATTGTGTGATTATTAACATTTATGCTTCCTTCTTAACCCCTGATAAAATTGTGCTTTGGGATAACTTGCGATCTGTCATTAATTAATTCTCTGATTCTTGTGTTTGCATTATTGGAGACTTTAATACCGTGAGGATGGAGGCTAAAAGAGCGTGTTGTAACCCGGAGGTGAACAATCGCGATATTGTGGCTTTTGATAGTTTCATCAGAGAATCGGACCTCATTGATCTTCCAATTCATGGAACGCAGTTTACTTGTTATCGCCCGGATGGAAGTTGCAAAAGTAGGCTGGACAGGATACTGCTCAATCACCACTGGATTCAAAGGTGGCTGGATGTTCATCAGAAAACCCTCAATAGAACGGTGTTGGATCACTGCCCGATTGTCCTTGATATCTCCTCTCCTGATTGGGGTCCCAATCCTTTTAGGAGTCTGGATGTTTGGTTCTCTCACCCCGGCTTCAGAGATTTCATTAAGTCAAGATGGAAGAACTATAATATCAGTGGGGGGGAGGCTTTGTGGTCAAGGAAAAACTGAAGATGCTTAAGGAAGATGTGAAGTCTTGGAACAGAGAAGTCTTTGGAAACTTGGACTGGAAAATCGAATCTTACAAAGAAGAGATTAAGAGACTCGATATGATTGATGACACTTTGGAGCTTGAAGAGTGAGAGGTTTTGGATAGAAAACGCAACTCGACAGAACTTTTTCTCAACCTTAAAATGAGGAACATGATGGCTTCTCAAAAGACAAGAAGTAAGTGGCTTCTTGAGGGTGACGTTAAATCCAGCTACTTCCACAAAGTGATGAACAAAAGAAGGAAAAAGAATGAAATTACAGGTCTATTTTTGGAAGGTACGTGGCACGAAGAGGTGGAGGAGGTTAAGAAGGGGATTCATGATCACTTCGAAAAACACTTCCGCAAAGTTGGTGAGGGCAGATTTTCAGTGACTCATGATTTCTTCCCTAATCAAATCTCCGATGATGACAATTCGCTTCTTATCGCCCCGTTCACTAAAAAGGAGGTTAGGGAGGCTTTGTGGAGCTGTGACGGCTAGAAAAGTCCAGGCCCGGACGGTTTTAATATCCATTTTTCAAGGAGTTTTGGCCGACACTCAAGGATGATATTATGCAATTCATGTCAGAATTTTATCTCAACTGAAAACTTGTCAAGGGTCTTAATCCATCATTCATTACTCTCATTCCCAAGAAGGAAGAAGCGTGTTCCTTGAGTGACTATCGCCCCATTTCTTTGATTGGAGGAATCTAAACATCGTCTTGAAAGTCCTGGCTATCAGATTGAGTAGTGTTTTGGATCGCATCATTTCGGACAACCAATCGGCTTTGTAGGAGGATGCCAAATTCAAGACAGTATCGTGATTCTGAATGAAGCTGTTGATGAAGCAAAGAGGAGGAAGCTGAGAAGAATTTTCTTTAAGATCGATTTGCCAAAGCTTATGATTCTGTTGATTGGAGCTTCCTGGACTTGATGATGGAGCTCTTCAATTTCCACCCATTATGGCGAAGATGGATCTTGGAATGTGTCTCTTCTGCATCTGCCTCGGTCTTGGTTAATGGCAGCCCTTCTGGCAAATTCCGGCTTGGGAGAGGTCTTAGACAGGGCGATCCTCTTTTACCTTTCTTGTTCCTTATTGTTGTCGAAGGCTTTAGCAGATTGATGGTGAAAGCTACGGAGTTAGGGGTTTACAAGGCTGCTCGGATTGGGAAAGATAACATTATTGTCTCTCATCTTCAATTTGCTGACGACACCATTCTTTTGGGAGAACCTGTGATGGAGAATGCCTTGGTTATGAGACATATTCTAATTCTTTTCGAGCCGATTTCTGGTTTGCGAGTCAACTTTAACAAATGCAGTATCATGGGAGTTAATGTCGAGTATAACCTTCTCCATGAGATGTCTACGGTTCTGGGTTGTGTGGTTGGCAGTATTCCTTTCACGTATTTGGAGCTGAAAGTGGGTATGAATCATAAACGTGTCGAGGAATGGGCTCCAGTGGTTCAGAAAATTAAGTCAAGGCTTAAACTCTGGGAAAATAACAAGGTCTCGTTGGGGGGGTCGAATCACTCTCCTTAATGCGGTGATATCATACATCCCTATCTATTACCTTTCTGTTGTGTCTAAAGATCAAGGGGGGTTGGGAGTTAGGGATATTGGGACCTTTAATAAGGCTCTTGTGGGTAAGTGGAGATGGAGGTTTCTTTTAGAACGTGAGAGTTTGTGGGCGAGAGTTCTTGAGTCTGCAGGGGGGGTCGGGTTGTGGGGAATGGGATTAGATTCTGAGAGGGGGGAAGGGGTATTGTGTCGAATTGGTGGAAGGATGTCTTCAACATTACATCGGGTGAGAAGGGAGTGTGGTTTAGGGACAACCTTATTAGAAGTGTCGGGGATGGGGGAGGAACATATTTCTGGGGGGATTATTGGGTGGGAAACGAGACTCTTTGCTCTCGTTTCCCTAGATTATTTAGGGTGTATAAGAGTCCTGAGGGGTCTATTCGCTCGAGAGGGAAGTGGGAAGGGGAAGTGTGGGAGTGGGAGTGGAAGTGGAGGAGACCTCTATTCAGTCGGGAGATTATTTTATTTAATAATCTTTGTGACTTGATTAACAAGTACTCGGTGAAAAATGGAACACAAGACTCATGGAGATGGAACTCAAATCCCAAAGGCTTGTACTCAACTAGGCTTGCTTACAAGGACATCTTCAAAAGTGGTCATGATTTGCTTTGCCCAGATTTCTCGAGCTGGTTCAAACGCATCTGGAATAGGCTTGCACCAAAGAAAGTCTCGGCTAATGCTTGGAGAATCTTGTGGAATCGCTTTCCAACCAAAGATAACTTGTTTCGGAGAAACATCCTCAAAGGCGACGATGATCCCTACTGTGTCTTTTGTGTTAATAGGCCCGAATCTATGGCTTACGTGTTCTTTGAATGCCCACTTGCGCATAATGTTTGGATGAAATGCTATAAATGGCTTGGAGTACCTTTTATTATCCATAACCATCCGATGATGCATCTTCTTAGTCACGGTGGTTTACTCTCGGGTAAGAAAGGTTTTTCCTTTGCTACTATCTTTTGGCTATGTGTGGTGTGGGTTATTTGGAATGGGAGAAATGCTCGGATTTTTAGAAATGATGTTATTAACGTGGATAGTATTGTTGAGGAGATAAAATCTGGACTTTGGAATTGGATTTCGGTTAGCTGGAACGATACTTGTAATTATTCATACTTAGTTTGGCTTGAACACCCTAGGATAGTTCTTGGATGTTAGCCTCGGCTAACAACCTTCATTCTTTGATTCTTTGTATCTCTCTTGGGGTTTTAAGCCCTTATCTATACATCTTTTTTTTTTATCAAAAATTAAAAAATAAAATGATTTAAAAACTGGTGAATTAATGAGTAGACATTCAAACTTCTCCATTAATACTAAAACATCCTCATCTTCATCAGCAGAGTTAATATAAAAACTATTTTAAATGACGTGGGGTCACATGGTAGTTTTTCCTATTGATCAAGAGAAAAAAATTGCAATAATAATTTTTTTTAAAGACAAACTTTTATATAAAATATGATTCGTGGGTCAGAATGAGAAGCGCATAACACAGAGCAAAAAAAAAATAAAATATGAATTTTGTTTTGGTCAAACCAGATCAAACAAATATTTTCTAAAAACTCGTGCAAAAGCAGAACAGTAAAATCCTCTCCGAGATTTGTGTTATTATGAGGACAAACATATGTTATTATGAGTACATGTATGTGTTACTGTAAGGAAGGATTCGTGAAGTATGACATGTGCGTAAAAAAGAGAAGCACATAAACAAAGAGGGAAAAACTTGCAGATCCTGAGAGGGTTGAACTGCGTCAAACAGACATTTTCTAAAAATTCACGCAAAGACAAAACATAAAAACTAACTCCTAGATCTGTGTTATTATAATGACAAATATGTGCTAATGCAAATACATGTATGTGTTACTATAAGGATAAAACGACGCTCCCTCTATTTTCATCCACTTCCCCTCTATTTTTTTATCTATTTCTCCTTCTAACATGTGATCAATGGTCTTACGTAAAGGTCCAAACCACTATATTAAACCATTGAATTATAAATTTTTTTTCTGTCATCACATAATAATACATAATTGCCTTTATAGTAGCAAATCTTGAGAGCGAATTTTTCTATTTTTCCTATGCGTAAAATAAATAAATAAAATCTATTTGACCAGACTCGAACTAAGCATACTATTCTTATGTTCAACCCCTTCCCATTTAAATTAATATTTTATGTTGGAATATTTCATAGAAAAATTATTATTATTTTTTTTTTGAAAATTATCCTATGGTGAAATCGGTGATGCAAGCGCCAGCTGGAAAACAGGGTAGGGTCGGAGGTATAATTGTATCCCATCCCATGAGATAAATTCGAAATAAGAATGTGCTTTCCTCTCCATCTGTTGATAAAAGTGACACCACAAAAGCCTGTTTGACCCTCTTCCTTTACACCGCTCGATCACTCCCTCCGTCTCCCTCTCTCCGGTGATGCTTTTGATCTACAATTACACGTAATTATTCTGTAAGAGCTTTCAATATTATTGTTCTTTTTCACAGTTTGAGGTTTTTCTTTAATTGAAGTATTTAATCGTAGCACATCAATTGAGAATTGACCTCGTTGATGCAGAATTTGGGCGCATTGTCTCCTAATATGTTCGATTCAGCAAGTTTCTTTTTCTAATTTTTAATTCTATATACGTATCAGTGTCGTAATCCGCTATTAATTCGACAGAGCATGAGAATTGGAAAATACCTTTAATTGTCAGTTTTTATTTTCCATTTCTGTATGTTTTCATATCAGATTTGATTAATAACGGAATTGGGGACTTACTTTGCAGGAAAACGAGGGGTTGAGTTGATTAATTAGAAAAAAAACAAATTTGGTTGAAGAGTATATAGTATATTAGGGATTGCGTCGTAGTTGCTGTAGAGAATGGCGTGCAGGGGATTCTGGGAATGTCTCTTGAAGGTTTTGAACTTCTTGTTAATTCTTGTGGGTTTAGCAATGATCGGGTATGGAGTATACCTATTTGTGGAGTATAAGAATGCTTCTGCTTTACCGGACGATGATACCCCCATTCCCCCCTCAAGTGGGGAATTTATACAGATCGGTCGGCCCATGCTAGTTGCTGTATCTTTGGGTGATAACATTTTTGACAAACTGCCCAAGGCTTGGTATGAAGAACTACTCATGCTTTCATAATTTTCATGTCTCATGGGAAAGATGAATTGTTGTCTTAATTTCTTCTTACCCATTGAGATGCGTTTTAGATCATTTATAAGATATTTATGTTGTGCTACTGCATGTATTTCACTTTCTAATAAAATAAATTCTTGTGCAACTCTGAATAACTCTTAATTTACATCTCTAACAACACTAAATTTGCCTCACTTATTTTTATGAATGGAAGGGCTTTACATAGTCAAGTTCATAATTGATATTTGCTGTTCTTTCGTTGGGGGATTGATTATCTATAAAGAGTTAATTTGTTTTATGCAACAATGGAGCAGTTTCTGTCATCGTGTCGCTTTAGATTTGTTAACCTAAACAAATTAAGGATAGTGATTTTTAGTGTCTATATGATGATTTTTTTTTGGGTGGTTGTGGTTATCGATATGGCTTAGGTGGCAGGTTTTAAGCAAGAGTCTCTTATTCTTGACTGACAGGATTGCTGCGGATCTTGAATCTTGAGAAAAGCAGTCAAGCTAATATTATCAATTGGTTGATATTAAAAGGAAAAAGAAACTCATGATATGCTTACACAACTTCAATAGTCTCACCTGTCCATGTATGCCGTTACATTCTTTCTGGATTTTAGTTTAAGTTCTGACAATTAGAAATAGAATAATTTTTATCTAACGATGAAAATTAGTCATCACTTTCTGAACTAGGAATAGAATGATTTTTATCAAATAGTGATGAAAAATAGTTGTCACCTTTTTGCTTTTTTATGACTTCTCACACTTTTACCCATAATTCAAGTTTGCAATTTCTTATAAGCTTAGCACTCAGTTTGTCCTAAAGGGGTAACACCATCCTATTGGGACGTTCTGGATCTCTTAGTCTGTTGCTGTAGTCCTGAATCGAGGCTGTTACTTTGGTCTCAAGTCTAAAAAAAGGGATAACACCATTGAGATTGCCAGTGGGATAGTCCCAGAGTGTGAAACTTTTTGCTATTTTCGGTTTATCCAACTAATTTGAGAAGGTATGGACCATACATTAAAGCAAGTTGGATGAGATGGAGTATGATATTGGAGTCTTATGTTATAGGGTGATGTCTTTGATCAAAATGGAAGTGTTACAGGACTGTCTGAGTAGCTGTGCTTTATGGCTTGAGTTTTGGATTGGACCTCTACATGATAACATATGTATACATAGCAGTGGTAGGGATGTTTATGTTAAGCATTCTAAGATGGATGTTGGGAAAAACATTCAAGGGTAGAAATAGAGATAATATGATTCGGAGCGAATTTTGTATATCCCTATGCGTGTTTGGGTGGGTGGGTGATATGCCTCCTTAACTATCTATTATTAGTATAAGTGTGCTTTTTAATTTAAGTTAGAGGCTTTTGAATTGAAGTCTAGAATAAATGGCCCGTGTTCTTTTGTTACTTAAGGCCTAAGTTAGAGTTAGGATTTAGTCTATTTAAATATGACTACTCTAGAAGCCAGAATGATGTAGCAGCTTTGGCTTGTGGCAGAGATTTATTCTCCGTGGCCTTGTTTTGAGGATTATACTTTGAGTAAATTTATACGTTAAATTCTTCCATCTTCTTAACTCTCAATTGGTCCGACCTGCCGGATTCCTTCACAATGACACAAAAGGAAGGATCCAATCTGATGGAGAAGACGTTGGGAGAAATTCTCGCCTCCATTCATGCCAAGTTGGAAACCCTGCTTATCGCTTTTGGGCTTCCCATTCTACCACCTCCAAAAGTCCACCAGGCGGTTTCATCAACCTCGGCAGACAGCAACGCCGTCCCTGGTGCCGCGCCGGTGCCATCTTCCGACCTCGTCGCGCAGGGAACTTTCGCACCACCTGGTGCTGTTATGATGCCTGCTGCCATGCCCGCGCAAGACAGTTTTGCACCCCCTGATGCTGTTCTGTCATTGGTAACCACCTACGCTAGTCCAGGGCTGCTGGTCGTTGTGACAGCAGCTGCCCCAAATATGGAACTTCCGTTGTTTGATGAGAGTAATCCCATGGCTTGGCTCTCCCAAGCAGAGCAATACTCTTGGTTCATCGGACCCCCTTCGGTGATCAGGTTCAACTCGCCCTCATTACCATCTCCGTCAGGGAAAGATTTTGGGCTCAATGGGTGCTTCATCGGGCAACACTACGTGGATTCAATTCATCTGGAAAACCAGAGTTTCCCACGGTGGAGCAGTGCGTGGGTGATTGAAGTCGGTTCGGCCTCAGTTCCTTGTTTCAGCCTTGAGGACAACGCTGTTTGAACCCGGGGGGAAGGGGGGTGGGGGATGATACGCCTCCTTAATTATCTGTCATTAGTATTAGTGGTTTTTTCAATATAAGTTAATAGTATTTTTAATTAAAGTCTAGAATAAATTGCCCGTGGGTTAGGGTTAGGGTTTAGTCTATTTAAATAAGACTTCTCCAGAAGTCAGAATGATCTTTTGATCACACCTGTAGCAGCTTCGGCTTGTGGCAGATATTATTTTCTGTGGCCTCATTTTGAGGATTATTTTTAGTAAATTCATACGTTAAATTCTCCGATCTTCGTAACTCTATCAGTGGGGACTGTACGGGTGAATAATTTTAAGTAATCAAATAGTCTCCTATTTGACTAGATTATTGGTTTTAGTAAATGGGTTCATAATCTTCTCCATGCAAGTTCTTGTTTGCACTAGAGAACTGAAAAGGCATTCTGGCTTTTGTAATGTTTGTGATTTCACTGTTTGTGTGTGTATTTTAATATAGGGCCGACATTGTGAAGAAGCCATATATATTAATCTCTGATAGTGATTTGAATTATGTAACAGAATTAAGAATCCATATCAATCAACTCCTCTAATTGTTTGAATTCCAAATGTCGGTAATTGAGCATTTTCTATTTTCTTGATTCAAAGGGGAGACAGTTTGGCTAATACTAAGCTTCTTTGTGTCTGATGGTTCTTTCAAGCAAGAATTATGAAGTTGCATATATCCATATCTTAGTTTATATATGTCCCTGGTAATAATTGTGCTAATTCCCAGCACCCATTGCAGGTTTATATATCTCTTCACTGGCCTTGGTGCAGTTGTTCTTTTCATTGCTTGTTGTGGTTGCATTGGGACGGCGACAAGGAATGGGTGCTGCCTGACATGTGTATCCTTTGCTTAACTGCGTGCCACATTTGCTTTTTTTATTTTCTGGGCTGCTAACTGCTCCAATATTAGGTCATTGGTGAAGTTGATCTCTTGTTGAAAATGGTGTAGCTATTGGTAAGGGGAATGGACATAGTGTAATTATGGTGATTAATGAGAATACAAGATGTCCAATATACTTTATCCCATTTGATTAACCAACTCCCCTCCTTTAAGCATTTCTCCTCAGTCATTCCCACTATTTATACACCAACTATCAAGTTTTTGTCTCCTATATTCCAAAGAGCACAACACTACCAAGTTAACCACCGTTGAGACAACCCTTCATCCAACATATATCCCTTTCATTACGGGGGTGTAGAGGGAGAGAAGATTTTCATTACCATTCCTTCCCATTTAAGATTTTGCCAAGCACTTCCTAAGTTGTTAAGCTTTAGAATATGACTATTAACTGAGTAACAGTAAAGCCATAAATCTGCAAGCTTGTTTTGTTCACTATCGAGCACCTTGATCATTGTTTAGAAAAACACTGTTATGGATATATTGGTTACTTGGAGCAAACACGATTGACTACTGTTTGTTTCTGTGGTACTATGTTAAGATGTGTGTTGCATAGATTTAAATAAGGTTGTGAACACATTATTTTATGATGATAGTTGGGTTCCTTAAGATAATAAAGTATTCGCTACTTGTGATCTTGCTGATATTGGTGGAGCTGGGATTGGCCGCTTTTATATTTTTTGACAAAAGCTGGAAAGAGGTTGGTTGAAATGTGATTGTTTCTCTTGATTCAAAGTTATAATTTGCGAGTCTGATAGCAAGCATAATGAACAGGAAATCCCAGTTGACAAAACTGGAAATTTTGATACGATTTATGAATTTCTGGAGGATCACTGGAATGTTATCAGATGGGTGGCCCTCGGTGCTGTTACATTTGAGGTAAGGCTGTGAGGTCGACTATTTTAAATGTTCTATTCTTTATGACACTGTTTCCAGCCAAATTCTTCGAATACACTTAAACCTCCAGATTCTAATATTTTTCTATTATAATTTTGCATGTGGTAAGAATTGATTACATTAATGTTTCTAAGAAAGCCTTTAAATCATAGTTATTAAAGGCGCGCCTGAGGCGCGCCTAAGGCGCCAGGCACTCGGGGTGCCAGCCATCGCGCCTGCCATAGGCCCAGGCGGTTGGGATTTTTCAGGCTCTTTGGGGCGCCTTTTGACTCACAAAAAGCGCGCTTTTTGCGTACATCTAGGGTTTGAAATAAAAAAAATATTTTTTTATTTGTCAAATAACATCAGAATAATAAAAAATACTATCTCTTAAGTCTTAATATTTAAGTGAATCACATCTAGGGTTTCAAGATTCACTTTTTATCAAGTATAATCGTGCGTATCTCTTTGAGGGATATAGATGAAAGCAATGAGTGGGTGGTTGGTCTAATGGAAGATGAAGATGAGTTGGTTCACCAAGGTGAAAATTTGACTTGGGGTATTGTTACAGAAGCCATGGTTAGGTTTACTAAGAAATTATCAAGGTCTTATGTTGTTTTTTCCAGGGATGCAAGGCGAGCGCCTAAGGCGCCAGGCGCGCCTAAGGCGCTAGGCGCTGCTTCTCGCCTTGTGGCGCCTTGCGCCATTAATAACTATGCTTTAAATGAACCTGAATCCCTTATTTATTTGAACCTATAGAAAAAGATTTAAAATGCCTGTTGAAAAGAATAATATTTTAGTGGTGGAACAGGGGTCACCAGCATTAGACCCATGTTTGGTGGCTGCTGAGGTGCCTAGGACCTTACTCTTAGGGTATGTTTGTTTTGCGACTAGCCTGGCTGGACTTTACTCTGCAGTCCCAAACCCTCGTTTGTTTGGGGACTTAAATAAGGATTTTGAAATCCTTTAAATTCAACTCTACTCTCACCTACCACCATTTTCCTTTTTATTCTCCCAATACACTCTCATAATCTATATTGTTATTCTTCAAATACAACTCATAATAATACATTACATTTTCCACCATCCTACCCTATAAATTCCCAAAACAAACATACATTTTAAACTATTCATCAAGATTTTCAAATACTAGAATTTCAAAGTCCGGGATTGCCCCCTCCCACTATAATCCCAAAAAAAACATACCCTTAGAGCCATCAGGTGTGTGACCAATTCGTTAACAGTATTATCAATTGCTATTATCTGATCTGTGGTAATGTACACTGGCGGTATAAGTATGTAATGTGCAGCTACTTGCAACATTTCTTCTTATTTTGGTCTTTGACTTGTAAAAATGTATGATCAACAAATCTCGGTTAACTAATTTAGTGTATATTAGTTGCTTAATCCATTAACTTTTGTATGAACTCCCTATGCAATTGCAGGCACTTGTATTTTTGTTAGCACTTGTTGTAAGGGCTGCAAATCGACCATCAGATTATGATAGTGATGAAGAGTATATGGGTAACCCAAGGCAACAGATTCGACAACCACTCGTAAATAGGCCAGCTGCTGCATCCACTGGCGGCCCTCCTGTTGCTACCCTTGACCAGCGTCCAAGCAGGAATGATGCTTGGAGTACTCGTATGAGGGAAAAGGTGAGAAGCTTGTCTTATTCTTTTCTTGGTCATCATGAATCGGTTTTTTTTTTTTTTTTTTCCTTTGAGATTTTTTTTATTTGATTTCATTTGCATTTTGGTTGTTTTCGTTCACAGTTGAGAGGTCATGCTAGTTATTGAATATTACTAATGCTTAATTTTCACTATTTGGCTACTCTGAAGTAGAATTAAGAGCATATAAGTTCTTCATAAAAGTGACAAGTCATGGTTCTAGTTTTATAACGATTGGGGTTGATTTTCAGCATATTTGAGTTTAATTAATTAGTTTTGGTAAATTGTAAGTTGAAAAAGATGGTTTTAGCAAACCTTATCTTTTTCTAAAAATTAAAACATCCCTTAGATGTTCATAGGATTTTAACTAATCCTAAGCTATTGGTAAATTAATTCGGAGAAGTTTGGAAATGCACTTATAACCTTCAAACATAATAGGCATAGAAGCTTATAATATGTGATAGTATGAGAAGGTTTGGAATTCTCTTTAATGGTATCTTAAGCTTTTTTAGTTTCATTCAAGTATAAATGACAATGTTATCTTTCAAAGTAAATGGTAATCTATCTTCACCTAAAAGATTATGGCTTTAGGTCATATTGAATATTATTAAGTAGTAAGGATAGTCTATAATTATTTGTATCATTTCAAGAGGGAGAAAAAAATGCTGTGTAGCTGATCTGGTATGGTATTAATAATGTCAGGTGAGGCTTCTCTTTTTTTGGATAAGAAACTTTTACTAAGTTATCCTCGAATGCTATTGGCTCCTAGTGGAAGCTGTTTTGCTAAAGCCATACAAATGAGATAATGTCCATTTGGCATAAGTGTTAAAAATTTCTGTCCAAATAAGAGAAAAGGACTAATAAATTTAGAACAATGTAAGTATGCTGTCTTCTTAAATTTGTGTGCAAGTTTCAGCTGTAAATTAGTCAAATTTAGAATAACAAAAATCATCTAATAACACTCATTATTTTTCCAAACGATGCATGTGTCGGTGAATTATAGTGCTTGGTTATAATAACAATTGCTTTTTACCTCACTATATTACCTCTGTGAGGAGTTTTAGCCGAGAACTGTAGTGAAAATTTGTGTATTATAAAGTATTCTTGTCAAAAGTAATAGTTGAGAAATATGGTGTGATAATGTTCAGTGAAAGTTCATCTTATGAATGAGGCCATATTTTGGATATCATTTAAAGGAAATAGGAATATGAAGCTTCTAAGTCAATGGCTTGGGCTCTGTTATGTCATCCTAAGAGGCTATGACATAAGTGTAAAGATTTCGTACTTGCATACCAAGTGAGGCAAGATGCTTGGTAATGAGCATTTGAAATTGTTAAATGAAAACATAATTGAGGAAACAAGGTTTTTTTTTTTTTTTTAAAACAAAGCAAATGTTAGGTGGTAGAACTTAAAACACCACTGAGAGGGAGTAATGACCTTCCTTTTTTCGAAATATTAATGATTTACTTAAACTTAGAGAACCCCAAACTACTACAACTTGAGCTATAGGACAAAATTGACATATTTTTTAAAAAATCAGAGCATGTTGAACCATTTGATGCATTGTTGTTTCCTCTTTAACCATTTGATAATAAATTTCTGTGAAGGTGGAAGTGGGTATTTATCTGGGTTTTAAGAGTGGAATAAAGGATAGGCTAGCTATGCCATTTGAAGTTCCTAACTTGTAATTAGTGGTTTACTAAGGGTATGTTTGTTTATAAATTTGAGTGGATTTCAAATCTAGTATGGTGGATCTGATGAATAGTAAAAAATGTATTTGAATTTTTTACATGTTTGAGAGTATGGATTTTGTAGGATTTGATAGGGTAGGATCTTAAAAGTATGTGATAGATAATTGATTGGGTATTGAAAATTGTGTGCAAGGTAAAAATGGAGCAGAGAGATTGTTGAGTTGGGTAGGTAAAATAATTAAAAAGTGGGTGATAGATGATTGATAGTGCATTGGAACTTGTGTTTGATAAAAGTAAAAACATTATAAGTATCATATGGTAAAATTTTAGAGGATTTGAAATCCTATACCAAGATCTGGATAAAACAAACATCGATTTGGATTTCAAATAAAAAAAGTATGGTGGGAAGATGTAATCAAATGTACCCTAAGACTAAATTTATAGAATATTCTTATAATGAATCATTTTAGTTGTATTGAAATTTTGGATTCTGTTGATGATCTATAATGCTACTCCTAGAGAATATTTAGCTTTAGCACATGCTGATTTACTGATTTGGTGCTTGTGTAACAGTATGGGCTAGATACCACAGAATTTACGTACAACCCGTCCGAGTCAAATAGGTACCAGCAAGCTCCCACACAAGCGGCGGAAGAAACGAGTCGCTGTACCATAATGTGATGGCCTCTTTGATTTTCCACAAATTTGGATTTGTACCTTTGGGGTGATTGAAATTGATTATTGTGAGTTTTTTTTTTTTTTTTTGTATCATAAAGACATTAATCGTGCATTTTGTGGAATATATTACTCTTATGAGAAAATCACGTGCATGTGCTTGACTTGTCTCTTGTAAAAACTACGTAGCTGAGTGCACTTGAGTTGTCTCAGGTTATTTGAGTCTTGATTCATCGTTTACTTTCAAAGTGCCACAGGCAAGATGAAATAGTATATGGCTTTTGGAAAAAAATAGGGTGTGTTTCAGTTGCTTTTTAAAAATGATTTTTAGCTTTTGACTTCAAAAACTAGATGAGTGTTTTGTATTTTCAGCTTATATGTGTTTTTTTAAATGAGGGTATTTTGGATTATTAAATTGAAGTTTATATACTCAAATATAAATTATTAATAGGGAGTATTTGATTTTTTTTTTTAAATTATGTATTCTGGTTCAGCAAAAATTCTTGTGCGTTGGAAAAAATGGTCGTTTGCACTTGATTTTCTTTAGGAAAATAAAATTTTGCAATACTTACATGAATCAAGGATTTGTAAGGTATAAATTTTAGGTGGTTAAGATTCAAGTTGCAAAAAAAGTGATAATAATTAATGAAGCATTCCAATTTTACCCTTAATTTTCAGTACTTTTTTATTTATTTTTATTTTGCTCACGCCTCACATTTTCTCCTTCCAGAATTCATTTTCCACTTTCACTCACCCCACCCCACCCCACCCCACCCACCACGATTTCTCTCTCACCCTCTCTTCTCTTTTGTGCCGGCCACCACCACCACGATGCCACCGTCACTGCCGATGCTACCACCACCCCCACCTCTATGGTGAACCCCCCCACACCGGCACCCAAAATTTGTTGGGATAAACACACGAATAATCAAATAAAGACTAATTCGTATACGCAGCGAAGTGATCAATTATCCCTCTCTTGTGTGAATCTAATAGGAAACAATATTAGGAATATAATGCACAATAAGAAAAACAATCATCACACAATAACACAAACAATTTTAACGTGGAAAACCTCCTCAATGTGAGGAGTAAAAATCACGGGACCGAAGTCCACCCAAAAACTTCACTATGAGCAAAAGTCCAAGTATTACAATCTGCCACAACAGATATTCTACCACAAATGTACCAAGACAATCAATACTTGATAACAACAATGGGATTAGAAAGATCTCACCCAACAACACCAACTGCTGTTCACTGTTCCCGATGATCGGATCCTCAGAACGAGATCTTTACCGTCCAGAATCAACCCCAATGTGTCCTGAACGTGCTGTCCAAATTACAGCATGATCCAACGGTTGGTTTGTGAGAACAACCATTTTACCTCGACTGCGCAGAAGTGAATCGCCCAAAAACAGACCTTTTGTTCTCGGCCTATTCCCGTTAATACAGAACTCCAAATACGATCTCCACCATTCAGAATGTAGCTTGACAAGTTCCGAACATTCTGACAAAGTTTCAGCTCGATCCAACGGTTGAAACTCCGGATATTGCTTTTGCAAGATTTCTTATCTTGAACTCTCTAAAAATCGTGAATAGTGTTTTTGTCTCTCTAGATTATTCTATCTCCCCTCAATGTCTTCTAGGGCAAGATAACACCAAGTATTGGGCCTACTTGGGCTTTACAAACTTGTTGGCTATTGGGCTTCTCCACATATTTGGAAACCCAACACAACAAAATTCCGGTGAACCCTCCTACCCTCACCCAAAAATTATCGAATCCCCAACAAAAATTCTGGAGATGGAGATGATAGACGATCTAGTGGTTCGGGGTGGGCGATGGTGGTGGCGGTGGACTCAACATGCAACATCAAACAAGAAAGTCAACTGGCAGAATTGTTGGTTAGATGTAGACTAATAATATGTGATGAAACTCCAATGATACACAAACATTGTATTGTAGCACTGAATAACACTCCCTGGGACATAATGAAACTCATTGATCAATCATTTTCAGAACTGCCTTTCGGTGGAAAGACAATTGTTTTTTGAGGTGATTTTCATCAAATACTGTTGATCATCCTAAAGGGATGCAGACATGACATCCTACGTGCCACAAACAATTCTTCCTACCTATGACGAGTGTACCGTTTTGAGATTAATGAAAAATATGAGACTCCAAAACTTAAATTTGGCTGAAGAATATGAACAATTAAAATTCTTCTCAGGATGGATGGCTGAAATTGGAGATGACACTAATAAAAAAAGGGCATTAAAATTGTTTTGTTGTTTTTATGATTCTCAAGACATTCATCTCTCCTGGCAGAGTATGCCAATTTTTTTGATTGATATGTATTATCCTTTTTGGTCATATTTGTTAAAATAAGATCTAAATAATAAATAATAGTCCTACATTATTAAATAGATAAAACAATCATGATTATTTAGTTGATTATGTTTTCCAAATCAAAATAATAAGATCTAAATAATATATATCTAAATAGTACTCCATCCTATTAACTATCCATTATTTAGTATCCAAGATTATCCATTATTATTTGTTACTAAATATTTATCTCAAAGAATTTTTTTTCTAATCCATTGTTATTTGTTAATATTTATTTTAAAGATATTTTCCCAATTTGACAATCATTTTGGCTTGCATAGTATGCCAATTTTTTTATTGATATGTATTATCCTTTTTTGTCATATTATTTATTAATATTTATTCAAAAGATTTTTTCTAAACCATTATTATTTTTTAATATTTATTTCAAACATAATTTCCCAATTTGGCAATAATTTTGGTGGAAAAATTCAATGGTTTTTCAATTTAGATCAGTTTCTACTATTATATATTATAAATAAAATTGTCTCTTGAATTTAAAAAAATGACAATTAATTTGTGCAATTTTTTTTTCTAACCCAACAAGTAATACAACATCATCCTCTCTTTTACAGTTGATTTTAACATAAAATTATGGTTCCTTCATCCACTTTTTATATGTTGTTATGGAATTACATGGGTTTTAAAGAATATTAGTTGGAGGGTATTATGGGGTCTCCACTTTTGAATAAGTGAATGTGAATTTGAGTAAATAAGTGATGATCCCTCTAGGATGAAGATAAAACTAGTATTTACTTTTTTGGAAAGACATATTAGGTGCGGACGGACAAAAAAGAGATAACAACATACATAAAAGGGACAGAGGGAGTAATAAACGCGAATTATGTCTTTTCAACAAGATTTCAAATTCCTAGATTTCATTAAACGTATTTCAGTCTTTCATAATCTTAAAACAAGCCTCACTGTATTATTCAGCTACTAAACTAGCTTAAAGTATTTGAGATATTAACGTGCATGTAATTTGCAGAGTTTTGTATTTGAAAACATGCATGCATATTCTATAGTTATTTTTATATATTGTTCCTATAACAGATTGCGATATCCGTTGTACGAAGTTTATATGTATGTTAATTGTAATTCATAAAATCATGTCAATTATCAAGGCAAAATTTGCAAAACCTTCTCTGAGGAGATGGAAGGAAAAATCTCAAGATCATATTAAAGTCATCATTTATGAGATCGTCTCATGAACCTAAAACGATTTTAAATATAAATTGAACATGGGGTTTTGCTTCATGTAATGAGACCGTCTAACTTGTTAATTTTTTGTTTTTGCAAAATCATATATATCATGTAGTGGTCCCAAGAGATTACTATTGGAACATGATGCAAAACATACAAATTTAGATCTTTTATGACTGAAATCACAAGCAACATTAGGTTTTATCATCCATAATCATCTCACTTCTGAAAGAGCAACTGATAGCTACATGAAAACTAAGGGTGTGTTTTGAAACTCTACAAAACAGCTTTTGGAATCACTTTTTTTCAAAAGTTGTGAGAGATAGCTTTAAAAATAAGTGATTCCAAAAACTGTTTTTAGAGTTTCAAAACATACATAAAGTAAGAATGGGGCAGCAAGCCCAGTTTCTGTTGATAAATGTTGAGCACAACTCACTGACTCCAAATAAAATCAACTCTCTACATTTTGACAATGGCAATACACTGTATACGGTATACATAATCATGTATGGAGATCCCTAGCTATCTATCTACGTGCTGGAAAAGTTAATATTCTTGAGCTTGATCGACAAATATCTCAGGATGCACGACAGCACTAGAAAAATTAAGTGCTTTTTTGAGCTTCCGTTGATCAAAAATCTCGACTTCAACCATGAAGGTTGCAGTGACAGGTCGATGATCTGAAACCGCTATCTCTGCTCGTCTGTACATAAGCTGTTTAATGCCTTTACCAAACCATAGTATGCGGTCACACCTGTGTAATTGCAGTTTCTTGTTAACCTTTGCACTCTATGTATTCATGCTAAATGTGGTAATGCATGCCTTATACATAAACTTGTCTAAACAGAATGAAACGGTTGCATTAATCTCCAAATAATAATGCAGACGTTGCTTACAACTGCGCTCTTCTTCATTGTGGACTAGTGGATTTGGGATTATAACATGGGGAGATCTAGCTAGCTCCTAATGAGACGATATCCGATTTAACTTGATCACGCCAATTTCATGGAACCTTAATATGATAACAAAAACTTCTATGAACTTGATTCATGGAAGTTTTATGGTGAACTTTGCAGTACTGTTTATTATACGAAGTAATACTGTTTATCACGGTGTAGTGATGTTGAGAAAAATAACACATATTATCAAGCATTTTTTGAAATGTTAACACTCCATATGCGAAACAGTATTACTTTGAAGAAGAGAGTTCACGTGAACTTGGTTCACATGAGACCTATTCTAATATGGTGCATTGATCATTTATATGTATCTCAGATGATTATTATTGCCTAAACAATTTTACTCTGGCACTGTAATTGACAACAATGAGACAGAGCCTTCCAATTTAAAAGTTGCAAATCTTTTCTGTTCAAAGAAACACATCACTTACCATGCTGGAGATCTCTTCTTTTCTCCTTCCCTTGGGTTTTGCCCGACGTACCTATCAGAGTTGATCTCATACTTGTATGTGGGGGCAAAGTTTATTGCCCCTTCTTTCCACCCATCAAACACATGTCCGTTTCGCAGTTCCTTGCTTAACTGCAATGATTTCCCCGTATTAAAATTTTCATCTCAATCCACAGTGTGCATATCAAATGCATCAAACAACAGACACTGTTAAGAGAAATCATGAAGAAAAAGGTAATACTTTATGGTCATCAGTTTCCTCTGCAGATTAAACCATGAAAATTTCGGTTTCGTAGGCAAATTATTTCATCTGAAAGATGTTAAGTTCTTTAATGTAAGATGCTGATTTTTCGATTAAGCACAATCTTCAAGAAATGTTGGCTCATGATTTCACGTAACAACTAATTACCACGTCGAAATATCAAACTACCAGTATACCTGATCATGATTTTGAAGCTCGGCCCACTGCTTCTTAACAACAAGCTTCCTCACTTCTGCATCCACCATATTGATGCGATAATTCAAGTCCCCAAACCAGAATATTTGACTGTTCATTCAGATATTGGGAGAAATTTCAGTTCAGGTAATTATTAACCAGTAATTTTGATTTTCGGAGATTACCAAAAGGTCCAAAGAACATGTCTCAAGACTCTCAACTAACCTATTTAGCTACCTAAATACTTCCCTATGTAGTGCTGAAAACATTAAAAGCTAATTTGTTGGTGTATTGGTCAGTGCTCATCTGATATTACACAGTTCCAACAAAAAACAAGAACTGCAAGTTCTCAATAAAAAAATAAATATATATAAATATAAGCTTGAAAAGATAGAAACATACTCATGAGATGGAATAGTCTGTGGCTGATCAATGTCAAAGACGGATGAAAAATGAGTCCGCCTTATGATTTCAAGAACATCCGAATTACGCCTTTGCTCAGCCCCGTTCTTTTCACCAGAGGTTAAATGAGAACAAACAAAGCATAGACGACTCTGGAAAAGAGACATGCTCACAGACACAGATCCCTGGGTGAAACCATTAGGTTGTCAGAGCTCTAGATACATAAGTAACTTGTATCATGATCTAAGGTGCAAATTTCATAGTTTATGGCCAATGAATTTGGATGTAAAATTCAAAATATTTTCATTGCTAATTAAACTAGATAAAGATGATGGGTATTGAAGTAGTGGAGCTTAATACAGACTATGTTTCATAGATCCTATGGATGCTGCTTTTGGGGGAATAGATTTTTTTAAGAACATAACTATAGGGGTTAGCAATTGTAGGGCAATCTGTTTACGGACTGACACATTTAAATCATTATATATAAATTTGGCACATCTATGCCCGTATATTTTAATTTTTGAACATTTAGGCCAAACACATGACATTTAGCCCGAATTGTGGTGTTACGGGTCAATTTGGCCTAAATGTGCCAGAATTCAAATATAATAGCCTAAATATGTCAGTCCGCAAACATAATGTCCTATAACTGCTACCTTTAAGTCACGGGCCTTAACAATATTCCCCTGCTTTTAGTGAAGGCAAAAAGACACAAAAGAAAGGAGGGAAGAAAGGCAAAGTCTTATGTAAGTCAGTTTTGCCGTGCAACTGGTTTACATTTCGTGTGTATTTACAAACAGTATTAGTTGTTCCATTAAAACGTATTAGTTTATCAGTATAATTTGTTTCATTTAAAAGTGTTAATTGTTTATACTATAGAGTGATAGTTGCTAATCAATCGTATGACAAAATTGTTGACATACCAAGTCGCGAAGAAAATAAAGGAGGAAATTGTTACCTTATTGCCCATGTATCCCATAAGCCCAACTCCAACCGGAGAGACTCTCAAGTTGTTTATATGCCGCCTTAACCTTCTTCGTACCCATACCGATACATATATCCCAACCATCTGCTTACTCACTATCCGTACATAACTTAAACGCGACTTCATTGAATCGTCGTCAAGTGAATTTTCGTTTCCAAACTCTGTCATTTCTGTAAAAGAATCTTGTTCCTCTGCAGAGGTATGATCAAGTTCGTCATCAGAGAGAGAATCTACAACTTCTTCAAGCTTATCTTCCTGCTCCATATACATCAACGCTAGATTTCCAGAGCTTCGGTGCATTCTTTTCAAGCCAGAACCAGTCAAAGGAGCAATTCCCATCCCAATTCTTGCTGAACTGCTGAATTCTCTTCGTAAAGATACGGGACGATTGGGCTGGAGGTGTAGCATCTAATGATTGTTCTGGCCAATCCAATCTGAGTTCCATATTACCATCATCATACCCCCTGTTGAAATCAGTGCTGATGAGTGGGCATGTGGAATTCCCTCCAAATATATCTACCACGGGAGTATCTGCCACGTCAGCGAGTATATCAGAAGCAGAGGAAGTCCTAAGAACAGGAGACGGGGGTGCGCTGTAGCTCTTATGTTTGGATTCAGGTTCCAGTGATTTGTTCAGATTCTTGCGGATGATATTTTCCCATTTGGAAATGGGTCTTCTGGTTTCTGCTCCTAGTACATTAACAGCATTCAAAGGAACCACCTCTTGGAAACTGTGTCACATGAGAATTATTATGAACTAGCCAAAATAACAATTTATTCTGAAAACAGATTAAAATTAAAGGAGTTGGTGGCACAGATAATTTTAAGGGTCCTAAAGAAAAAGAGCACAACTTTGTGATGCTGAACTTGAGAATACTCAAAATAGAGAATCGTACTACAATCACAATGTGAGGCGCAGAGAAGAGTTTCACCAGATGCAGGATCATACGAGACGAATTTTACAAATACAGAGGCAGCATGAACTGACAGGCTCAGCTATTCTTATGGTTACTTATTTCGAGTTAATATCAACTCATCTGTTGTAATTTAGGATGAATTCAATAAATCCTTTCCTTTTTTTTCTTGAAAAACTATTCATATATTAACATAAGATCTAATAAAATTAATTTTTCTTTCTACTTTATATAATTTAGGGTGTTCAATATTAATCCTACTTACTTTAATGGAAAATAACACTTTAAAAGGGAATCAAAAGAAATTGATATGAGTTGATATCTAGTCTCTAGAACTAGAAGGAATGAATCACTATAAGTTCACTTGATGCCTTAGAAATTATAGCTCAAAGAGAAATTCAATTATTTCCATTCCAAAGATTTAGTTCAAAATTAATATGAACTTAACTCAGTCTTCTTAATAGCTTATTTGATGCCCTATCCTTCCAAAAAAATTCACAAATTTAATGATTATGCTTACCCAAGAATGTATATATCTGCTGGATCTTGCATACACAGCCACTCATCAATCTCAAGAGTATCATCTGGAACTCTTCCAGCAACATTCCAAGTGCCTATTGTCACTCTGCATACACCAAATCATATTTTTACTCACACAGAAGTGACTAATAGAGGAAATAATAATATCTAGTAATGGATGGAAAATATAAATCTTAGTAACTAGCAAGTCAAATTCAAAACACATCTTACTGAGCCAAACCTCACATCTTTGGTATTTATGTACTGAGCTCGCAGAGTTTCCGACTTTCCTCTTCGGTGTTTTCCCGAGAATTCTTTTGAAGGTTTCCCTAGATCAGATTGTCAGATTTTCAAAAGTCAGTGTGAGGCAGAGACAATTCTATTTAAGAAATTAACGTCGTACAGATTGGAAAAAATTAAAACGAAAACAGGATATGCTCTGTTCATCAATGCAAATTTCCTATAATCTTAACATAAAGCATAAATCATGCACATACCCCTTGGAGGTTTACTCGAGCTTACTGATTGAAACCCCGATGTTACATCATGATTGTCGTGCAAACCTTCATTTTTAAGCGAGCAAGCTACGCAAAAACCGAAAAAAAAAATAAAAAAAATCAAACGTTATCAAGCAAGAAACATGGCAAACATGATGCATAATATAAAAAGGCATCATTATACCATCATCCTCGCTCTCTGTGTCGACTTCATCTTCGCTGAAATCGTAAACTTGGGGCTTAATATTCAGCCATTTCTTCATCACCATGGAAGGCCAAAATGCCTAAGAATCAAGAACAAATTGAAATCATTCATAAAAAAAGAAGTGCATTCTCTCAGACATTTCATCGAACATGTTGGGGGCAAGAACTGAGATGTTACCTCAGAACGCTTTCCTCTTCTAGCTCTGATCATGACTTAGCTCAGAAACAAAAACCCACAAAGGGTGCTACTATTGGTGGGGTTTAAATACATGATTTAAGGAAAACCACAGAAGTTGTACGATTGTTAGGCATTTATTGTGGATACAAGGAAGATTCGTACTTTAGACCAAACAAGAAACGACAGATAAAAGAAAAGAGAAATGGGAAAAAGTAATGGTTAAGCTTTCACAGATATCAACTTGCACTAAAAATTCTTGATGGTCCTCATCGCAAATACATGCTGTCATTTTCATCTTCAAACTCAAAACCCATGATATAATTCAAACTCAAGAAAACACCAATCCGTATTCGTCTTCTTTTCATTTTCATTCAAAAAAAAAAAAAAAAAAAGGCCGACACTGTTGTTAAACTTGTTCAAAATATAAGAGTATTTGTATCACTGAATAATATTACATCCGTCCCAAATTGAACACTATTTTTTTTTATTGAGTTTTAGCAAATAAGTTGTTTATTACTCTCTTCGTCATATTTTACATTGTTAAGTATTTAAAATGATAAAAAACTTTTTAAAGTGTGGTATCATAGTCATACCCTTTATTTATCTTACACCTCCTTAAAAGTCATTTATCATTTCATATATTAATAAATAATTCGCTCGCTAAAACACGAATCAAATAATAAATGGACAATCTAAACTAGGATGGAGGAAGTAGTATGTGAAATGATAAAATGACTTTTAACGAGGGGTATGATAGATCTACCATGAGAAAACAGTAAAGGTGAATATTATCCCTGTACCGCCGTACGGAGGGAGTATTATTTATTTTGACAATTTTATTCTTTGTTTTCACTAAATAGTACTCTCTCCGTCCACGTAATGTATGCGACATTTCTTAGGCACGACTATTAAGAAAAGTGTAGATAAAATAAGTGTATTTTGAGGTATTGTGAGATCCACTTATAAATAAAGTGATTGTTTGTGAGTGAAGTACAATGATAATTTGAAACAATTAAATGATGATTGGAGGGTAAAATAAAATGTAAGAGAATAAATTTGTTGGACAAGCAAATAAGACAAGTGTAAATAAATTTTGTGGACGGAGGGACTATTAGCTGTTTTAAAAAAAATATATTTTTTTTATTAAAGAAAATGTTTCTTATTTTTATTAAACAATATTAATTACTTTATTATATTAGTAATTTTTATTAAATAATATAATTATTTTTATTGAATTGTTGTACCATTTCTATACTATAAACAAATTTTCAACGAGGGCCACTCTTCAAGGGTATGTTCGTTTCGCGATTATCCCGGCGGACTTTGGACTTTACAATCTCAAACTCCCATTTGTTTTGAGAATTAAAGTAAGGATTTTGAAATCCTATTAATCCTACTCTACCTCATAACCTACTACTACTCTACCTTTTATTCTCTCAATACACTCACATCATCTACTTTTTTATTCTCCCAATATACTCAAAATAATATAATAATATTACATCAATCATCTTTTCCACCATCCCACCCTATAAAATCCCATAACAAATATACTTCTTAATTATTCATCAAGATTTTGAAATCTTAAGATTTCAAAGTTCGAATTTTTCACACCCACTGTAAATCCGAAACGAGCATACCCTTAGATCGTCAAATATCCATATTGTCACTTGTCAATTCGAATAGATATCCAGCTAATAATATATACTAAAATATGACCGGCTTAGGATAAAAAAATTAGGCATTGACATCTACACAATAATATTTTGCATTTATTTAATAGTATTTGATGTCCACCGCATTAGAAATAAGAATAGCCCATGCAACGTCTGTCTGTTTCTTGCATGATTGTTACTATTAATTATTTATTTATGTAGTAATCACGATTACAAATTTACAAGTGTTGTGGTCGAGTTGTAATGACAGATAGTTGGAAATAGCTAAATATTAGCTATGTTATATATTTGGAAAATAAGAAATCATGTAGTGGAGGTGAACTTTAATATATAGAGTTTCACAAATAAAAATAAGACAAATGAAAATATATTACTATCATTTACTTTGACAAAAGCACACTATTTAAGTTATGTACTTTCACAATCATCTTGTGCCAATTAAGTCAAAATGTGTGAAATGATGCTTGAGATATTGCTTCGTTATAAGAGCATCTGTCATCCAATTGATAATTGATAGATAAAAATTCATCCGTTCATGTACTTTCTCCTTCACATCATTAAATTATAAAAAATTAATTGTTTAAAAACATTATCACAATAATTCATTTATCCATATATTTTTTGTGGGTCCTATATTCACCTCATTTTTTCCTACTTATCTCCAAAAAATATTTTTTCTCTTTATTTATCTTTTTGGATAGATGACACTCTCTCTATAATTTAAAGAACACACACAATAATATTAAATATCAATTTTCATCCATCTAATATTTAAACATTCATTAAATGGACTATTGTGGATGCTTTTACTGAAAAATAAACACAAATTCTCCTAAAAATAAATTACATAGTATGAAAATGGACTCATTCAGTAACATTATTACATTCATTTAAAAAAAACATAATTTTCATTCAATAATGTACCACTATCTTCGTAAATTAATATCATAATATTTTATATACAAACATATTAAATTGTGTGTGAGATTAATTTATATTTTATAAGTGTATTGAAATTATTAAATAAATTTTATTATATTATTAAATAAAAGTTTGGTGGATGAAGTCAAATGAACCTAATACAATTCATGGTGATATATGCATGTTAAGACCAAGGGTGCAGAAGTCGGAAATCGCTAGGTGGACGGATTTTGGCCGCCTAGCATTTAGATCGCCTAAACGGTTCGATTTTTTTTAAAATTAGAAAATAAATTAACATTAATATAGGCAAATAGTTCAACTCCAATTAAATAATTAATTAATTACTAAATATCAATATCAAAATGATAAGACATAACAATTTAAAAATTAACATAAACTACAAAAGAATAAATTGAAAATAGATTTATATATTTATCAATTTAATTTCTCCAACTTAGAAATTAGAAGTTAGAGTCTGCTCATCTTGACTCTGTTGTGTAATGTTTCAAATTTTATTTTATTTTATTTTATTATTGAATGCTGATTTTTTGAAAAGAGAAAATTGAAAATCCGCCTAATTGATTGGACCGCATAGGTCAGCCTAGTAGCGAAAACGGTTTTTCTCGTCGATTTTAACAAAATTGAATCAATCAGCGGCAGCCTAGACCGATTTTTACATCCATGGTTAAGACCAATCCTAAAGGTTTAAATCTCTCTCGTGATTAGCATATTTACTACGAAAATTATGAAATTTTCGCGTTCTTAAGTTTAATTTCCGCATGTTGTTTAAAGATGACATTAGGTAACCCCCAAGGGTTGGCCTAGTGGTGTAGATCTGGGACTTACGAGTGTGCTCCTCTCTAGGTCTCAGGTTCGAACCCTCTTAGGTGCGATCAATCCTTGAGATGAGCCAGTCCATACAGAGCTTAGCTCTGGCTTGAAGTGGGGCTCCCGCTAGTGGACGGTGGTTTCTGGTCCCCCGGATTAGTCGGTCCTTGGACCGGATACCGTGTTATCAAAAAAAGATGACATTAGGTAATTAATGACTTGGTAAATACTAAATAGGTCGGCCGAATGTTTTTTTTGATAACTCGGTATTCGGCCCAATGATCGATTAATTCGGGGGACCAGAACCCACCGCCCACTAGTGGGGGCCCCACTTCAAGCTAGAGCTAAACTCTGTATGGACTGACCCATCTCAATGATTGATCGCACCTTAGAGGGTTCGAACTTGAGACATAGAGATGAACATATTCCTAAGTCCCAAGCCTCCACCACTAGGCCAACCCTTGGGGGTTAGGTCGGCCGCATGTTTATTCAAATGTTTTTACTAAAAAGTGAAGTTATTTGAAAATTAAGCAACTACACCTCTCAGTACATTTAAATTGCACGGAGCACGTATATATATAAGACTTTGTCTTTATTATAAAGTGTGTTTTAAAACTTTAAAAGACAACTTTTAGAATCACCTTTTTAAAAAAAAAAAAAGTGTGAGAGATGCCTTTGAAATTAAATATTTTTTTTTTTGAGAGCTCAAACAACTAAAGTTACATAGATTGGTGTTCCTGAGCTAAGGACAAGATATGTCCGGGGATATCATCGCCCACCCAGGCTTGAGGGCGGGGAGATTTAGAAGCCAGCTTAGCCAGATTATGTGCCGCTGTATTGCTTGTCCGGGGAAGGTATCGTACACCTTTCACCGAGGTGTCCTTGATCAAATTCCGAGCTCTTGTGATAATATTTTCTTCATAGCCCTTGTATGTAGAATCCATCGAAATTTGCGTCTTTCGAATCTGAAAAAATGATGATTGTACCCTGAGGATCAGTCAGCCAGAAGTCGAGCCCATCTGATATTGCAATAATTTCCACCGCCAAGACCGAGCCGGGCGGGTTAATTTTGTGAAAGCCCGCCGCCCAAGGATTACCTCCCGGATAATAAATACAAAAACCCATGGCAAAGGAGAGGTTGCTATCGTTGTAGGCGGTGTCCACTTTAAGAATGAAGGCTCATTCATATGAATCAGTTTGAGAGGAGGAGGATTCCGGTCTGGTCCTGGGTCTGAGGTCTCTTTTCATGAGTTTGGTTCTTTCCTCTTGATATTGAGTGAGTAAGGCCTCTGTCCAAGATGCATGGATCGTCTTCAGAACATTTGAGTTATGCATCCCCTTGTTGTGGGTTAATTCACATCTTTCTTTCCACACTCCCCACATTTTGACCGCAACCTTCTCGAGTTAGGGCTCTTTGAGTGCATGAATCAGCAGGAGAGATATGCTGTCTGAGTGGGCACCCTTTGTCTTCTTGATGATGTTCCACCATTCCGTTGATTTCCATGCAAATTTGGTCACCTGACAATGAAAGAGAGCATGATTGGTGTCCGCCCAAAATAAACCATATAGCACACACCTGGCAGAGCACGAAACATGGTGAGAGGCCAAATTTACCTCCGTGGCAATCGTGTCCTGAGCAGCCTTCCAGAGAAAAATCTTGACTTTGGGGGGGATGTTGAGATTCCAAATCTTAGGCCAGTGACTCGGCGTAGTACTAGTTGAACAACTTCCCGAACCGTCCTTTTTATGGGTCATCAAATGAGCATTCCTGTAGGCCGACCTGACCTAGAAGACCCCCTTTTTGCTATACTGCCAAAACCGAGAGTCTTTGCTGCCGTAAACATCAATGGGGATTTTCCGGATGGCATCGACTTCATAGCTCAAGAAGAGCCTTCTGATTTTAGCCACATCCCAAGAATGGTACTGGGTTATCAGATCATGCACTTTTACATTGCTGTCGTAGGTGATAGCTGAAGTAATTTTTCCTGAAGTCAAACTTGGGATCCATTTATCTCTTCTTGCATGAACGTCATTTCCATTAGCAATTTTCCACATAAGACCGCTTGATAAGGTAGTTTTACTCCAGATGATAGAGCGCCAGATGTAAGAAGGATTTGAACCAAGGGAAGCATCCATAATGTCGGTGTGTTTAAAGTATCTAGCCTTGAAGACTTTGGCAACAAGGGAATCTGGGTAGAGGATCATTCTCCAAATCTGTTTGGCAAGAAGGGCTTTGTTGAAGGTAACTAGGTCTCTAAAGCCCATCCCTCCTTCGTTCTTAGGTTTAGTGAGAACTTTCCATTCCTTCCAATGAATCTTCTTATCCGATTGGTTGCCTCCCCACCAAAATCGAGCACACATAGATTCGATGTCTCCACAGAGAGAGGTCGGAATCCTGAAACAGGACATGGCATAGGTGGGTATTGCTTGGATCACAGATTTGATAAGGACTTCTCGACCCCCATCCGAGAAGAATTTGTTCTTCCAACTTGTAATTCTCTTGGCGACTCTATCCCTCAGGTAGCCGAATTGCAATCTTTTGCTTTGAAGAGAGAAGGTTGGGAGACCCGGATAGACTTCATGACCTTGACTAATATGAATTTGAAGACAATCCTTAGTGAAGGTGATAATGTTAGGGGATGTATTCTTGCTAAAAGTGATGACTGATTTATCGAAGTTGACCAGCTGACCAGACGCTTTCGCATAATCCATTAAGCATTTCTTCACGGTCTGAACATCCTCCTTATTAGTTTTAAAGAACATGAGGCTATCATCTGCAAAAAAGAGGTGCGTAATCATGGGGCTTCCTCTGGCCACACGGATTCCGTTTATTCTCCCGTCGGCCGCATGAGTGTTAATAATGGAAGAAAGACCTTGAGCCACCACTACAAAGAGGAAGGGAGAGAGAGGGTCTCCTTGTCGTAGGCCTTTAGTGGGGACCACCTCTCCTGTGATCGAGTCATTGATCTTGAAAGAATAGGTGGGGGTAGTGACACATTCCATGATCAGGTTGACCCATTCATTACAAAGCCCATACGAAGCATGACTGATTTTAGATAATTCCACTCGACTCGGTCGTAAGCCTTACTCATGTCAAGTTTCAAAGCCGCATAACCCTGTTTGCTTCTGTTATTTCTGAGCCAATGCATGCACTCGTATCCCAGTAGAATATTATCGGTAATAAGACGCCCCGGAATGAACGCACTTTGATTTGGGTCAATGAGTTTGCCGAGAACAATCCGGAAGCGATTGGTGATAGCTCTAGCCATCAATTTGCAGAGAACGTTGCAGAGGCTAATCGGTCTATAATCTTTAAGAGTTTTGGGCTCCTTGACTTTCAAAATTAGGGTTATCGTGGTGGGGTTTTGGTTTTTGAGCCCATCTATCCTTTTAAGAATCCGGAGGGCGTACTTAGCAATATCGCCCCCAATAACTTCCCAAGAGTTTTGAAAGAAGAGAGCTGTGAAGCCATCCGGGCCAGGAGCTTTGGAAGGGTTAAGATCGAACAAGTCTTTGCGGATGTCTTCTTCGGAGAAGGGTTTGTTGAGTAGGTTGTTCATCTCATCTGTGACAGAAGGAAGGATAAAGTTAGTGACTTTGTTAATGTCATCAAGAGAAAGATTAAAAGACTTAAAGAGGTTAGAATAATAGTTGATGATAGTGGATTCAATCTCCCTCTGGTATTTCACTGTGACGCCTTCTTCATTGGTAATGGACATGATTATGTTTCGTTTCCTGCGCTCCGAAGCCGACTTATGAAAGAAAGAAGTATTCATATCCCCCGAATTAAGCCAGTTGACCCTGGAACGTTGTTTCCAGTGGATTTCTTCTTAGTTTAAAAGCTTCTCCGGGTTGCACTCCAGGGCCCGGATTTTTGTGCGATCAAATTTGGCCTCCTCTGAATTGAGATGTTCGTTGAGTTTGGTACGAGCATATTTGATTTGCTTCCCAATATTCCCCGTTCGATTATAAGACCAACTTTGTAGGGAATTGGCCATTCGTTGAAGATGCTTCATGGTGTGGGTACAGTGGGCCGAATCCTTCCATGCCTTAAACATGGTATCCTTGTAGTCATCTTCCAGAAGCCATTTGTGTTCGAACTTGAAGGTATTGGTCCTGGGATGTATAGTATGCCCGGGATTGCATCCCAGCTTGAGAAGGATTGGTCGATGATCGGAACCATAATAGTCAAGATTGGACGTCGAGGCACTCGGGAAGTTGTTAAGCCACGCACTGTTTACCACGAATCGATCTAAACGAACAAGAATATTTTGGTTGCCCGATCTCAAATTGTTCCAAGTAAATTTTGGACCCGAGGCGTCCAAATCATGCAGATCGATATTTTGTAGACCTTTGTGAAAGTCTTGCATATGCTTGAATATTCTAGGAGGTCCGCCTTGTTTTTCTTTTTCGTAGAGAATTTCATTA
This sequence comes from Stenogyne calaminthoides, assembly GCA_037126765.1. Taxonomy (NCBI): domain Eukaryota; kingdom Viridiplantae; phylum Streptophyta; class Magnoliopsida; order Lamiales; family Lamiaceae; genus Stenogyne; species Stenogyne calaminthoides. Next base: position 38,224,058 of record JBBCBC010000001.1, on the reverse strand, counting down.
AAATCGCCTCCTACAATCCAATCATCACTCGAGTTAATATGAGTTTTGGAGATTTTATTGAGGAGCTCCCAAGAGAGATGTCTTAAATTATGGTTAGGGTTGCCAAAAAAACCGGTAAAGTACTGTTGTGGGCATATGGCACGAGGTCGGGCCCGACTTGGAAAGAAAGAGGAGGACCAGACCACATTTTGCACAAGTATAACACCTCGCAGAAAGGATGGAAACGAACGCATGCCAAGCACCGGTATGCGACCTGGACGCACCTCGCAGGTCGCACACTGACACAAGTACGGAGCATTAATGGGGATTGGACCCGTGGCAGGCGAGCAGCCCCAGGGACCTTACCTAAGAATGGCCTCAATCAGAGATGTGTTAGTATAGGACGGTAATGATGAGTATCTATGAGTAGATAGACTGCTAAATCCCTGCAAATCTGGATTTGCCTAGGGCGACATCCCAGCGAGGAGCGCGAGCTCTTGATCCCTCGAGCGACATCCCAGCGACCTCCGACCTGGGTCACATCAATCATGTAGCATTTAATGTTTTGCAGAGCTATTTTCGGCTAGTTGTCCTTGTAAATCGGGAGAGTGAGCTCCACTCTCCCAAACCTTATAAATAGGGGTCATTTATGACCAAGAAAGATAGAGAGAAATAGATACCTTACAAAACCTCTTGCAAATTTATTGCTCAAACTCTTACTCTCTCAAGTAATAATATAACATAAATACAATCCATTTTACACATTTATTGTTTGTGTCACTAAGATCATCAAGCAACATCTTAATCCATAATCCTCATATTTAAGTACACAACAATTGGCGCTAGAAGGAGGGTACTCTTTAAGAAATATCGAGCTAAGTTCTTAGTGTTTTCTCATTGGAGTATTCCTCACGAATCTTCGATACAAACTCATCTCATACACCCAAATCTCTCAAAAAATCATTCAACCATGTCTCAAGCAACTCTCATCACCAAGAGGAAAGCCTTTTCGGTGTCGTGTCGCTCCGGTGGAGCAGGGGCTAGCGGCCCGGCCGTTAGCAACTACAAGGCTGGAGGACCCACCACCGGGGTTGCTCAAAAGCTTGAACAGATCCGCACCCCAAAAGAAATCGATGAAGCTATCACGGAGTTACGCCGAAGACAGGCAGAAGTGCAGATCCCAGATGGCGACCTACGCCATAACCTGAACCAGAAGGCCCAAAGCAAGGGCAAGGGCCAAAGGCGCGAGAAATCCCGCCGCAAGGAGCCTCACCAGGAGAAATCTGACTGCAGGGGACCTCGCCACTAGGAGCCTCGCCATGAGGGATCTCGCCGCGAGGGAAGCCAAGAGGTCAACTCCCGCGGAACCCAACATACTCCAATCTATCGACGTAACCCTAACGAGGGCCAAATCCCATCCACAAAGGCCCGTTTCTCGGAGGGTTTCAATGGCGGCCCACACCGAGGTCGCGGACCTCGGCGAGACCAACCTGCACCATCCCAAATCCCAGGGCCGAGCGGAGAGATCATTTTCGTGGTCGGTGGCCCAAGGCGCACCGGACATAACGAGTATCGGCAAAAGATCAGCTCGGAAGAAGTCCTTCACCTCGCAGGGTGGAAAGAACCCCTTCACCTTGCAGACGTCATCGAACCCCATCACCCCGCCGACAGGAAAGAAATTCTCCACCTCGCCGCCATCCTGGTGAGGTCACGGACGAAACGACTCTCCGCAGATGGTCGCCATCCTTCGTAACATCAAGGACCTCCAAGAGCGGTGGCGAGCAAAGGGGAGTGCCTCTCACCACAAAAAAATACCCATTTCGCCATTATCACCCACGGTCATGCTCGCTCCTGTCCAGATCAAAATCAATGTCAACTCCATCACCCAATACAACAGCAGCACCGACCCGATAAATCACGTGAGCAAATACATGTCCTACATGAACTCCATGGGCGTGACTGATGCCACTCAATGCCGCCTTTTCCCGCTCACTCTAGGCGACCAAGCTTACTGATGGTTCAACTCCTTACCCCCGATGTCCATAGAGTCTTTCCACCAGATGGCTCAATTGTTCCTCACTCACTTTGCCTCGCTGACCCCGCACAAGGGAACAAAGCAGCGTTTGGCAAACATCTATCAGTTCGAGGAGGAGTCGGACCGGGCATATATTGATCGAATAAACCAGCTCATTATGGAGGGCGAGCCGCTGGGCGACGAAGCCAAGGTGTTAGGAATAGTGCATGGGTTGAAAATGGGAACAAAACTCTGGAAAATGATGAACAAGGATTATCCATCGAGCTATGCCGATTTTCGATACCGGGCAGGGGTTATGATCACCAATGCCGAGATACTGGCATCAAGATTGGGCGAGCAGCGACCAAGCGAGGTGAAGATCGAAGTCAAGAAGCCTGATCCAAAACCCGAGAAATCGTACAGGAGGCCCGGATCCACGCACTACCGACCTCCGGGGACTTTCAAGCCAGTTGATAACCCTCTGGAGGTAAAACTCCTGAAAAAACTGACCATGAATGCAGCTCAGATCTATCAAGCGATCAGGGGCAGACAACAGATTCCCCCGGCCCAGGAAATGTACCAGGACACCTCCAAACTCAACCCAAAGAAGTTTTGTGACTACCACAACTCCATTCGGCATAACACTGAACATTGTCGCGACCTGCAAAGGGAGCTTTGGAGATTGTACGAGGAAGGGAAGTTAGAGAACTTTGTCAAGCCAAGGCAGCAGCAAAACCAGCGACCAGCGCCACCGCCAAGAAACCAACCCGACTAAGGAAAGCAAGATCCGCAGATCCCAACGGGAGCGGAGAACAGGGTCATCCATATGATTTGCTCTACCGGGGGGACCCTTGGGGGATTCCTCCCAGCGACCTCCCTGTCTAACCGATGCCAGAAGGCCGAGATGTGAGCTCTCGACAATGCTGTGCTGAGTTGCCTTCCGATCAACACCATCGCCCCAAGTCAGAAGTAACTCACTTTCACCGAGGAGGACAAAAATGGGGTGGTGTTTCCAAACTGAGACCCACTCATGATCTCGGCCAGAATAATGGGGGCTCTAGTTCATCGTGTCATGATCGATAATGGGGCTTTCTGCAACATCCTTTTCAAAAAGACTCTGGACCTACTAGGCGATTTCCACTCCTACGTTGAGCCTTGTGAGGTCGGAATTCGGGGTTTCGGGAACCAACCTGTTGAGGCCTATGGGATGATCTGCCTATCTGTCGAGATCACATCAACCTTGGACATTGACGTGAAGGCAACGAGGCAGTTGGACTTTGTAATCATCGATGCTCCATCAAATTTCAATGCTTTCTTCGGCAGGCCTTTCGAACATGAGTTCGGGGCTGCCTCCTCGTCCTACTTTTATTATATTAAGTTTTCCGGACCTGACTGGAAGATTGGCACCATCAAGGGTGACTAGATTGTGGCAAGAAAATGTTTAACTTACACTTATGTCGATTTAAATTCTGCTTTTTATTTTGGTAGAAAATCCGAGGTGGGGCTAAGTTGTACGAGCCAAACTCCACCTCGGAAAGAGAAAGAAAGTAATGAAATGAAGATAGATAGTGTAGTAGAAACAAATGTAACACCTATGGAAGTTTACATCACAGCTAGAGAGAAGCCTTCACGAGATTTAACAGATTTGGAACCTCGCCTAGGTTTCGAACCAATGGAGGTCGACTCCGAACAGCGAGAGTCCAACCTTGATCTAAGAACAGAAAGAAATGATCAACGAGCAACCCCTATTGAGGAGCTCGAAACAATCCCGGTCGACCTCGATCGGCCGGAACTAAGCTTGACCATCGGAATGCAAATTCCCAGCGACCTGCAAGATCAACTGATAAATTTTCTCAAACAAAATCTAGACATATTCGCATGGTCACATGAGGACATGGTCGGCATCGACCCCGAGGTCGCATGCCACAAACTGAACATCGATCCGACGAAGAGGCCAGTGTCCCAGAAAAGAAGGAAGTTCGGTCCGGAAAAGTACGCAGCCCTGGCCGAGGAAGTAAAGAAACTACTAGATAACAAGTTGATCGAGCAAGCAGATCAGCCATAGTGGGTGGCCAATGCAGTGCTAGTAAAAAAAGCAAACAACTCTTGGCGACTATGCATCGACTTCACCGACCTCAATGAGGCCTGCCCTAAGGATTACTTTCTAATGCCGCACATCGATCACCTCGTAGATAGCCCGCTGGGCACGAGATGATGTCGTTCATGGATGCATTTGCCGGGTATTACCAGATCGCCATGGACAAAAATGATCAGCAACACACATCTTTTCTGACAGAGAAAAACGTGTATTGTTGGAAGAGAATGCCATTTGGTCTGAAGAACGCAGGGGCAACCTACCAGCATTTGGTAAATCGAATGTTCGCCGACGAGATTGGAAAGACCATGGAGGTATACATCGACGACAATGTGGTGAAAAGTGAGAAGAAGGAGGACCATATGTGCCACCTCGCCCGGACCTTTGACATCTTGAGAAAATACAACATGCACCTGAATCCCAAGAAATGCAGTTTCGGGGTTGGTTAAGGAAAGTTCTGGGCCATATCATCGGTCGGTATCGGGTTAAGCTAACCCTACAAAGATCAAAGCCATCATGGACATGAAACCACCTCACAATGTGAAAGAAGTCCAAAGATTGACGGTTGTCACCATGACTCTCGCAGATTCATTATCGAATGGGGATAAGTGCAAGCCTTTTTTCGAAGCCATGAAAAAAGGAAAGTTCTCATGGACCCCGCAATGCCAAGCCGCTTTTCTGAAGCTCAAAGTGTACCTCTCCGACCCCCAGGTCTTGGTAAAACCCATACCAGGCGAGAAGTTATTTCTGTACCTCGCGGCCTCGGAATCAGCTCTCGGTAGCGGTATTAGTCTTGAGCGAAGGTCGATTACCATTTGCCTATATGCGCCGTCGGCCGGACTTTGAATGATGCCGAGCTCAAGTACCCGCCGCTCGAGAAGCTCATCTATGCCTTGATTATGAGCGTCCGGAAGCTTCGACAGTATTTTTTTGATCACCAAATAGAAGTCCTAACTACCATGCCCTTTGAGGCGGGTTTTTTGCAAACGATCTGTAGGAAGATTGTTGAAATGGTCCATTGAGTTAGGACAGTTCGGGATCACCTTCGCACCCCGAACTGGGATCAAGGCTCAGGTCCTCGCCGACTTTCTCACCGAGCTCACCTTTCCAGAAAAGACACCGGAGGCGGCCAACATCCCATGGACATTATACATCGACGACTCTTCGACGAGCACCCAAGCAGGGGCTGGAGTGGTCCTAATTAGTCCCGAACAACAATCCTTCACCACGGCTGTGAGTTTTGATTTTCATGCCACCAACAACGAAGCAGAGTATGAGGCCTTGATAAATGGCCTGAAAATGGCGATGGCCATCGGTGTGCGAAAATTAAAAGTTTACATCGATTCCCAGTTGGTCGTATGCCAGATGTCAGGAGAATACGAAGCATGGGGTGAACAAATGATGAAATACCACCAGATAGCGAAGAGCCTCATCAAAAAGTTCGAGGAGGTGCAAATAGAGTTGATACCTCGAGCAGAAAACACACAGGCAGATGCACTAGCTCGCTTGGCCACGTCGAAAGGCGCCGCAAATATGGACAACATAGCAGTTACTAAACTCAACACTCCCTCAACAGGTTGCGTCATCATCGACATAAAGGAAATAACTTGGACGAACCAAGCGAGTCCATCAAACATTCATAGGGAAGTCCTTCAGATCGCGACCCGGGAAAATAATTGGATGGTCAAGTCGAGACTACATCGAGAAAGGGATCTTGCCGGAGGATAAGGTCGCCGATTTCGACATTACAACTAAGAGCAGCGAGGTACGCCATCATCGACGAACAACTTTATAAGCGAAGTTTCTCTTTGCCACTTTTGAAATGCGTCACCCCGAAAGAAGGCCAAGTGATCCTAAAGGAAATCCACGAAGGAGATTGTGGAAATCATACCGCAGGCCAGTCTCTCGTCTACAAGACGATCAGACAAGGCTATTATTGGCTAACGTTAAGGAAAGATGCGATCGCATATGCAAAGAAGTGCCAGCAATGCCAGTTTTTCGCCCGACGATTAAGCGAGCTCTGGAGGAGCTCACATCAATCTACAACCCATGGCCTTTCACGAGGTGGGGAATCGACCTGATCGGTCCGTTCCCAAAAGCCCCATGTAGTTCGAAGTTTGCAGTGGTCGCAGTACACTATTTCACCAAATGGGCGGAAGCAGAACCTTTGGCGACCATTACCCAGGAGAAAATCATTCGATTTATATGGAAATGTTGGGATTATACTGAAAAGTATGCTTTTTACTTTGTATAATCGAAACTAAATTTTCAGACTTATTTACTGAAATAAATTGTTTATAACTGATGCTATATATATTTACTGCATAACTGTTCAATAATTCATACGTGTTACACTGTAGTTAATTTAGTGATACCAGATCACAGAAGATTAAATTAACAGTCCCTTGTAACTAAAAGTACGCCATTCACGACCTAGATGGAAATGAACAACCATCGCGAAAGGTTGAGGTGTAAGGCTCAGATTGGTTTGTCTTGACCAAGAGATTACACTAGTGCATGACTGATGCGCTGAATAGGACCTACAGGAGGATAAATTCTTCAGAACTGAACAAGGAAGAATTAGACCTCAGTGGTTCGTTGTTTCTTAACCTTCGTCCGTTAAATAAGATCACGTGGGATTGGTAACTATTGCTTTGACTTATCATGGGTAGCGAATCAGAGAGATTCAATACTTTTTATCTTGGGCAATATTATTGGTCACATGTGATTGCTAAGATCCCTTGGGAGGTTCATAAGTTTTATCATACCAAATCTTGCAAGTGGAATTAGTTTCCGGTATGGATAATAATGTTGAACCGTTCCTCGACCAAGGACAAAAGATATTAATTAACGGAAAGCTATTTCAGTGGCTTGAATTAATTAATGGGCTAGATAATCTTAAACACGGGAAATAATGACCGGGAGCCATATTGACTGTAATATGGGTTAAGATGGATGGTGCAATATTAATTATGTAGTGGGATTAATTAATATTTATGGGCTTGAATTATATTGTGGCTCAATATTAGACATTCAAGATCCATTAGAAGGTCCAATCTTAATTCTCCTAAAGGTCCCCTGAGTAGCCCAACATATAGTCCAATAACTGAAAAAGGTGATTAAAATAAAATAAATATTGTTGCTTATTTTTCCTCTAAATTTTCGAAATTTATGGATAAAAGAGGGAGAAAGATTTTCTTTGAATTTTGTTATGGAATGAAGATATGTATTCTTGGAATACAAGATTATCTCATTAAATTCAAGAAATCTCCCACTTGGTTATCTATATAGAAAATTTCGAAATTTTGAAAATATAGTGGGCAAGAAAGATTTTCTTGATTTTCTTGAAAAGATATTATGGAAGATATGTATTTCTTGAAATACAAGAATATCTCATAAATTCAAGAAGATCCAAATCTTGGATTCTTGCACATATTATTTTCGAAAATATCCATAATTGAGGAGGTGGAATTTTTTGTGGAATATTTTAATTATGGGAAAAAGAATATAAGAGATATATTCAAGATTTCTTGGTGACCAAGAAAAGTCTTTTCCCACATTGATATTCTACTAAAATTTTCGACCCCTCCTCTCCTATAAATAGGGGATGATTAGTTCATTCCCAAGTACAATTCCATGTGCTGGAAATATTAGCAAATCCACATAAGTGGTGCAACAAAGTTTATTTTTCCTTTTGTTAATTGTTCGCGAGTATCCTTCCACCGGATTGTCGAGCAAGGGCTAAGGGAATACTTGGGAAGTCCTTTTGGTTAGTCCGTCCGACCAAAGCCTTTGCCATCCGAGAGAATGCGTTCACGTAAACCCGTAGATTTCGCATGCGTAGGTTTTTCGTGGCTTTTTATATGCATGATATGTTGTTGCAATTATTATTTGAATTAATATATGATTAATTCATGCTAGTAATAATTAATAAATTAAATTTGTATTTAAATATTCACCCCGAATAGATCTGTGCAACTCATTCCCCAACAACTGGTATCAGAGCCACTGTTTCGGGCTCTGAATTTTTAAATTGTAATTTAATTCGTGGACATTAAATTTGAAATTGGATAGTAGAACTGTTAGATCTGTTTTGCAGGTATCCAATGGTCATGGATTTTAATGTTTTATTTTGCATGCATATAAATTGTGGTTTTTAATTGATTCGATTTCGGATTTGTTTTGCCTCGTGAGAAAATCCACGAGTAGACTAGGATTTGTTTGATTTGATCAATGTAATAGACTAGTCTAGATCTAGGTTTATTTATTTTTTGTAAATAAATTGTAACCGGATCGGGAATGAAGAGCGAAAGAATTAAAGGACGAAATCGTAAACAGGCGTAAGTGGGCGCTATTGGGCACGCTTTTGGGCGCGAGGGCGAGGCAGGCGGAAGGTGAGGATGAAGGGATGAGGGTCTACAAGACGGGCGGTGCTCGAATAAGCGGACGGGCGGATCTGCATGGCCTTATATGGAGACTGGGTATTGCCGAGGGACGCCAGCTTAGCGTCTTGAATCTTGTGCGTCGCTTTACCAAGCTGCCGACCCTACCGATACATGCCGAAAGCGTCTTGAGGCATCGGCGGCACGCAACCCGCTTGACCGTGAGGAGGTGTCGAGTGCCTAGGCTATCCGAGCAGTGTGGCGGCGGATCTTGGCGTGCATCCGCCGCGAAGCCGCTTGGTGTGGCGGGTTCGAGACGAAGTATTTTTTTTCCGAGACGAGCGAGTGGGAGAAATTCGAGAGGCGTGTTTCTTCAAGATCAAGCCAAGAAAAATCAAACCATGACAATTGGATAATTTGTGCCCAATATGTTTTTTTTTCATTTTTGCTTTGATTTAATTTGTCTTATCTTATGCTTTATTTAATTTGTTTGAATGTGTTTGCATGAGGGTTGCCAAATGAAAAAATCTCAACTTCAAAATTACTACGTATGTTTTAAATAATTAATTGACAATTTTATTAGGATAATAAAATTGAATTAATTTTTGACCTCCATGATTTATTTATTTGTGAATTCTTTTGGAGAAATTCCCCACGAGGCGGTCAAAAGATAGGTTTCACATGAATGAATTCGAGCGGATGATTGTGGGTTATTACTAGTGGCGACGATGACCCTTCCCACGAGGCTCGATCAAAGCGAAATAGTAATCTGTATTTAATCATGGTTATTACTTAGGTATAAAATTGATATGCATATACTTTCAAGTCCTGTCAATTTTTATTGGTCAAGTGGGAGCCAACTATTAATCTGGATATTAAAGGTTTGTAATTGTTCTTGTTTGTAACTCGCTTTGAATGTGTTTAAATAATGACCCACCCCACGTGACTTATTTAAACTGTTTTTGAGATGTTGGGCGATGCATGTTCATATTTTTTTGAGATTTTAATATGATGCATGTGATCGAAACCTTGTGATATTTTTTGTGCTTATGCATATTATTATTTATTTCAGTTCATCATGCCGCAACCTTTTAATCAATTTATTCAATATCTTTCGAAAAGACAATTTGCTCCTTTGGAGAAAATTTTGTTGATTAGAATCGAAAACTCACTATTGTCCTCATTTGAACAAAGCCATAAGCGGGTCGACCACACCTAACCCCGGATAAACCATCGGAAACCGGATAAACCATCTTGGCTTCTAACGAAATGGCTAAGTGTACCATCTTTGCAACATGTCGGATGTGTTGCAACACCAACACGAGCGTTGAGACCATTGCGGAAATCATGACTAGTCTTAAAGCGATGTTTCAACATCGTAAGCCGTGTGGCTCGTCGGATCACCATGAGGACTTGCTCTATATGAAAATGGTGGAGGGAACGCGTAAGGGAGCACGTTCTCGGATGATGGCTCACCTTAATAAACTTGAGGTACTTGGCGCTGAATACGATATCGAGACCCAAATCGATTTCGTGCTCCATTCTCTGCCAAAAAGCTTCGAACAATTCAGGTTGAACTACCAGATGAATAATCAGAAGTTCTCGATGCCTAATCTGTTGCAAGCTTTAGTCTCGGCAGAGGCGATATTGGGGCAGAAAAGCCAAGCCTTGGTGGCAAATGAACCTTCTTCTTCTTCTAGACCAAGGGGTGGTAAGAACAAGAAAAGGAAAAAAGGCGACAAGCAAGTGAACTCAAGTGTTGCCAATGGCAAAGATAAGGTGAAGAAGGGTGGTGGAGTGAACAAGCCAGCTAAGGGGAAGTGCTTCAACTGCGGTGAGAAAGGACATTGGAGGTCAGCCTGTTCCAGACCTAAGAGGGATGGAAAGAAAGGTAATTATCACGCACTAGTTGTTGAAACTTGTTTAGCGGCGTATGCCTCCCATTTTGTGGGTGGTGGATACGGGATCCACTAATCATGTTTGTTTCACATTACAGGGGTTCAAGCGGACCCGGCAACTTAGTGGGAGTGAGGTCCTCATCACACTGGGCGATTCTACGAGAGTGGCAGCTGAAGCAGTGGGAGAAGTGCACCTGTCTTTTGAAGACAGTGTTTTAATTTTTGAGATATTCTTTACGTTCCGGAATTTAGAAAATTCGTTTTCAGTTTCTAAACTCTTATGATGGATATTTTGGTTACTTTTTAATAAAGTTGTTACCATTTTTTATTTTGATAAATTTATCTGTCATGGAACGTTGTTGAATGATCTCTATACAATTAATTATGCACACCACTCACGAAATGTATCCTATAACACATCAACTGTTTCCGAGAAAAGAAAACGTTCATCAGACGTGAATGAGACACTTCTTTGACATCTAAGATTAGGGTCATATAAATCCAAAGAGGATCCAAAGGTTGGTGAGAGACGGTTCACTAGGGTTTTCTCCAAGTTGAACCGATTCCAACCTGCGAATCATGTTTGGAGAGTAATATGACCGAGAGGGCATTTGGAGCCAAGGAGAATAGGGCCAAAGAAGTGTTAGAGATCGTTCACACATATGTATGTGGTCCAATGTCAACCAAAGCAAGAGGAGGTTATGAGTATTTCGTCACTTTCATTGATGATTACTCAAGGTACGGTTATATTTTCCTTATGAAGCATAAATCTGAGACCTTTGAGAAATTCAAAGAATTTAAGGCTCAAACAGAGAATCATATGGAAAAACGTATCAAGTCTCTACGATCTGATCGTGGAGGCGAATACCTCAGGCGATGAGTTTTTGAACTACTTATCGATGAAGGGATTGTATCGACTTCATCGCACCGGAACCCCTCAACAAAATGGGGGTGCAGAGAGAAGAAAGCGTAACTCTTTTGGAAATGGTTAGATCAATGATGAGTTATGCGGATCTTCCCAAGTCGTTCTGGGGTCATGCCTTGGAAACAGCGGCTTACATTCTGAACTTGGTGCCATCCAAATCGGTTCCCAAAACTCCCAAAGAATTGTGGAGTGGGAGCAAGCCTAGCATGAGACACATGAGAATTTGGGGGTGTCCGCCCACGTCTTTGGACAAGGAAGCCGATAAATTGGATCCTCGATCGAGAATTAAAGGTTGTTTATAGGATACCCAGGAACAAAAGGGTGTATGTTCTATGATCCTGAAGATCAAAAGGTGGTCATAAGCACCCACTTTAGATTTTTAGAAGAAGACTATATGAATCAAAGAAAACCCAGAAGTGAGATTACCTTAGATGAGCTTAGAGGGTAAACCTCAGTGCCAATTTGCTTAGATGATATACCAAACGATCGCAACCACAACGAGCCTCTTCGTAGTGGGAGGGTTGTTAGACAGCAAGAGAGATTCATGGGAATAGGAGAGTCCTCGGACTTGATTCGGACAAGGCGAATCGAGACCCATGGACATATGACGAGGCACTCCAAGATAAGGATCTGATTCTTGGCAAACAACAATGAAAAAGCGAAATGGGTTTTATGTTTCATAATAGAGTGTGGGAGCTAGTCGAACCACTTAATGGGGTCAAACCCATTGGATGCAAGTGGGTATATAAGAGGAAAAGAGGACCGGATGGGAAGGTTGAAACCTTCAAAGCAAGACTAGTGGCGAAAGGTTATACTCAGAAAGAAGGGATCGATTATGAGGAAACTTTTTCGCCAGTAGCCATGCTTAAGTCCATCCGTATTCTCTTATCGATTGCTGCGCATTTCGACTTTGAAATCTGGCAAATGGATGTCAAGACAACTTTCCTTAACAGAAGTCTTGATGAAGAGATCTATATGCAACAACCTTAAGGTTTCATTGAAACAGGCCAAGAACATCTTGTTTGTAAGCTCAAGAAGTCCATTTACGGACTCAAACAGGCATCCAGAGCTTGGAACCAATGTTTTGATCATGTTATAAAGTCTTATGGGTTTGATCAAAATGAGTTTGAAAGTTGTGTGTATAAAAAGCGTGTCGGAACTGCATTGGTATTCTTAGTACTATACGTAGACGACATTCTAATCATCGAGAACGATGTGAAGGTGTTATCAGACGTAAGGGCATGGCTTTCAAAACAGTTTGATATGAAGGACTTAGGGGAAGCCGGACACGTCCTTGGGATCAAGATCACTCGAGATTACAAGAAAAGGATGTTAGGCTTATCGCAAGCTTCATACATAGACACTGTCTTGAAACGTTTCAGTATGCAAGATTCCAAGAAAGGATTCGTACCTTTCAGGCATGGAATCCATCTATCCAAGAAAATGTCCCCTAAGACGAAAGAGGAGATAGATGACATGAAAGACATTCCTTATGCTTCGGCTGTCGGAAGTCTTATGTATGCAATCTTTGTATTACGAGACCGGATATACCTTTTACCGTAGGCATGGTGGCAAGATATCAAAGTAACCCCGGGAAAGAGCATTGGACGGCAGTTAAAAACATTCTAAAGTATCTGAAAAGAACTCGGGATAGAATGTTGGTTTATCAGTCAGAAAGTCCAATCTCCATCGGTTACACGGACTCGGATTTCCAATCAGACATAGACTCCAGAAAATTTACCTCCGGTAGTGTGTTTTGCATGGGGGGAGGAGCCGTGACATGGAGAAGCGTCAAACAGAAATGCGTCGCAGATTCTACCATGGAAGCCGAATATGTAGCTGCTAGCGAGGCAAATGAAAAAGCGGTTTAGCTCAAGCACTTCCTTGTGGACTTAGATGTGGTTCGAATTTGCCCGTGAGAATCACTATTTATTGTGACAATCTTAGGAAGCGATTTGCAAATTCAAGTGAACCAAGAGCCCACAAAGCCAGCAAACACATTGAAAGGAAATACCATCTTATACGAGTCATCGTTAAGCGAGGAGATATAGATGTGGCAAAGATAGCGTCTGAGGACAACCTAGCAGATCCATTCACAAAGAGTCTGCCTTTGAATACATTCGAGAGACATGTGGAAGGAATGGGTGTCAAGACCGTTGCCAATCTGCTTTGAGTATAAGTGGGAGAAATTATTAGGTTCGTGTAGGTGACATTAGATGTCACGGACTACTCGAGACATGTTGTAGTATACTTAAAATCAGACTTTGAGTATAAGTGGGAGATTGTTGGGATTATACTGAAAAGTATGCTTTTTACTTTGTATAATAGAAACTGAATTTTCAGACTTATTTACTGAAATAAATTGTTTATCACCGATGCTTTAAATATGATTGAATGTTATATATATTTCTTTGCATAAGCTGTTCAATAATTAAATGCGTGTTACATTTGTAGTTAATTTAGTGATACCGGATCACGAAGATTAAATTAACGGTCCCTTGTAACTAAAAAGTACGCCATTCACGACCTAGATGGAAATGAACAACCATCGCGAAAGGTTGGTTTGTAAAGGCTCAGATTGGTTTGTCTTGACCAAGAGATTACACTAGTGCATGGTGATCTATTTGAATAGGACCCTCTGGGGAGGATAAATTCTTGAGAATCGAACAAGGAAGAATTAGACCTCGGTGGTTCGTTGTTTCTTAACCTTCGTCCCTTAAATAGGATCACGTGGGATTGGTAACTATTGCTTTGACTTATCATGGGTAGCGAATCAAGAGAGATTCAATACTTTTTATCTTGGGCAATATTATTGGTCACATGTGATTGCTAAGATTTAATACTAAGAATCGTGCAAGCACGCTTGTTTGATTTGCCCCCTTGGGAGGTTCATAAGCTTTATCATACCAAATCTTTCAAGTGGAATTAGTTTCGGTATGGATAATAATGTTGAACCGTTCTCGACCAAGGACAAAAGATATTAATTAACGGAAAGCTATTTGGTGGCTTGAATTAATTAATGGGCTAGATAATCTTAAACACGGGAAATAATGACCAAGGAGCCATATTGATTTGTAATATGGGTTAAGATGGATGGTCAATATTAATTATGTAGTGGGATTAATTAATATTTATGGGCTTGAATTATATTGTGGCTCAATATTAGACATTCAAGATCCATTAGAAGGTCCAATCTTAATTCTCCTAAAGCCCCCCCCGAGTAGCCCAACATATAGTCCAATAACGAAAAAAAGGTGATTAAAATAAAATAAATATTGTTGCTTATTTTTCCTCTAAATTTTCGAAATTTATGGATAAAAAGGAGAAAGATTTTCTTTGAATTTTGTTATGGAATGAAGATATGTATTCTTGGAATACAAGATTATCTCATTAAATTCAAGAAATCTCCCACTTGGTTATCTATATAGAAAATTTCGAAATTTTGAAAATATAGTGGGCAAGAAAGATTTTCTTGATTTTCTTGAAAAGATATTATGGAAGATATGTATTTCTTGAAATACAAGAATATCTCATAAATTCAAGAAGATCCAAATCTTGGATTCTTGCACATATTATTTTCGAAAATATCCATAATTGAGGAGGTGGAATTTTTTTGTGGAATATTTTAATTATGGGAAAAAGAATATAAGAGATATATTCAATATTTCTTGGTGACCAAGAAAAGTCTTTTCCCACATTGATATTCTACTAAAATTTTCGACCCCTCCTCTCCTATAAATAGGGGATGATTAGTTCATTCCCAAGTACAATTCCATGTGCTGGAAATATTAGCAAATCCACATAAGTGGTGCAACAAAGTTTATTTTTTCCTTTTGTTAATTGTTCATGAGTATCCTTCCCACGGATTGTCGAGCAAGGGCTAAAGGAATACTTGGGAAGTCCTTTTGGTTGGTCCGTCCGACCAAAGCCACCGCCATCCGAGGAGAATGCGTTCACGTAAAACCCGTAGATTCGCGTGCGTAGGTTTTACGTGGCTTTTTGTATGCATGATATGTTGTTGCAATTATTATTTGAATTAATATAGGATTAATTCATGCTAGAAATAATTAATGAATTAAATTTGTATTTAAATATTCACCCCAAATAGATCTGTGCAACTCATTCCCCAACAGGAAAAACATCATTTGTCATTTTGGCTTACCACAAGCAATCGTCACAGATAATGGGAAGCAATTTGATGGTTTCGAGATCGATGCCTTTTTCGTGAAATGGAAAACCGCAAAGCTGTTCTCCACCCCCTATCACCCCCAAATCAATGGCAAAAGTTGAAGTTTGTGAACAAAATAATCAAACACACCCTGAAAACTCAACTCATTGAGTCAAAGAGATTGTGGGCTTTCAAGCTTCCAAGCATCCTATGGTCATATAGGACCACTTGCCGAAATTCAACGGGCGAAACACCTTTTGCTATGGTTTTCGGAATGGAGGCAGTCATACCAGCCGAGGTCATGGTCAGAAGCCATCGAACATCACAGACAGTCACAGAGGACAACGATCAAGCCATATCTCTCAGCCTCGACCTCCTTGAAGAAAAAAGATTGGAAGCCAACTTAAGAAACACAAACTACAAACAAAAGTTGGAAAAATACTACAACTCAAAAGCAAAAATCAGAAGATTCAAGGTCGGCGACCTCGTCTTAAAAAGGATCCTCGGCGTCCAGAAAGGAGTTTTTGGTCCAACTTGGGAGGGACCCATGAAGATTTTGAAATGCCTCCCAAATGGGGCTTACCAGCTCGAGGACTTGGAGGGCATTCCCGCAATGTATCTGTGGAATGCGACCTACCTGAAGAAGTTCTACCAATAACTACGAGTTGTAAAATCCAGATCGGTGGTATATTTCTCCATGAATTACGACTTATAACACAGGCTTGCTCCATCTTTTTACATTTACGAACTTGGGGGACTGGTCCCCGACCTTTCGCGAGTTCGATCAGAAATAGATTCGCAAATGAAAAAGTCTAAGTCGGCTAAGCCAAGAACATTTGAAGGCTAGTATGCCGCATACCCAATCTAAGCCGACCTCGGTCGCATACCCAGTCTAAGTCGGCTAAGCCAAGAACACGTGAAGGCTAGTATGTCGCATACCCAGTCTAAGTCCTAAGTCTAGTATGTCGATACCGGTCTCCTCGATCCGATACCCAGTCTAAGTCGGCTAAGACAAGAATATGTGAAGGCTAGTATATCGCATACCCAGTCTAAGTCGACCTCGGTTGCATACCAAGTCTAAGTCGGCTGAGCCAAGAATATGTGAAGGCTAGTATGTCGCATACCCTATCTAAGTCGACATCGGTCGCATATCCTATCTAAGCCGACAGTCAAGTCGCTATCAATTAACAAATCTATTATCATTATGATTTTTTATCTAGATGTTCGAGAAGACAATCTGCGAAAAGACAAGATACACAAAATAAACAAGCATTCAAACCAGGAAACGAGAAAGATAGAAATGAAAAGGAACTGAGATTTCATTAATAAACGCCCAAAGGCAGCGAAGTCCTACGCCCCTTGGGCAAACACTTACACACCCCAAAGGGCAACCTAACTAGCTGATAAGAAAACCTCGAAGGGCGATTACAAAGGGTGCCCAAAGGCATTTGGCATACTGCCGCAGAAAAACCGTCCTAGGAATCAGCTCGGCGGAGCATCCGAGGTCCCCTCAACAGGGTTGGTCGTCGTGTTTTGCTCAACCTCGGGAATCTCGACTCCAACCTGATTCCCTTCACCATTTCCACCGTCATCACCACCAACAACCTCCCTACCATCGACATCCTGGCCATCATCCATTTCTTCATTCAACAGCCTGAGCAACTCCTCGGGATCATAAAGATTAGCACCTGGGGGTAGGAAACTGAACTCCACACCAAAGGCAGCAAGGTCTTTGATGGGAAGATCATCCCCCTCCTGAACAGGGTTGTTACGCATGTATCCGGCGAGTAGCTCAGACATCGCTGACTTTGCTCCATCAAGGTCGCCAGCTCGATGACAAGCCCGAACATCGTTAGAAAATGAGTGGATATAGGCCAAGTTAGAGGCATGATGGCGCTCCAATTTCACAGTGGTCGGAAAGTCATGGACCTCAGCTTCTAACTGGCGACACCGAGCCTCCACCTCAGCAGTCCTGTCCATGCTCTCTTTCACCTTTTGATCTCAGAGCTCGAGATCCTTCGCCATCTGGGAGATTTTCTTCTCCAGCTCGTCCCGCTGCCGGGTCACATTTCTCAATTTCTCCTCGGCCCTAGCTTTTGCATTGATAGCAGCCTCCCGCCCTTTCGATGACCTGGCCAAGTCCACCTTCATCAAAGAGCAATGCGCTTCATCTTTCTGGGCCTGGATCTTTGCCCGGCCATACTGCTCCCGGCTCTGTTCAAAGAAGGCCAAAGAACGACACATGTGAGCAATTCCCGAGGTCAGATTCTCGGAGAAATGCTGTGTATGAGCTTCCTCGTGGAGATCCAGAGTCCAATACCTTGGAGCATCTTCGACTATCTGTCGGAGGTAGGAAGGGTGGGTGTCATTGGCTGCAGGAGCTCGCGACCACAAGTAGTTGCGGGTCGACTCCCCCCGAAATACTCCATCATCCAGTTTGTATCTGCAAGGCAACCAGACATAAACATGGTACACTCGAAATAAAATATAGAAATGAAGTCATAAATAAAACGAGGTATATCGTTGGTGGAAATCCAGGTTCCACCCAAGGAAAGTGCGATCATCCGGATCGTGAGCCCAATGTTGTGTGAGCTCGACAATCGTATCAGGGGTCCCCACGGAACCCGAGACCAACACTTTCCCACTCGGGGAGTCCCGGAGCACATCCATGTCCACGGACTTCCGGATGTGTTTAGGGGAGCTCCCCTCGGTTGCTCGCATTGTGGCAAGAGCCCTTTTTCGGCCTCGATCGGGGGCGGCGATAGCTTTGGCCCTCGGAGGGGGGCCCCCAGTGGCCCCACCGACCGCGACATCCTTCTTCTGGCTCGCCCACTGCCTGGACAGAGCCAAGGCGCGAGAAACCTTTTCCCGCATCTCATTCAAGTTTTGCATCTCGTCGGTAACTTTGGAGGATGTGAAATAGATAGGCTCGATGAAGGAAACTGAAGACAAGAAGAAGATCAGGAAATGACCAGAGAATAACCAAAGAAGTCGAGTCAACACGAGTAAAATCCTAGAAAGCTTACCGGGAAGGTAGGCGTCCAGCGACGACCGAGGTGGAACAGTTAAGCCCACAAATTCTAGACACTTCAACCGTTGGAGGATGATCAGCGACCTCTCGTCTGGATCAATTAAGCACACCTGAACCAGCCGGACCAAGAAGGGAAGGGAGAGCTCGGATGCCTTGGATTACTTGGGAGCTGCAATAGGGAGAAGAAGTTAAATCAGTATTATGGAAAAGGGAAAAGCAAAAAAGCTTACTTTTAAGAATCGCATAGTCGCGAGGAATCTCGTGATATCCGAGGGCTCCTAGGGCAAAGACGGGACTCTGCCAGGCTCCCCCTACCAACCACCACTTCTCTTTCCAGTCTTGGACCTTGCTAGGGAAGTCCTCAACTATTTTCATATGAGGGCGGGCTTTCACATAGTAGTACCCGGGGTCTTTACCCCACTTCGCCAGCGAGATGAGAAGATTCATTTCCATGACAGAAGGGAACACCCGAGGTTGGATGCGGCCGAACAGAGATAAGATCCCGAAGATGGTGCTCCACCCATTGGGAGTGATTTGTGTCGGAGCTAGGCCCCAAAACCACAGCAGCGAAGTAATAATAGGATGAAGCGGAAAACGAAGCCCAACCTTCATTGTGTCATAGTTCATCGCCACACACCCATCAGGGACCTGGTCAGCGTAATCGATCTTATAACCGGGAACCCAGAAGTGGACATCGCTGGGGATTTGAAATTGTTCTCTCCATAGAAAAAGCTCGGCCTCTGTTACCGAGCTAGTTACCTCACCCGCAGTAAAAATATTGTCCGCACGAGTTCGGGTTGGTCGGGGGATCAATTCGTGAGGATGAGACATACTTTCCTCTATCTGCAGCCTGTGATCAACGTCGTCAATCTCATCGTCATCACTCGGCACGTCGGGTATGACCTTCGTCTGATAAGAAGTCAAACTCGGCTGGATCAATCGATCCCGAACTAGGCTCATCTCCTTCCTCCCCCACCATCTCCAAAACCTGAGTTTCCGGCACGACGGGGGCCAAAGACCTCCCCAAGGAGTCCCCCTCGGCCCGGCGAAGGCGGTATTTTCTCGATGTAACCTCACCCCTAGCCAACACAGGAATTCTACTCACCGTCTCCAAGGAGATTTCCAATACCGAAGTTTCAGGCCCGCCGTAGCCACGTCGCCGGTGAATCATCGCAATCGGAGCGGAACTCTCAGCCGCGCTCCCCGAGTCCTCCCGATTCGAGACAGACATTGTTCACCAAATCACAGGAAACGAAGAGAAGAAAGAGATCTAGGGCTTACCTGAGGAAAAAAAGAACACCGGAACCGCTCACACAAGAATCGCCAGAGCAACAAGGCAGTTATCAAAAGTTTGAAGAAGTGAAAAGTGAAAAACGAGAGGGGAAAGGGGTATTTATAGAAGGGTTCTAGGGCATAAGTGATTGGACTGTGGCTTTTCACATCCAGCGCGTGAAAGCCACGCACCATCATTGCCTACTCTGAGTAGGCGCGGTAGACGAGGCAAACAACCATCAGATCAGCAATTTCCAAGACAACAACCACGCGTACGCAAGAAGCCACCGGACATCGCACCTCACGTTATTGACTAGAAGGATAGCTCATCCCCCTTGGCAAGCATAGGCGAATGAGCTAGGGGCTATTGTTGTGGGCATATGGCGCGAGGTCGGGCCCAACCTGGAAAGAAAGAGGAGGACCAGACCACATTTTGCACAAGTATAACACCTCGCAGAAAGGATGGAAACGAAGGCATGCCAAGCACGTTATCGACACAGGCCTTTCCCTCGCATGAGGTCTCTCCGACACACAATCACGGAGACATTAATGGGGATGGGACTCGTGGCAAGCGAGCAGCCCCAGGGACCTTACCTAAGAATGGCCTCAATCAGAGATGTGTCAGTAAAGGACGGTAATGATGAGTAGCTATGAGTAGATAGATGGCTAAATCCCTGCAAATTTGGATTTACCTCGGGCGACGTCCCAGCGAGGAGCGCGAGCTCTTGATCCCTCAAACGACCTAAATCCCTGCAAATCTGGATTTACCTCGGGCGACGTCCCAGCGAGGAGCGCGAGCTCTTGATCCCTCGAACGACCTCCCAGCGACCTCCGACCTGGGTCACATCAATCATGTAGCATTTAATGTTTTGCAGAGCTATTTCCGGCTACTTGTCCTTGTAAATCGGGAGAGTGAGCTCCACTCTCCCTAACCTTATAAATAGGGGTCATTTATGACCAAGAAAGATAGAGAGAAATAAATACCTTACAAAACCTCTTGCAAATTTATTGCTCAAACTCTTACTCTCTCAAGCAATCATATAACATAAATACAATCCATTTTACACATTTATTGTTTGTGTCACTAAGATCATCAAGCCACATCTTAATCCATAATCCTCATATTTTAGTACACAACAAGTACCATCTCTTGTTGTTATAGATAACCATGCTATCAATATGGCCAATGGAAAAGGACAAAACAGAAACATCGAAGCTTTCATTCCACAACAAAACAAGACCCCCACTTTTGCCAATGGGATCTACACAAAAACAACCCTTAAACTTAAGAAGAGCACGCCACTTCAAAACCGTATGTTTAGGAATTTTAGCCTCAGAAATAAAAACAAGATCGGGGGGATTGTTCAGCTAGAAAAAGCTGCAGATTTTTGAATGCCCGTTGTCCCCCAAGGCCACGGGCATTCCAGCAAAGACAACTCATGGGTCTTGGCAGGGTTGAGCCTCATCAACCGCCGCCATTTTGTCATGAGTGGAAGGGGGGTGTCCCGGAACTTTTTCAGCCTCAAGCTTCTGCTTCTTGGTTGAGGTCAGGGAGAAGGACTCTTGATACATCATCCTTTTCAATCCGATGGTGAGTATATCCCATAACGCGATAATACTGTTATCCATCGCCGAAGGCAAAGCAGGGAGGGGGATACAAAGGGTGAGGCACAGCGTAAGCTGCATTACTCGGGGGTGGTGATTTCTGGGAATATGGAAAGGAAAATCTGAGTAATAATGCCAAAACCAGAGAAAGTTTGATATGCTAGAGGTAATGAAATTGGTGAGTAAAACATAGTATAAGTAGTAGTAAATGAGATGTCTAGGGACTCGAAGCGACGCAAGGACGCCAGCGAAAAAAACACGAGAGGCTCCGGATAGGTGCACGCTGGGTGGCACATTGAATATCTCAAGCGTCCAAATCCTAGCATTCGAGATTAGGTTTGGATTCCCTGAGCAGGAAAACGAAATCGGCAGCGGAAACGCCGCCTGGTTTAGAGGGAGAAGAACCAACGATTTTAGAGAGAGAGAGGCTCCGGCGACAAAAGCACGAGAGGCTTCAGATAGGTGCACACTGGGCGGCACATTGAATATCTCAAGCGTCCAAATCCTAGCATTTGAAACTAGGTTTGGATTCGCTGAGCAAAAAAACAAAATCGGCAGCGGAATAGCCACCTGGTTTAGAGGGAGAAGATCCATAGATTTCGGAGAGAGAGAGGCTCTGGGGATACGCCGGCGGGGGTAGCGACCCTTTCCTGATTCTTCCCTTTTCTGACTTTGATTTTTAGAGAGAGAGAGGCTCTCTGATCAGAGCTCGTGCCCACTGTATCACTTTCTTGTCTATCCAACAGTCGATGTACTGAAAAGATCAATATCCTACAAATCATATCATATTTTCATTAAGAGTATTTTTTATTTTAGTGTTTTAAATCACTACATAATTGTAGGTTGGACTCGATCCCGCGACATGTTTACAAACCCAAGCTTCATGCGGAATGGCTGAAGCAACTCTGCTTGCAAAGATAGCAGACAATCAACGTACAAATTATATACACATATATAAATAAAATTATGGGGCCCTAGCTGGGGTGGGGCTTTGTTCGACTGCACAGTTGACACCACCTACTAATAATATTCGTTAAAAATAATTAATACTGTTTAAATATGTATTTGAGTTGCAGATGCACTTAGTTTAATGCCTACAAGATTTTGCAATTAGGAGTGAGTCTCATGTGTATTTAAGTGTACTGTGAACTCATAGTGCATTTTAGAACCATGTAACTTGTTATATTAAAATATGCAATTTATTTATACTGAATCGTGCAACTATTTTTATATATATATATATAATTGCACGGTTAAATGTAAATAAACTACAGTATCTTTTAAAATAATAAGTTATATTACCTCCGTCCCATAAAAGCGTTCACATCTACTTTATTATCGAGTTTTTGTGAGCGAGTTGTTTATTAGTATTTCAAATGATAAAATGATTTTTAAAGAGATGTATTATAGATCTACCTCTCATCTATTGCATACATCTTTAAAAATTATTTTATCATTTCAAATACTAATAAAAAACTCGCTCGAAAAAACACGTGAAAACAGTAAACGTGCACGTTTCTTTGGGACGGATGGAGTATAATTTTAAAATACTTTATAAAGGAACAATGCACCTGAATATATATAAGACTCAACTGATATATTGTTAGGCCCAGGTGGAAAACCCATGAAATGCGGAACAATCATGAAATGCATATAAAAAACAGGGGTGAAGGAATGGTGATTCCAGATTTTTCTCTTTTAAGCTCATGTGCTGTGTTTTGCTTATGATCGAATGCATATGACAAGATAAGAACATAAAGCAGTAAAGAACACAACAATGTATAGTGGTTCGGAGACTCAAGCTCCTACATCCACTCTCCCTGTTCCTAGGGAAATTCCTTCAAACTGGACTTATCACCCTCTCGGGTTCGCCTCTAGATATTTAACGAGCTCTCACTCCAACTGGACTTATCACCCTCTCGGGCTCACCTCTGGACTTATCACCCTCTCGGGCTCGCCTCTAGATGTTTAACGAGTTCACACTCCTATGGGACTTATCACCCTCTCTCGGGATTGCCTAACAACTACCTCACTTCACCACTAGTTATCTCTTACGAGAATGGGGTTTGGGTTTGGTGTTGTCTCCAACTATGGTGAGATTTTCCCTTACATTTGTTTAGCCTCAATGCTAAGGTTGGGAAAATCTATCTAAGCTTAGGATACATCGTGGGTTGCTTAGATTGGGTTCTAGAACACTCTTTGAATATATTTGTATATCTACAGACTTGTGTTCTATGGTGGGAAAGCTTGAGTATATGTTCTCTTAGCTCTGTAGCATCGTTGTTATCTTCTCCGCACTTCCACACGTAATAATGTAGGAAGAACTTGTATTTATAGTGTGGATTTGAATGTTACCGTTGGAGAGAATCACATTCAAATCCATACTATTCTTTGTAAGTTCTGCAGCTTTTTCAGGCTGGTTGTCTTCCTCTCATTGGTCCACGTCAGCTGGATTCCAACGGCTATATTCCTCAGTTTCTTCACTTCGGAATATTCAGGTTATACTGAGCATTCAGTAATTACCGAGTCTTTAGTAATTACTGTGCCTCCAGTATCCTTTGTCTTGATCTTGATATCTTGATCTTACGAGTCTTGATGTCTTCGAGTCTTCAGAGATATACTGATTGATATACTGAGTCTTCATACTGAGTCTTCAGTTTCTCAGTTTCATACTGTTGGGAGATGAATTTAATAAAGATATATGATTTTGATTAGATCCCAAAAACCCCTGAGTATGACATGTTCAGGATAATCTTGATAGTTGAGTCGATTCGCTTTTTAGAGTATCGAGGATGATATCGCAAAATGTATAGTCAACAGATATAGATCGATTAGATCTCAAGATTTCAAGACTCAAGATGTTTTCAAGAAACCGAAGTTTGAAAGATGAAACTAAAGTTTTCAAGACTCAAAGATGAAATCGAGATATCAAGACTCAAAGATGAAATCGAGGAATCAAGATCGAAAGCATGAAGATTCAAAGATATCGGGTTAGTATATCTCTCAAGACTCGAAGACGCCAAGACTCGAAGACTCAAGACTCGTAAGACTCAAGACTCGAAGACTCAAGACGCAAGATCAAGATCAAGATCAAGAATATCAAGGCACAAGAATTATCGAAGACTCAGAATATATTGAATGCTCAAGATAAAACTCAATGTTCTCGAGGCAATCGAGAATATCTACCAAGGATGCACATCGAGAAAATCGCGATTCCTTAGAAGAATAGATATTTGCCAAGACATTCAAAAGCAGACAAAAGGAACTAAGTAAGAGTGTTGTTAAGGTTATATCAACTCAGAGTTTGTAACCAAAAGAGCCGTTGAAGGTGTCTACCTTTAACTGGAGACAAAAGTCAAAAAGAGGAAGACAACATCGCTCATACCATAATCGACAGCGGTGATGTGTCATTTGAAAAAAAAAGATGTCAAGTACAAAGTTCGATCGCAAAAAGTGAAGACCGGCTACATGAAAGACTATTGCCTAAAACGTGTTAGGGAGTTTTCAAACCCTAAATATAGCCGTTCCTCACACACCATAAGAGGAAAGTCACGAAGCTATCTCTCCAACGGATAGTTTTCAAAGAGTGACCTTGGTGTATGCCTATAAATACTTGTGACCCTCTACATTGTAAGGTTACGGGAAATTTGTAAGCAACTCAAGAGCTCAAACTTATTATCGCAAAGTTAAAGCACTCGAAAAACTTAGAATTTCCCAAGTGCTTTTATATTGAAGAGAGCTCACTAAACTAAGCCTAGCTTGATAAGACATATCCGAAGCTTAGTCGAGATATCCTAGCCTTTGCACTATACTTCATTGTAAAGAATATCTCATCCTAGTTGGAAACCAACCGAGAAAACCCCAAACCCTTGAGAAGGTAGTTGGAGTGTGTTTGTTGGTGAGAAGAGTTGTAAAGAGTTAGTAAACTACGCGGAGTAGTCAGAAAGCTCTAGAGGTGAAGTTAGTAAGCTCTGAGAGGTAGTCCAAAAGCTTGTTTGTGTTTGAGTAAGTAAACTACGGAGGTAGTCGTAAAGCTCAAGGTCGGGTTGAGTAAGTAAACCACGTGGAGTAGTCGTAAAGCTCGGTGGTCGGGTTGAGTAAGTAAACTACGCGAGGTAGTCGAAAAAGCTCGAAGTGATTAGTGAATTTCTCGAGGATCGAGAGAGAGGACGTGAGGGAGCTTGAGTCTCGAACCACTATAAAATGTTTGTGTTGTTTATTGCTTTTTTATCTCAGGCTTAACTATTGCATCCTTTGAGTTTGAAAGCATATTTTCACCGATATTTCGGTTGGAATCAATCCTTTGGAAGTTGCATGTAATTGAATCACAGCCTAATCACTATTCCATTAAAGGAAGGTTTTAAGCAAAGCTTAAAAGCAGTATAAACTAAAGGGCCAACCATCCAAGACATCTCGAGTAGCTAGAACAGATAGTTACCAAACCGAACTTACTCTTACGAGGGTTGATAAGTTGGATATCGATCCAAGCAACTCGAGGATCTTTGAAACTTCGGGACTCGGGTTGGGATTATCGAGGTTTTAAAGCAAATTTCAGATCACTGTCTCGATGAGACTTTGACTCGAGTGATTTGTGCTTCTCGGGACCTAATCTTGAGGATTATCGACCCAAAGTGACCTCGATAAAAGAAAAGTTTTAAAAAAATCGAACACGTGTATTCCCCCATACACGTGTAAGACTAAGACACGGGACCAACACATCGAGTCTTGATTCTCGGTCTCATCTTGAAGTCTTGATTCTCGATCTCATCTTCGAGTCTTGATTTCGATTTCATACTAAGTCTTGATTTCGGTTTCATTACGAGTCTTGAAACTTCGGTTTCATCTAAAACCGGTTTCTTGAAACTTCTTGAGTCTTCAGAATCTTCAGAATCTATCCTGATCTATATCTGCTGACTATACATTGTGCAGATAACATCCTGAACACTCTAAAACCGAATCCTGACTCATCTATCAAGATTATTCTGAACATGTCATATTCAGGGGTTTTGAGATCTAATCAAAATATTCTTTATTAAATTCATTTCCCAACATATATAATGGGTTACATAACTGATAATTCAACCCACGATGAACGACTTATTCACTTTTTTTGGGGAACGATACTTGTTCACTTTGGAGAACATGGAATAAACGAGGTTTGCAAACTACTATTGAATAATTAAATAAATAGAAAACAAGTTTGCGCGATGTCCAAACGTAAGTGTCAAATGAATGCGTGCCAGGTCCTAATTTCTATTTTCTTTAGTAATATTGAATTAAGTCTATGCGTGAATTTTCATTAAAATATCACTGTTAAATATAAAAATTAATATTACCTTCGTCCCATAAAAGTGTGTACGTTTACTATTTTTACGTGTTTTTGCGAGCGAATTTTTTATTATTATTTGGAATGATAAAATAATTTTTAAAGATGCACATAAAAGATGAAAGATAAATCTATAATACCCCTCCTTAAAAATCACTTTATCATTTGAAATACTAATAAACAACTCGCTCACTAAAACTCGATAATAAAGAAAGTGTGCACGCTTTTATGGGACAGAGAGAGTATTATTTTAAAAAATTATTTATTTTTTTAAAATAATAATAATTTTTATATATGATAATAATACTTTTTTATACATAATAGTGATAATTTATTTATATAATAATAATATTTAAAAAAAAAATAGAGTTTACCTTAAATTCAACTTCACACAAACTTTTGTCTTTCATACTATCTCCTATGTTTGATTTATTTCAAAAGTATTCATGATAACTTTCAGAAAGTGATAACTTTCAGAAAATAGCTAGTTAGTTTAATTAAAAGTCAACTCATTAATAAAATTAAACTGCTTATTCTAATTAAACATTTAACATCTTTTATTATTTTTCATTCAATACAATCTTCCTCACCGATCTCCGTCCCATTCTTAACCGCTATGTTACTGTGTGTTCGGTTTTTTTAAAAAAAAATTGATAAAGTGTTGGGGGTAGAAAGAATTGTTTATTAGTATTTTATGTGATAAAGTGATAAAGTGAATAGTTGAAGTAAAAAGAGTTATTTATTAGTATTTTATGTGATAAAGTGTATATTTTCATTTAAGGGAATGTTCAGTTAAGAATGGGACGCCCAAAAGGAAAAAAATACAGTTAAGAATGAGACGGAGTGAGTGTTGGTCCCGAAAAACCCGATTTAAAACTCGTAAAATCTCAATGGGAGGTGACTTAATTTTTTTTTTAATGTGTGTTATGCAGATTTGCTAAAGTATGTATGACAGTTAATATGAAAGTAAGTAAGAACACAAGTATTTTTATAGTGGTTCGGAGTCCAACTCCTACATCCACTCTTCCCTTCATGGGGTACCAACTAAACCAACAGATATTTATGGAGCTCTCACTCAACGGGACTTATCTCCCTCACGGGATCGCCTATAGATGTTTAATGAGTTCTCACTCTCTCGTAACTTATCTCCCTCACGGGATTGCCTATTAACTACCTTACTTAACCACTAATTCTCTCTCAAGAAAGGGTTTGGGTTTGGTGTTATTTCCAACTAGGTGAGATTTTCCCTTACATTGTTTTAGCCTTTAAGCTAAGGTTGGGAAAATCTCTCTAAGCTTATGATATGACATTTATGCTTAGATATAATGAAGAGCACTCTTGGGTAAATCTGGATATTTAATGCTCTGTGTTCTTGAATGGAGATGCTTGAATATTTGACTTTAATCTTCACTTTGCAGCATCCTCCATTATTTTCTTTTGAAGATAGTGCAATGTATTTATAATGTGGATTTGAATATTACCTTTGGAGAGTAAATTCAAATTCATACTAATAGTCTTCCAGCTTTTCTTTGTCCTTTTCCATTGTTGTTTCCATCTTTATGTCACATCCATATATGTGTTGTTATCTCCTCATTTGCCAGCTGCTTTTGTGTGTCTAACGGATCTGATCAGCTCGCCAGATTACTGTTCATCTCTTCTGATTCTGGTCGCCTGATTTTTGGTCGCAAATTTCTGGTCTGGTCTGCATCAGCACACTACATCAGTTCAGCATATCAGATCTGTTCAGCACAACAAATCTGATCTGTTCAGCACAACATATCTGATCTGTTCAGTACAGCAGATCTGATCTGTTCAGCACATCAGATCTGATCTATTCAGCACAGCATATCTGATCTGTTCATTACAACAGTTCAGTTTCTGCACAACAGATCAGTTTCTGCACAGCAGATCAGATACTGCCTGTTTTCTGATCTAGTCCGGAAATCATCAGTCTCGTCTTATCTTGATCAGTTCCCCCTCAACTTGTTACCTGTAAAATAAAACTAAGTGTAGAAACGAAAGCTTTCTATATAACTTAGCTTGTCCTATTACAAGGTGTTTTGACATAATAATCAAAACTAAAATTATCCCAACAGAGAGTATTAAATAAAACTTATTTTTATTAATTTAACTATATTTTACTTTTAAAATATGATTCTAGAATCATAAATCATCCAACAAATTAAATAATTAGTATGTGATAATCAGAGTCAATCCCTCACATACATATTGTTGTGAGCATATCGCGCGAGGTCATCCCCAACCTAAAGTATCCCGTGGAACAAAGAATAGATTTTTGAGTGGATGACTTAGAGGTCCAAAGCTCATTTGACTTTTACTCTTAGGCCCATCCAACTCTATTATTACTCTTAAGTCCAAAATTATTCTACAAAATTACCAACATACCCTTATTTTCTAATATTCATCTTTATGTTGCAAAAAACACAATAAAAAATTCATTTTTATACAAAATTACTCATTCACAAAAATCCAATAAAAAAAACAAACATTACAACTTGAAAATTTTATATAAAAATTTTAAAAAATTATAGAAATTACAAAAAATATTAAAATTACATATTTTCGTACTCCATTTCGACATGCACATGTTCATCAAATTGATGAACATATTCATCTTAAAAAATTGATAAAAATACCAAAATTTATACATCTAAAATCTCAAAATTCATATAAAAATTGAAAAATTACATAAATTTACATTTCAAAATTGAAAAAAAATATAAAAATTTTACATATTTAAAACCAAAAAATTTACAATCTAAAAAATTACATATCCTCGTCTTCATTCTGACATGAACATTACAATCTAAATATTTATAGAATTTACAAAATTTTAGTCTAAAAAATCTAAATTTACATATATTTCGTCTATTTCGAGATGCACATGTTCATTTCGACATGCACGTGTTCATCAAATGATGAACCTGTGCATCTCCAACTTCGTGACTCGGAGTGCAATTCGGTTGACTCAATGACTCGGACGCTCCTCCATCACAAACTCAATGAGTTGTAGATCGTCTCGGACGCTCCTTACCCCGACATGCATCTCGAAAAATCAGATCTATAACCCAACAACAAATTTTATAAAAATTCATCACATCCAAAACCCAACAACAATTCAAGAAAATTTCACAAACAACAGATTCATCCTCATATTCATCAAATCCAAAAAAAAAAAACCAAACAAAATCATCATCAAAAACGAAATGCAATCTGCTTCAAGTGAAATTCGTAATTAAATTAAGAAAATGCATCTGAAACTCAAGAAAACCCACACATCCACATACACACAATTACCAACTCTCGAAGTTTCCATTAATTCAAACACAAAACAGTGTCATGCTTCATTGAACTCAAAATTGGAGATATGTTTATACATACATTCATAAGATTGACCAGAAACAGGATTGACTAGAAACAAGGAAAAACAATGCTAAAAGAAGTGCACTGAGTGAAAACAGATTTAAAAAGGAAGCTTCCACCAACGCCCTACCACCAAAATCACCAGAAAATTTACCAAAATCATCAAATCTGAAAACTCTAATTACAGATATGTAAACCTAAACATAGATCTATAAAAAAAAGAAAAAAAAAATCAAACTAGAGGCGGGCGGCAGCAGGAGCGGAGGGGCGGTGCCGTAAATATAGCGGGGGTGGCGTCGTCGCCACCGTTCTGGTTTCTGGACGGGGTGGCGACGTCCCCGCTGTTCTGGTTATTTTGGGGGACGGGTGGCGCGTCACGCGGCGGAGGTGGTGTTGGGGCGGCGGCGTTGTTCTGGTTTCGGTTGTGTTGGGAAATTTAGAGTTTTGATGAAAGTTCTAAAACACATGTAATAGGACCCAGTCAGACCTGTTAGCTGACCGATATTTTTAATACCAGTTATAAGATGACCAGTTGATAATTATTGTATAGAACAACTGATGTATAAGATAGGTCACATATTGAGGGGGAACTCAATATGTATAGGTCAGATCTAAAGACCAGCTGAGAACAAAAGATCAGCTGAAGTCCGACTGGCCAGAAGGCAAGGGAATGACAGAAGATCAGACGATCTTATAAAGTCAGATAATCAGGTGAAGTCATTGAAACATAAATTCAGAAGACCTGAAGATCAGATGACTACCAGAAGACCAAGAGACCTACATCAGCCGAGTCTGCAAGTTGAGCTAAGACAACTGGCACCAGAAGACTCTATCAGGTAGACTGATCAGTTGTAACTGATCAGGTCAGCTCACACCAGGTGTCAACTAATGTTTCACCATGCCATACGTTGCTGATCTGAACAAGAAGAATGTCAACTTTAGTTGGTGAACAAACTCTGATATGCTGTACTTGTTAACCAATAAGAACAAGACACGTATGACCTGAGCTGACACTGCGAATTTCGGCGCTTCATAGTCAAACGGCTAGAAAAACGACATACACACTTTCGGCCATGCCATACCTGGAAGCACGTCACATCAAATCCTGCATATTTACCAAATATAGCCGGAAATTCAAATTGCTCTCCAACGGCTCTTTGATTTCGAGGTCTATAAATATGGGATTACTCTTCAGAGTGAAAAAAACGGAAATTATCAAGAAGCTCATACTACAGCAAAATTTCCGCACGAAGAACACAACCTTGAAGATTATTTTCTAAGTGTTCATCCCGTAGTTCTTAGCACATAAATCTTATCCTCTAGCTGATAGGCTACTTAAATACTAGGAAAGATTTCAAAGTTGGAACAAACAACAAATCTTACCAAAAATCCAAAGTTAGGTTAAGTTTGTTTAGCAAGATTTCAGACTAGGGTTTCTAGTTCTGATTTCTGGGATCGGTTGAGTGAGAGCTCTCTAAATATATGTTGGTGTAATGTGTTGGACTAACACAATAATCTAAGTTCAGTTGGTTAAGTCGGTTAAGTTGGTGCCCCTTGTGATAGGGAAGGAAGAGTGGACGTAGGACCGGTTGTCCGAACCACTATAAATCTTGTGTGCATTTACCTGTTTGATTAATTGCTTTACACTATTGCACACAACTTGATTAACTTTGCATACATATTATGAGTTAGGATCAGCTAGCACCAAGCTACTGATCTGATCAGATTGACTCCATAATCATCTGATTGAAAACAACTTCGGAATCTGATTTGTTATAAACTGATTTTTCACACGGGTATAAACTAGCTTCCGCACAATCAGTTAAACTGATAGACACCGAACTGATCTGCCCTCAGGCGATCAGTAAGTTGGATATCAGTCCAAACTGATTCACTTGCACTCTGATCAGGCAAACTGCAATCACACCTGATCTACACGAAAAAGTTTTCAAAAGTCTATTCACCCCTCCCCTCTAGACTTCTGCCCTCACGAAACCTGTTCGGGACCTACAAGTGGTATCAGAGCAGTGGTTCTTCAGACCACTGGCTTTGAATATCATCGGTTCTTGAGGAAGAACCTTTGTGGTCACTTGAACTGATCTTGAAAAACCTTTTCAAATCTCATTTGTTTTCAAACACACGATCAGCATGGATAATACTTTGGGTATGTATCATGATTTGCCTAAATTTTCCATTGATGAGTATGCAGACTGGACGATATACATGAGCAATCATCTGGGATCAATAAGCAGCAGGATGATGGAAGTTCTTGAACGAGGACCCATCATCATCTACCATGACAACCCAGCTGTTGGAGGTGATCCAGATTTTGCAGTTGGAAGTCTTGTCAGAAAGAGTCCCGCCCTGATGGATGCTGAAGAGAGAAAGCTGTACACTCTGGATACGATAGCCAGGCACATAATCATGAAGACCATGGATAAGATAACCATAGAAAAGATAAAGTATCTCAAGACAGCCAAACAGATGTGGGATACACTTGCTGAAATGTGTGTAGGAAATGATTTAATTAAAGATAGCAGACTGCAAGTTGAACTGGTGAAATTCGAGAAACTTAAGATGTTACCAAATGAAACCATCAATGAGCTCGATGGAAGAATCACCATATCAGTTAAGAAGCTTCGGGAACTTGGACGAGATATGTCAGATAAAGACATAAATTACAAGAACTTGAGATCTCTGACCAAGAAGTGGGATATGAAAGTCACTGTAATAAAGGATTGTCAAGATATTGCCAAGATGAAGCCAAGCAACCTGTTCCTGAGTCTTAAAGCCCATGAGTTTGATCTGATCGAAAGAGGGCAAGAAGAAGAAGATGAGTCGCCTGCTGAAGCCACACCTGCCACATCAAAATCAGTTACATTCAAAGCAGCTAGCAGCAACTCAAAGTCTACTGAACCAGTTGGAAATATTATAAGCCAAACTAAACAGATTGCTTTGCTAACCAGAAAACTTGAAAAATCTAACATTCAACTTGGCAAGTATCGTAGATTTTATAGGGGTTATCAAAACAATAGAGAAAGAGATAGGAGGCCAGCTGACAGATCTCCAGAAAGGACCAGATCTGATAACCGAAGAGATGATCACAGAAAGGATTGCAGAGAAGATAAGAAAAGAGATGATCGGTCTGATGAAAGAAGAGACAACAGACCTGAGAGAAGAAATTCTGATTACAATCAGACAGGTAAGTCACCTGACAGATTCTACAGACGGAATGACTCACCTGGCAGAAGAAGTTCCGTGGATCGTGGAGCGTGTTTCAACTATGAGAAACCAGGTCATTACAGTGCATATTACCCAGACCTGACACCAAAAGAAAGAGAAGAGAAGCGAAACAGAAGAGAGCAACGCTATAGAGACAGGAAAGCCATGGTTGCTGATACATCAGAAATTGATGATTCTTATCTGCCTTATGAGGATTCAGACTACTCATATGTAGAAGATTTATGTTTGATAAGCAACGCTGATGATTTCTACCACTACGATGATCTGATATTCTCTTCTGATGATGAAATCTGTCTGATGGCTAAGGAGGAAGACCAATCTGAGGTAACCTCTAAACCTTCTGCTCTTTCAGTTTCCACACCAGCTATGATTAGCACACCTGCTGGAGAGATTGACTTGCAGCTCTATTCTGAGCAATTGCTTGATGATCTCTCTAACGCAGTAGACACTTATACGATAGTGGAAGCCGAAAACGATAAGCTAATGATTGAAAATACTCAGCTTGTTAAGGAAAATGCTTTCAGTAGAACATCTGAACTAAAATCAGCTGAAGCTGCTCAGAAGATAACTGAAGAACTGAAAGTTCTGAAAGTTAACTCTTCTGATCAGGAGAAGCAGATTAAGGAACAACTAGCTATCAATAAACAACAAGCTGATGATTTTAAAATCCTACAAGCCAAGTTTGATGATCTCTTCCGACTACATGAGAGTCTGAAATTAACTGAGGATAGTTTACGTAAGAAAATATAGGTTTTCACGAAATCTTCGAAAACCGTTCAGGATATGAACAACTATTTTCGAACGACAATTAATAAGAAGGGAATTGGGTATGAAAACCCTTCTACATCCTCAAAAGCCCCGTCTGATTCACTTAAAAAGGTGAAATCAAACGAGTTTCTGTTAAAGATACAAATAAAGCTAAAACTGTATCAAATAAGGGGAACAGACCAGCTCAACAGGAAAAATAGATGCCTAATCAGAAAGGGAACAGAAATGGACCCCAACTGATCAAGCATCAGCTGAGGAATCAACAGAAGAACCCAGTTCTTCTGAAGAGACCTCAACCTGATCAGCAGATTAGGTATAAGAAGAGACAACCTCTAAAGGGGAAATCTGATCTGAAACCTAATCAGGTCAAGCTGCCTAACAGGCAAGTCAAGGATAAACTGCTGAAACCAGATATGCCAATAAGATATGAATCTTTTAATGGTAGCAGTCATACCTACCTTATAATCAGAAACCTAGGGCTGCTGCACCTGAGCCCCACCGGGTTAAAAGAAGACAAACTGCAAGGAAAAATCTCAAGTCTTCTGATTCACCCAAGGCTCGCACAAATAATCATATTGATCAGAATGCATATGAAG
This sequence comes from Stenogyne calaminthoides, assembly GCA_037126765.1. Taxonomy (NCBI): domain Eukaryota; kingdom Viridiplantae; phylum Streptophyta; class Magnoliopsida; order Lamiales; family Lamiaceae; genus Stenogyne; species Stenogyne calaminthoides. Next base: position 38,189,372 of record JBBCBC010000001.1, on the reverse strand, counting down.
AGATGTATGATTATGTAGATGTTTATGGGAGACAAATCAGGCCTTCTGATCTATCTGATTACAATAGAAGTGCCCTGTTTGTATGGATCCCTAAAACCAACTCTAACCCCTCAGGACCCACTCCTAAAGGGGTACCTAAAACCTGAGTTGATTGCAGGTTCGCGTGGGTTTGGCCAACAAAGAAGGTGTACAAGCAACTATCTGGTACATCGATAGTGGATGCTCAAGGCATATGACTGGAAGCAAACATCTCCTTAGCTCTTATACAGAACAAGAAGGCCCACGTGTACTCTTTGGTGATGATAACTTTGATTTTACCAGAGGATTCGGAACCTTAGAGAATGATGATGTACAGGTTACTGGAGTCTCGTATGTCGAAGGTTTAAAGCATAACCTGTTATCAGTTTCACAATTCTGCGACAACGGATTCAGTGTTGAGTTCTCGACTGATCAGTGTACTATCAAGAATCGAGCTACTCAGCGGATCTTGTTACTTGGTTCAAGGAAAGGTACGATTTATACATGATTGGAACAGTTGTCCAAGAAATGCATGTCTGATTGTTAAGAGTTCCAAAAGTAGCAGTTGGCTCTGGCACAAAAGAATGAGTCATCTGAACTTTAAAACTCTTAACAAGATAGCAAGGATGTCTTTGGTTGAGGGACTTCCGAATGAGGTATTCTCTAAGGATCAGACATGTGTCGCATGTCAGAAGGGAAAACGAGTTAAAGCCTCATTCAAGGGATCCTGGACCAAAGATTCAGATAGTATTGCAACCGCTCCATATGGACTTATTTGGACCCAGTTACACGGTCGATCTCGTGGACCTATAAATATACTCCGTAATCGTGGATGATTATTCCAAGTTTACAGGTTGTATTCTTGTATAAGAAGAATGAGACAACAACAAAAAGATACGAAGTTTGCTCAAGAAACTACAAAAGCGAAAAAGGGTGTCGATTATAGTGAAAATCGGATCGGATAAAGGTACGAAATTTCGAACTCTTTTTTATTCGATTTTTGCACTAAGTTTGGTATCTGAGATGAGACATCACCGCAAGAACGCCCTACAAATGAATGGTGTAGCGAGCGGAGAAAACAGAACACTCAAGGAAATTTGCTCGCACTATGTTATTTGAACATGCAACACCAAGCCGTTTTTGGGTAGAAGCCATCAATCTTGCATGCCACACTCGTAAGCGGATGCTCTCGACTAAGGCTCACTACAAAAACACCCTATGAACTGTGGAAGGCGAAGAAAACCTCGTGTTTCTTACTTCCATGTTTTTGGGAGCAAGTGTTTCATACACAACAATGGGAAGAGTCGGTTGAAGACTTTTGAGGCCAAGTCGGATGAGGGTATATTCTTAGGATATTTCTCATCCAAAGAAGGCTTTTCGGGGGTTTACAACAAGGCGAACCCTAGTTGTGGAAGAAACACCTCATGTGGTCTTTGATGAAACATCTTACGAACAAGAGAAATCGCCTCGAGAACAAAAGTACCGGATCAACCGCGATGATGCACGTAAAATGGATCGGCTAAGTATCAAGGAAAAAAGGATCAAAACACGTAGCGGTGTATATTCCGGATCTTTGGCGATTCACCGGTCAATCGGACCTTAAAAGTGCGTCTGTTGTCAATGAAGAAGCTAGTGCACCGAGAGGCAATTATCAATGAACAATCTGGTTCAGGGGGAACAGTTGAAGTTCCTACGGACAGACATCAGCACAAGATGAGTCCAACATTAGCTGAGACTTGTCCATGTCAAGTGGATCATAATTATGCACCACTCTCAATCACTAGTAATGAACTACTATCAGAAGAGGATGATGTTCTCCAAACTGATGCAAATCAGAAAAGAAGGACCTGGGTAACCAGTCATCCAACTGATCTGATCATCGGAGACCCATCTGATAGAGTCAAAACTAGACATCAGATTCGTAAAAGTGCCATGTTTTGTTGTTATCTGTCTTTGAAGGAACCAACTGAAGTAGAAGAAGCTCTACAAGATGCAAACTGGATTCTAGCGCAAGAAGAACTGGAACAGTTTGAAAGGAATCAGGTTTGGAAATTGGTGGACAGACCAACCCATCAAGATGTGATTGGCACAAAGTGGGTATTCAAGAACAAGAGAGATGAGAATAATGTCATAACCAGAAATAAGGCAAGACTTGTTGCTAAGGGGTATTCACAATCAGAAGGAATTGATTATGATGAAACCTTTGCACTAGTCGCTCGCCTGGAAGCCATTCGGCTGTTTTTGGCATATGCTATCCACAGAGGGTTTATTGTGTATCAGTTGGATGTAAAGAGTGCATTCTTAAACGGGGTACTAGCTGAGGAAGTTTATGTTGAACAACCTCCAGGCTTTGAAAAAGGCGACCAGGTGTACCGTTTAAGAAAAGCTCTTTATGGCCTGAAACAAGCTCCTCGAGCTTGGTATGATACACTCTCTTAGTTCTTGATAGACAATGGTTTCACTTAAGGAATAGTGGACAGAACCTTATTCAGAATAGAAGATGGAGAAGATATTCCGATGGTTCAGATTTATGTGGACGACATCCTCTTCGGATCTCCCAACAAGAGTTTATGTGATAAATTCAGCAAGCTGATGCAAGGGAAGTTCGAGATGTCCATGATGGGTCAGAGGAGTTACTTTCTGGGTCTACTAGTTAAGCAAAGTACAAAAGGGATATTCATCTGCCAGGCGAAGTACACTAGGAGTTTATTGGCTAAGTTTGGAGTTCAAAAGCGTAGGGAAGCGAGAATTCCTATGATTTGGATTCAAGATGGATCGAGATGAGAATGGTCGAAAAATTAATCGGAAAAGAATATAGGGCTCTCATTGGATCTTTACTATATCTGACTGCCAGCAGACCAGATATCACTTTTGCAGTTGGTGTATGTGCCAGATTTCAGGCAAATCCAATGCAAAGCCACTGGAGCAAGCTAAGCGGATTCTTAAGTATCTGAAGGGACGATAAACCTTGGTTTATTTTACCCATCGATGATAATCTAGAGCTTAGTGGGTATTCGATTACGATTATGGAGGTTGCGAAATTGATGAAGTCAACCTCGGTACATGTCAATTTTAGGTAGTAAAAACCCGATCTCGTGGTTTTCAAAAGAAAGCGGACATCGATTCGACATCCACTCTTGAAAGCGAGAAATATATGGCTGCGGAGGAAAGTATTGCTCCCAATTGCTCGCTTAGTCGGCGGTGAGGGATTATAACATTGTAGCTAAGAACGCACCTATATTCGTAGTGATGATAATAGTCTTTATTGCAATCACTCAAAATCCTGTTCTACATACAAGATGCAAGCATGTGGATGTCAGATACCATTTTATAAGAGATCATGTTGAAAAGAAGAATATCATAATGGAAAAGATTCATACTGATAAACAGAAAGCTGATATTTTAACCAAGCCACTATTTGAGATCGAGATTCGAGAGATTTATGCAATGAGCTAGGGCTTACGGATCTCGGAGAAAGTGCACTTTAAATGTTTGGTGGGTGATCTCGAGAACCGGTGGTTAAGAGACTAACCAGGTTAAGAGGAATCATTTGAGTTAGGTATCTCAACTGATCAGAAGATCAGTCAAGAAACTGATATGAAAAGGCTTTATCAGATTAAAAAGGAACCGATCGGATTAAAGAATTATCGATTAAAGGAACCGATCGGTTTGGTTTGTTTTCATATTTTGTAAGTCGATTAAGTTAATGTTCAACAAGCAAGTTACATAAGATTAAAGATTCAATCGCATAAGGAAAGCAGAAAATACACAACAATGGAATAATAGAAATTTTCATTGATAAAGACCCGGGGAGGTCGATTTACATTACAAGTTACAAGTACAAAAGGACGGGGAGGTCAAGACATAAACCATAAACCGAAAACCCTAAGCCTAACCTAGAAGAGGGGAGAGAGACTTTAAAGATTTTAAAGCCCGATGCTCCCATTTTCCCCACTTAACCCTAAAAGGGGTGTGAGAGGCTTTGAAATAATCTAAGCCACCCCTCGAGCTTGAGTGAGGAGGCGAGAGCGGCATTGAAGGATTTCTAAGCCGAGAGCCCTAGTCCTAAAATCAATGGGCTCTCCAAATTTTGTTAAATGGGACACAAGTGCCAAAGATGTGGTCCAAAGACCATATGGCCAAGTGTCACATGCAAATATTGAGTTTGATATCGATGATCACCGTTAATCGATAAAAATCGGATACCAAACTCATGTTTTGTATCGATCGAGTCGGTTGATGCTAATTCCGTCATCTCGATAGGCACACAAGGTGCATACGGTTAGGAGAAGTGTCTTCTCATTTGCTATAGCAGATCCGCAGCCTCGGTGGTAGAGAAGCTTGGCAATAATTGTATGTGTAATCTTCGATGACGATGAAAGCAGTAATAAGGGACGCACAAGGTTGATTTGAGAAGTTGAATTCATTTGAAAAGGGTTAAAGGTTTTTGTCGGAAGTTTCACTGGAAATAAGGGTTCATTAGAAAACATGGAGTATAAGCTAAATAAAGAAGATGAATGGTTTATGTTGTGTTGTTTTGCCTAAAACCCCAGATCCTTTTATAGAAGAAAAGCAGGGGTATAGGTGCAAATTTAATTTCTCAAGACCCTTAAGAGAAATTTGCACCACAAGGACAGCGCGTAGGAAACACGCGACTGATGATTGGATAAGCTTACGACGATTGATATCCCAAAGTATCCAGACTATTATTACGAATGTTAAATCGTGCCGACTTAGGAAATCGAGACGAATCTCTGATTTTCCAAGACTAAGTTTAGGCGGTAACACTTATTCCAAGAATTGACTTGTCTGAGTAGAATCAGATTAGGTCAACTGAAATCTGATTAGATAAGAGACTAATCAGATGAGGAAGATCAGTTGAGTATGATACCTCAACAAATCAGATAAATCAGTCAATAAGTAATCAGAAATAACAGTTGAAGGGGGAACTTCAACTGATCAGGGAGGATCAGAAAAGGGAATATCAGACGCAAAGTGGAGCGGATCAGTTAAAAAGGGACAGTTGGGAAATTATAAGGATTATGCAGAAAACTAAGATCAACAGTGGTACAAACAGACTACAAGTAGTATTGACTGATTACAATATTAGTCAACCAGATACACATTTCTGTTTCTTTGTTTACTGTTTACATATCTGAAATTATCTGATAATATTTGCCTTTACTGTACACATACTTTTGTGACGCATACCCTGCAAATTATTTAATGCGGACGTGGGGTATATGTATTAAATGCTACTAAATGTGTTTTTAAATCCAAAAGGTAATCGTGCGTGCATATCCTGAGCACACGATCAAAACCGCTCAATCTGGATCGTTTATCCTTTTCAAACGTTTGATCTTCTAGTCTCGATTTTCCCTCCTTCCTTTTATAAGCTTCATCAAAACTCTACCAGAGTACTTTTCTCAAAATTCTTGCGATTTATTTTTCTGCAAGCTCACAATTATCTTTCTGTGATTCAAAGTGTTCTTACGTTTCAACCTGTTTTAAAAATCGAAAAGCAGAATCTGGTTGTTTGATGAATTACTTTCCTAAATTCCATTGATCATATAGATTACGTCTATTTATGTTATCCTATGTTGTGCCTTATCATTTCTTGATATTCGTATGTATTCATCGATTACTAGGTCTGAGAATAGGTCTGATAATCAATATATGATATCTTTATGGTTATGCACAAATTTTAATCGAGTCTATCTTATTGTAGATGGCTACTCATGGAATGGGCAAAATTATGTGTAACTATGCGGATTTGGCAACCAAAATTGTTGAAGACAAATTTGTAAGGTTTGGTGTTACACGGGATCCGGAATCAATGGAGGTGGAACAGATTCCGAGGAAGGATGGCCTCAAAAAATACTGTGCTGCTCACTGCAATCCAGTAATGCAGTATGAAGCACTGGAATTCTTGAGGAATTTGAAGGTTGACGAGGAGAATCCTGGACACGAACTGATATCTTCAGTAAATGGAGAGGAGATCAGACTTACAAATGATGATATATCTCGACTGTTCAACCTGCCCAAAGGAAAAATCTCTCCTGCTCACTACAGGGAGAATGAAGACGAACTGATCAGGAATGAACTCTTCCGAGAGGCTGATAAACACCAGACCGTAGGCTTTGTCAGGCCTATGTTGAAAAGGAAATACCGTCTGTTGTTTGACATTCTGTCAAAAACAATCATGGGTATTTCGTTCAGCCCAGATGGATTAACAGCTGTAAAAATGTATAGTATGGCTGCTATTATCGATGAAGCCAAAAATATTAATTGGCATGGTTTTTTGAAGGCTATTCAGCTCTAAGAACATGACAAGTTTGGAGTTAGTGAACAGAGACAAGTCTATCTGAAGAAGAGAATCAACAATCTCAACAAGGTTGTAGTCATTCTGAAGGACAAGATGCCCAATGCTGAATGGGATCAGAACGGACTGAAGTCCTACAAGGCCTTTCTCTCAACCACAACTGCCATCTATGGGCCATCAGATGATGATATGCGGCCCACCCCCCCTAAGACTAAGAAAGGGAAAAACAAGGAGGCAGCTACGTCTGCAACTGATGCTCCTCAAAAGAAGAAGAGAAAACTGGTAAAGGCTCAGGAGAAGAGGCCAAAGAAGGTAAAACAAGCCGCCATGACTCTTTTTCTGGAAGACTAGTCAGATGAAGAAGGAGTGCCAGATCAACCTGATGCGCAGCAGAGATCTGCTGAAACATCAGATAGGCAGGCTTCTCAAGTTGAGAGCTCGCCAGAACAATCTGAGAGAAGAGCAAGGGATGAACGATCTCCTTCACCTCAATCTCGCTCTAATTCACCTCTCAGACTTCTAGCTGCTGAGCATATTTCTCCTCCTCCTTCACCTGCTCGCGAACCTGAAAGTTCACCAGTTAGCGAACCAGTAAGATCACCTGCTGCAGAACCAGACGCACTTGCTGCTACAGCAGAACCTCTGCAGATTCAGCCAATCAGCCAACATCCAGCTACTCAGACGCCACCAGAACCCTCTACATCTCATCAACCGGAACCTGGTCGATCTGAACAGGTGATTCCTGAGTCCAGATCATCCAAGACCATCACCAGGAAAATGGTCAGAATGAGAATTGAACGCGATATTGATGAGTTGTATCCAGAGTTGGAAGCCCATCCTGTTATCCGGGAAGAAGTAATGGAGATCCTCACCTGGAAAGATCTCCGTTTGAATAACTTCTCAGATTTCATGATCATTATTGAACAGATGGGAGGTCTTTGATGCATTCCACGATTTTGATTTCGACATGAAGAAATCGTCAGTAGGATCACCGGTGAATCGATAGCTATTTGAAGCGATCAAAGCTCGATCCACGTAAAAGGGAATAATTGAACAAGTCGAACCGAGAGGCTGGCAAGAAGAAACTCCTAAGGAAGATGATCCTATGAAGGATGTGGGAGTTGCCGATGATAGTGGAACTGGTGCTGCAGTTCATGACCAGCCACTGGAGGCGCAAACAACTAGAAATGACCAGGTGATGCAAAAGATTCCTACACACATCACCACTGATCAACTTCCGGAGATCAGATCTTGTTTTAAAGATCTTCTGAAAGAAGAAGTTGAGGGAGTGTTGGCTAATGAACTTAGCAACACAATCGCTGATCAGAGGCAAATTGGCTCAAAGAGATAACAGATCAACGAGAATTGGCTATTTCCCAGATTGAAGCAATCAAAGATCAGTTCTCTCAAACCATGACCAACCTGACTGCTGAATTTAAGATGACAGTTGACGACAAGTTAGTTTAGGTTGATCAACAACAAGTTTCTCTTCTGATGGTCACAGAAAAGCTTGAAATGACTGAAGAAAAACTTGATAAACTCATTCTTACCCTCTCTACTGCCGTTGAATCTGTCAAGACTGAGCTGATCTCAAAGATTCAAAATCTATCTACTCAAGCTCAGGGTTTATCTGTTGAAGATCTTAACAAGGCAATATCAGTCAGCTTTGGATCTCTGACTTCCCACCTCAACGCTCTTTTTGATCAAACCAAAAAGGGGGAAGGACGAGTTGAAACCAATCGACTTTATCGTAACAATGTAAGAACCGATTCGCAGACGGTTGAATCCTATGGCCGAGACTAGACCATCCGGATCTGTTTGCTAATGAAATTTCGGGAAGATGGAGAAGTCAAAAGGAAAGAAAGTTACTGTGGGTCTTTGGGACATCAAAACCTGTACCAGCCACTCAAACTAAGAGAGTCACGAGAAACACAGCTAGCCAGATACAGGCCGATAAGGAACTGGCTGAGAAACTGTCTAAGGAGCAGATTGCTGAAGAAGCTCGAATTAGTGAAGAAGAAAGAAAAGCAGAAAAAATGGCAGAGGCAGAAGGTCTGAAAAAGAAATACAGATTGAGGGCGAAGAAAGGCGAAGTCAGAAAATCTAGGCCAGAACCTCAGTTGCCAGCAAGAGTTGATGAAATCATTCAGAAAACTGTTGCACATGCTGATAGGTTTGAGGAATGGAATAAGATCAGAAGTGAATGGGTTCTGGATGCATTTGTTCTGGACCTAGTGCCACAAGAAGAATCACCAGATGCAGAATTTCTCAACTGGTTGGAGAACAAGCACCCAGATTTTCTGAAATATCTGGAAAATGAGGCCAGAGTAATCAATGTGAGAATATCTCGTCAAGAGTATGACGTGATGGAATACTCGAAGAAGGCAGATGGCTCATTTGACAGACTGACATTTCAAAGGTTCTATTTTGACATCCTGAACAAAGCTCGCATAACTGATCCTCAACAGATCAATGATGTCAAATGGAAGTTATACCGATATTCAACAATCCTCAGGATCAACGAGAAATGCCAGAGGGATATAAGCCAAGAGATTAAAGATCAGAAGACTGATTAGGATCAGCTGAATTTAAACCCAAACTTTTCAGATGTAATATGTAATCGATAAATCTGGTGAATGAAAAGTTTTTTTTTTTCTGATCCTAAGACAAAATCTCATTGTCTTCTGATTGTGTGTTCTTTATTGTTTTATATTTATCAACTGTGTTGGTTTCTCAAGTGTTTTGGTTTCATCAAAAAGGGGGAAATTGTTGGGAAATTTAGAGTTTTGATGAAAGTTCTAAAACACATGTAATAGGACCAGTCAGACCTGTTAGCTGACAGATGTTTTTAATACCAGTTATAAGATGACCAGTTGATAATTATTGTATAGAACAACTGATGTATAAGATAGGTCACATATTGAGGGGGAACTCAATATGTATATGTCAAATCTAAAGACCAGCTGAGAACAAATGATCACTTGAAGTCTGACTGGCCAGAAGGCAAGCGAAGGACAGAAGATCAGACGATCTTATAAAGTCAGATAATCAGGTGAAGTCATGAAACATAAATTCAGAAGACTTGAAGATCAGATGACTACCAGAAGATCAGACCAAGAGACCTATATCAGTCGAGTCTGGTAGTTGAGCTAAGACAACTGGCACCAGAAGACTCTATCAGGTAGACTGATCAGTTGTAACTGATCAGGTCAGCTCACACCAGGTGTCAACTAATGTTTCACCATGCCATACGTTGCTAATCTGAACAAGAAGAATGTCAACTTTAGTTGGTGAACAAACTATGATATGCTGTACTTGTTAACCAATAAGAACAAGACATGTATGACCTAACCTGACACTGCTGATTTCGGCGCTGCATAGTCAAACGGCTAGAAAAATAACATACATTCTTTCAGCCATGTCGTACCTGGAAGCACGTCACATCAAATCCTGCATATCTACCAAATATAGCTGGAAATTCAAATTGCTCTCCAATGGCTCTTTGATTTCGAGGTCTATAAATATGGGATTACTCTTCAGAGTGAAAAAAATGGAAATTATCAAGAAGCTCATACTACAGCAAAATTTCCGCACGAAGAACACAACCTTGAAGATTATTTTCTAAGTGTTCATCCCATAGTTCTTAGCACATAAATCTTATCCTCTAGCTGATAGGCTACTTAAATACTAGGAAAGATTTCAAAGTTGGAACAAACAACAAATCTTACCCAAAACCCAAAGTTAGGTTAAGTTTGTTTAGCAAGATTTCAGACTAGGGTTTCTAGTTCTGATTTCTAGGATCGGTTGAGTGAGAGCTCTCTAAATATCTGTTGGTGTAATGTGTTGGACTAACACAATAATCTAAGTCCAGTTGGATAAGTCGGTTAAGTTGGTGCCCCTTGTGATAGGGAAGAGTGGACGTAGGACTGGTTGTCCTAACCACTATAAATCTTGTGTGCATTTACCTGTTTGATTAATTGCTTTACACTATTGCACACAACTTGATTAAATTTGCATACATATTCTGAGTTAGGATCAGCTAGCACCAAGCTACTGATCTGATCAGATTGACTCCATAATCATCTGATTGAAAACAGCTTCGGAATCTGATTTGTTATAAACTGGTTTTTCACACGGGTATAAACTAGCTTCCGCACAATTAGTTAAACTGATAGACACCGAATCGACCGCCCTCAGCGACAAGAAGTTGATATCGATCCAAACTGATTCACTTGCACTCTGATCAGTCAAACTACAATCACACCTGATCTACACGAAAAAGTTTTCAGAAGTCTATTCACCCCTCCCCTCTAGACTTCTGCCCTCACGAAACCCGTTTGGGACCTACAGGTTGGGTGAGGGGCTTCGTCGCGCGTGGGGCATTTCTGGGTGTGGTAGGGTGGTGGTTTTCTAGGTGGGGGAGAAGGGATGCGCGCGGCGCCGTGAGGATATGAGCGGTAGGGCGGTGTCGCGGTGAGTGATGAGAGAGAAGAGAAATGGGGGAGAGGGACTGAGTGACAGAAAATGGAGGAGAGGGAATGAGAAAATGGGGCGAGGGAAATCTGATTTGTTAGGGTTTTAATTTATGGAAGGGGTATTTTGAGTTTTTCAATACTCAATATGTACCTACTAGTAATTAAAAAAAGTGTGGACCTGGGAGTGAGGATAGGTCCATTTATGCACCTCTAGGTAATTAATTCTAGATTTTTACCAAGGATAACACCTCGTCAGATAGCCAGCAGGGGTAACGGGATCAAGATTGAAGGATATGCGACCAGAGCGTCCTCGATGACCTCGGACTGATACAAATGCAGAGCATTAACTATGATTGGACGGGTGTCAGGCAGATGGCACTGAAGAACTTTCCAAAAGCAGGCTTAAATTAGAGATAAATCAATAAAGGACGATTACGAATGACAGATCGAAGTACTTAAACAGCTAATTCCCTGCAAATCCGGGAATTACCTAGGGTGAAGTCCCAGCGAGGTGCCCGAGGTCAATCATGCCTCGGGCGACCTCCCGCGACCTCAGAAGCGAATCATATCAATCTTGTATCATTTAATGTTTTGTAGAGTAACTTTTGGCCCATTGTACTTGTAACCCGGGAGAGTGAGCTCCACTCTCCCAAACACTATAAATAGGTCTCATTTATGAGATAAAATGACTAGAGAAATCATACCATAACAAACATCTTGCAAATTTACTTCTTGCATTTAACATCAACACTTATTCTCTACACAATCACAATTAATACAACTCTTACCTCATAATTACTTGTTTGTGTCATCAAGATCTCAAGCCACATTCAAATCCCTAATCTCGATATTTTGATGCACAACAATTGGCGCTAGAAAGAGGGTACTCTTTAAGAAATATAGTGCTAAAGTTTTAGTGTTTTCTCATTGGAGTATTCCTCACGAATCTTCGGTAAAAAATCCATTTTATCCATCTGAAATCATCCTCCAAAGCCTCTAAACATGTCTCAAGCTACTTTCATCTCTAAGGGTGGTGCCAAGTCGGGTTCACATCGCTCCGGCGGAGCAGGGGCTAGCGACGCGGCCATTAGCAACCGCAAATTTGGAGGGCCTACTGTTGGCATCGCCCGTAAGCTCGAACAGATTCGCACCCTTAGAGAGATTGATGAGGCTATCGCGGAGTTGCGTTGGAAGCAAACCGAAATGGAGTATTTCCAAGGTGACCTATGCCACAATCTGAACAGAAAGGCCCAGACCAAGGGCAAAGGCCAAATGGATGAGGACCCTCACCGCGAGGAGCCCCATCGCGAGAAAAGCCAGGAAGCCAACTCCCACCGAACTCAGCATACCCAGAACTACCGCCGCAACCCGAATGAAGGGCCAAACCCAATCCACCGACGTCTTTTCACTGAAAGTTTCAGCTGCGGTCAGAACTGGGGTCGCGGACCCCACCAACGTCAGCGTGAGAAAGCAAATCAAGAGAATGCTAAGCTCAAAAAATCAGACTTGGGATCGGTAGCTCAAGGTAGACCTAGACAGAGGATTTTGGTGTAGGACCGACTGGAGCGCTCTCCGTCTCCTCACCGAACAAACCAGATTCCGTCTCCTCGCTGAATCGAGCGAACTCCTTCTCCACATCGCCAATACCGCGAGGTGGAGACCGGGCAAATGGCTAGTATATTACAAAACATCAAGGACTTGCAGGAACAGTTGGCCAACAAGAGTGGGGGACCCATGACTACAAAAATCCCCATCTCGCCATTATCACCCACGGTCATGCTCGCTCCAGTACAGGTTAAAATCAATGCCAGCTCGATAAACCAGTACAATGGCGACTCTGATCAAATAAACCACGTCAGCAAATACACCTCGTATATGAACTCAATGGGGGCAACAGACGCCATTCAATGCTACCTTTTCCCGCTCACTTTGGGCGACCAGGCGTACCGTTAGATGGCACAACTCTTCCTCACTCATTTCGCCACGCTCACCCCGCACAAAGGGACGAAACAACGCCTGGCAAACGTTCACCAACTTGACGACAAGTCAGATCGGGCATACATGGATCGTGTGGACAAGCTCATCATGGAGGGTGAACCCCTAGGGGACGAGGTTAAAGTTTTGGGCGTGGTTCATGGGCTGAAAAAAGGAACCAAACTGTGGAAGCTGATGAACCGAGATTATCCGATGAGCTATACGGATTTCAGATACTGGGTAGGAACCCTAATCACCAACGCCGAAATACTCTTCCAAAGATTGGGCTAGAAGAGTCCGAGCAAGGTCAATAATGAAGTCAAGAAACCTGAACCGAAGTTCGATAAGCCATATAAAAAACTTGGTGCCAATTACTGAGCTCCGGGTTCCTTCAAACCTTTCGATAACAACATCGAAGCCAGAATCCAAGATACATTCACTATGGGCCCAACACAAAATTTTCAAGCCATCAGGGGGAGAAACCAGATTCCTCCAGCTAAGCCAATGTATCAGGATGCCTCCAAGCTCAACCCGCAAAAGTTCTGCAGCTATCAAAAATTCATTGGGCATACCACCGAACATTGCCACGACCTACAGAGAGAACTTTGAAAACTTTTCGAGGAAGGAAAGTTGTCAGCATTTATCAAATCGAGGAACGGATAGCCCAACCATCAGAGTGATCAACAACAAGCTAATCAGGTCGAATAGGAACGCCGAGGTCCACAGATCCCGAATGGAGCTGAGAATTTTATTCACATGATTTGCCCTTCAGGGGGCACCCTTGGCGGTTTTCTCCCAGCAATCTCCTTATTCGGCCAACGTCAAAAGCCGAGATGCGCGCACTCGATAATGCCGTATTGAGCTACCTCCAGGTCAATATGATTGCAACTGATTCAAAGTTGCTCGCGTTCAGCGAGGAAGATAAGGACGGGGTGGTTTTCCCGAACTGGGACCCCCACGTGATTTCAGCAAGGATAATGAGTGCACTAGTCCACCGTATCATGATCGATAATGGAGCTTTTTGCTATATCCTTTTCAAAAAGACCTTGGACCAGCTTGGAGATTTCCACAGCTACGTTGAGCCTTGCGAGGTCGGAATCTGTGGTTTCGGAAGCCAGCCCGTTGAAGCATATGGGATGATTCACCTGGTGGTCGAGATCACATCGTCTTTGGACAAGGAGGTACAAGCGATCTAACAGTTGGATTTCATCATCATCGTCATCCCCTCTAACTTCATGCCTCCTCTTATTTTTACTGTATTAAGTTTTCCGGTTCTGATGGGAAAATTGGCACCATTAAGGGTGACCAGATCGCAGCAAGGAAATGTTTGACTTGCACCTGTGTCAATTTAAATTCCGCTTTTTATTTTGGTAGGAGGTCCGAGGTCAGGCAAGGTTGTACGAACCAATCCTTACCTCGGGAAAACTTAAAATTAAGCAGAATGAAAATATACAATGTAATAGAAAAAGAGGTAGAACTTATGGACATCGATGAGAAAAGAGAAAAGATGGCCGATGAAGAAAAGTTAACAAAAGAACAAGTTTACAACGCAAAGGTAAGTTCCTCGCAAGCACTGCTCGACCTGGAATCTCGACTCATTTTGAACCCATGGAGGAAGACTCCCCACGGCCAGAACCAATCTAGGACCCCAAAGGAGAAAAGAGTGATTCCCATCGAAGAGATGGAGACCATCCCAGTCAACCCAGCACGACCAGATCTATTTATAACTATTGGGACGCAAATTCCCGAGGATATGCGACTTCAAGTGATAAAATTTCTCAAAGAAAATCTAGATGTCTTCGCATGGTCGCATGAAGATATGATCGGCATCGACCCCGATGTCGCTTGTCATAGGTTAAACATCGACCCAACAAAGAAGCCAATGTTGCAAAAAATGAGGAAGTTTGGTCCCGACAAGTACGCCGCTCTGGCCGAGGAGGTGAAGAAGCTACTCGACAACAAGCTAATCGAACAAGCCAACCACCCACAATGGGTGGCCAATGCAGTCTTAGTAAAAAAGGCGAACAACACCTGGAGATTATGCATCAATTTTACTGACTTAAATGAGGCGTGCCCGAAGGATTACTTCCCCATGCCGCATATCGACCACCTCGTCGATAACACAACTGATCACAAAATGATGTCCTTTATGGATGCCTTTGTTGGGTACCACCAGATAGCCATGCACAAAGAAGACCAATAGCACACATCTTTCTTAACCGAGAAAAACATGTACTGTTGGAAAAGAATGCCTTTTGGACTCAAGAATGCGGGAGTGACCTACCAGAGATTGGTAAACAGGATGTTTGCTGACGAGATCGGAAAAAACCATTGAGGTCTACATCGACGACATCATGGTAAAGAGAGAAAGGAAAGAAGATCACCTAGTCCACCTCGCTCAAACATTCGACATACTGAGGAAGTACAACATGAGGCTGAACCCGAAGAAGTGTAGTTTTGGAGTAGGTTCAAGCAAATTCTTGGGACACATCATTAGCCAGCGAGGTATCGAAGCCAACCCAACGAAGATCAAAACTATCATGGATATGAAGCCACCTCGCAACATCAAAGTTTAGAGACTAATTGGATGCCTTGTGACTCTGAACAGATTCGTCTCCAGAATGGAGGATAAATGCAAGCCATTCTTCGAGACCATGAAAAAAGGAAAGTTCTCATGGACCCCGCAGAGTCAAGCAGCGTTTTTAAAGCTCAAGGTACACCTCTCGAATCCACAAATCTTGTCAAAGCCTATTCCGAGCGAAAAGCTCTTCCTATATTTGGCCACATCAGAATCAGCTTTAAGCGTAGTTTTGGTATGGGCCGATGGTCAGTTTCACTTGCCAATATACTTTGTAAGCCAAACCTTTAATGATGTCGAGCTCAAACATCCACCTTTAGAAAAGCTCGCATATGCTTTGGTCATGAGTGTTAGAAAGCTCCGTCAATACTTTTTCGACCATCAAGTCGAAGTTCTCACCACAATGCCACTAAGACAGATCTTACACTGACCAGACACTGCTGGAAGATTATTGAAGTGGGCCATTGAATTGGGTCAATTTGGAATAACTTTTGCACCTCAAACCGCAATCAAAGCTCAAGTCCTTGCCGACTTCCTCACCGAGCTCACATTTCCCGAGAAGACCCCAGAGATTGCCGAGGTCCCCTGGGAGCTATAGGTTGATGGTTCATCAACAAGAACTCGAGCAGGGGTAGGAGTGGTCCTAATAAGTCCTGAAAGGCAATCATTCACCGCACAATTAGTTTCAGTTTCCACGCTACCATCAACGAAGCTGAATATGAAGCACTGATAAATGATTTAGAAGTGGCCATGGCCATTGGCGTGCGCAAGTTGAAATTCTTCAGCAACTCCTAGTTGGTCGCATGTCAGATGTTAAGAGAGTACGAGGCCAGAGGCGAACAAATGAAAAAATACCAACAAGTCGCCAAGAACCTCATGGAGAGGTTCGACAAAGTCTACATTGAGTTGATCCCACGAATGGAGAATACCCAGGCCGATGATATGTCTAGCCTAACGATGTTAGAGGGAGCGGTAAACATGGATAACATCGCCGTCACAAATTTAAACTCGCCCTCGGGAAGTGGCATCACTATCGACATAAACGAAGTGACATGGACGAATCAGATGAAACCACCAGGCCAATATCTCGAAGTGTTCCAGGTCATGGCCCCGAAGGATAATTGGATGACCCCGATCAAAGAGTACATCGGAAATGGAACTCTACCCGATGACAAGGTTTTAGCTCATCGTCTACAATTGCGAGCATCAAGGTATATTATCATTAACGACCAACTCTATAAGCGGAAGTTTTTCAATACCTTTCTTGAAGTGTATCACACCGGAAGAGGAGCAAGTCATCTTGAAAGAAATCCACGGAGGAATTTGGGGAAACCTTACTGGGGGACAGTCCCTAGTATACAAAACGATCAGACAAAGCTATTTTTGGTTGACTTTGAGGAGAGATGCGATCTCATATGCAAAAAATGTCACAGATGTCAGCTCTACGCTCCAACCATCAAACGTGCCCTTGAGGAACTTGCATCGATCTACAACCCTTGGCCTTTCGCAAAATGGGGGTTCGACCTTATTGGTCCTTTCCCAAAGGCCTCGGGTAGCTCGAAGTTCGTAATTGTAGCTGTAGATTACTTCACCAAGTGGGCGGAAGTAGAGCCTTTAGCCACAATTACCCAAGAAAAAGTCATTTGTTTCATATGGAAAAATATCATTTGTCGTTTCGGTCTACCACAGACAATTGTCACGGAAGACTGTTCGCGAAATGGAAGATTGCGAAGTTGTTCTCTACACCTTACCATCCGCAATCGAATGGCCAAGTGGAGGCGGTGAAGAAAATAATCAAGCACACTCTAAAAATCCAACTTGAAGGATCAAAAGGGCTGTGGGCGTTCAAGATCCCAGATATTATATGGTTTTATCGAACTACCTTCCGAAATTCAACAGGCGAAACACCTTTCGCCTTAGCTTTTGGAACAGAAGTGGTCATACCCGCCGAGGTCGAGATACGCAGGAATCGCACCTCACAAACCATCGTGGAGGCCAACGATCAAGCCCTATCTCTCGAGCTCGATCTTCTCGAAGAAAAAAGAATGAACGCCAACCTAAGAAATGTGAACTACAAGCAAAAGTCAGAAAAATACTATAACTCGAAAGTCAGGATACGAAAGTTCAAAATTGACTATCTAGTCTTGCGAAAGATACTCGGCATGCCAAAAGGAGTGTTCGGCTCGACCTGGGAAGGACCTCTAAGAATTTTAAGATGTCTGTCAAATGGGGCTTGTACCTGCAAGATAACCATGTATATTAACAGGAACTCTTTTAAGCATAAGCGATAAACAAGAAAGTATGATACGAAGATCAAAAATTACCTTCGACTATAGTCCGAGCTCCATCCTAGGAAGGTATCATCCTCAGCCTCGCGGTCCCGGAGGCTAGTTGTTGGGAAAAACGGGGTGCCCAGATTTATTCGAGATGAATTTAAATACATATTTAAATTAATCAATTAATTACTAACATGAATTAATCCTAAATTAATTCAACATAATTGTAAGTACAAATTTCGTGAATTAAAATATAAAACACGGAAAATGATTACAACTTATTTTCTTCGATTTGAAGTGTTGAATATTAGCGGGTTCAAACTCTAATTTCTTCCTCTGATTCTTGTCTTCTTTGACTTTGACTTTGACCTTGACTTGGACGAATTTTATAACGGTCCTCACCTTAATCTTGTCTGGAGTAGAATTTAGAGACTTGAAACGTTGATTCAAGGGCCGGATGTCTTGATTTGAATCGAACGTGGCCTTTGAAGATTTTCTGGATGAGCACCTTCGAATTTGATGAAGAACGATCTTTGAATCTTCAAGTGTTTGATGAAGATCTTCGAATCTTCAAGGGCGGGTTGAACGAAGAACGCCTTTGGAGAAACGCCGAATCGGAGGGGTTTTGAGCCTTGATCTCGGATTTGGAGTCGTTTCTGGATGTTTTCTTGAAGAACACCTTCAAATCTTCAAAGTTCGCCTTTAAAGAAACGTCTGATCGGAGGGACTTCAAGCCTTAATCTCTGATTGAACGTTGTATCTAGCTTGATTTGCATGAAGAACGCCTTTGAAGCTGCTTCAAATCTTCAAGAACGGTTGGAGGGAGCTCTGGACTCTTCTCGTCTTGCTCGTCTGGAATGAGTTGAATGTTGGTTAATTAAATGAAGAGTTTGGACCCCTATTTATAGGATGGGGGATGACAAACTTTCCTTTTGAGAGGTACCACGTGGCGGCCTCTGGTTGGCCAGAAGGATTTAATTGGCGTAATTAACTTAAATCATTAATTTGATTGATTTGTCATTAATTTCCTTCTATTTATGACCAAATATCAGTCTGATTTGCCACATAAGAGTATTTAAGTGCTCGTAAAAATTTGACTGACTTGTACAGTGTATATATTAAATATCAGTTATTTAATTATTTAATTTGGAGAATTAATTTAGTAAATTCCCAATAAATAAATAAATATTTTATTTGATATTAATATAAAATTTATACACGTGTCACCATTTAATTGGGTGCAAATTTTATTTGCTTACAAAACTAATTAAACAAGCAAATAAGCAACATGCGTACACGTAATCCACGTAAATCCTAAGCATGCAGAATCTAGGAGTTACGAGATTACATACCTCTTGTAGAGACAATCGTTGAGACGATGGATCAACCCAAAGAGCCTTCCCAAATATGTCCCACGTCCACGAACGTAATCCGGTGGAAGGATTCACACGAACGATTTTAATAAAGGAGAAAAATAAAATATTTTGCCACCACCGTTGTGGATTTCTAATATTTCCAACACATATCTCATATATTCTTTTCTCTATAATTAAATTTTTTCATAAAAATCCCACTTCCCTTTATCCCATATTTTTCGAAAAATACAAGGAAAAAGGAATCAAGATTTGATTTCTTGAATTTATGGGATAATCATGTATTCCAAGAATACTTATCTTTTTCCATAAAAATCTTTTCAAGAAAATCTTTCTTCTTCTTTTCCTACAATTTTCAAAAATGACTACGAAATATAGGCAATAATATTTTCTTCTCCTTTTCATTAATTGGACTTTAATTTGGGCTATTTGAGGGGTCTTTAGGAGAATTAAGATTGGACCTCCAATGGGCTATGAAACTTTAATATTTAGCTAAAATATTATTCAAGCCCATTAATATTAATTTATTCCACTATAAAATTAATATTGAACTACTCATCTTAACCCATATTACGACTTCACAATAATATGGCTCCCGGTCATTATTTCCCGTGTTTAAGATTATCTTAGTCCACTAATTAATTAGGTCACTGAACAGGCTTTATATTAATTAATATCTTTGTCCTTGGAGTAAAGACTGCTCAACATTATTATCCATACCGAAAATAAATTTCCACTTGCAAGATTTGGTATGATAAAGATTATGAGTCCACCAAGGGGACAAATCAAGTAAGCCGTACTTGACACGATTCTCCGTATTAAATCTTAACAATCGTCATGTAATCAATAATATTACCCAAGATATAAGGAATCGAATCGCATTGATTCTCTTCCCATCATAAGTCAAAGCAATAGTTATTAATTTCACACGATCCTATTTAAGGGACATAGATTAAGAAATAACGAACCACTGAGGTCTAATTCTTGTATATTCAGCACCGAAGAATTTATCCTCCTGTAGGTCCTATTCAGTTCATCATAATGCACTAGTGTAATCTCTTGGTCAAGACAAGCCAATTTGAGCCTTACACTTCAACCTTTCATGATGGATTGTTCATTTCCATCTGGGTTATGAATTTGTACTTAGTCACGAGGAACTGTTAATTTGATCTTATGTGATCTGATATCATCAAATTAACTACAACGTAATACATACTTACTTATTGAACAGGTTTGCAACAAATATTTATAACATTCATTCATATTTAATGCAACAGTGATTAATAATTTATTTCAGTAAGTAAATAAGAAATTCAGTTTGTTTATACAAAGTAAAAAGCATACCTTTCAGTATAACCCCAACACTGGTAAGCTCGAAGACAGTGTCGGGGTTCCCCCCGGACCTAGAGACCACAAGTTTCCCATTTGGGGATTTCCTCAAGGCGTCCATATCCATAGAAGGCCGAGTTTATTTTGCCGAGCTCTCTTCAGTTGTTTGGGTCTCGGTGGTCCCCCTCTTCTGGCCCCGCCTACGAGGAGCGATCTTGGCTTTTGGCTGTGAGACTTCACCAGTCTCATCCTGATCGGTACCCTTTTTTCTTCTCGGCCCTCTGCCTTGATAGCTCCAAGGCCCGGACAACCTTCTCACGCATCTCTTCAGCGTTCAAATTTTCCATCGCTTCGAGAACTTTGGTAGAAGTGAAATGAATGGGCTCGATGAAAGAAACTAGAAAGGAAGAAAACCAGAAAGATATCAGAAAAAGACCACTAAATGAATATTGAGATCAAAATAAGTTCACATCTCTTACCAGGAATACTTGCGTCTAGAGATGAGTGAGGTGGGACTGTCAAACCGGCTGACTCGCAGCACTTCAACCTCTGCAGAACAGTGAGAGATCACTCGTTGGGATTGATTAAGCAGTCTTGAATTAGCGCCGAACAAGGAAATGGATTGAAAATTCAAATGTTTTGGAATTCTTGGGATCTGCGATGAAAAGGAAAAGTTAAATCAGTATTATGGGAAAATACAAGATCAAAAGGACTCACGTTTAAAAGTTGCATAGTTGTGAGGTATGTCGCGATATCCGAGGGTCCTCAAGGTAAAGACAGGACTTTGCCACACGCCTCCCACTATTCACCATTTCTCTTTCCAATCTTGAACCTTCTTCGGAAGGTCCTCAATCACTTTCATGTACAGGCGAGCTTTCATATAGTAATAACCCGGGTCCTTTTCCCACTTCGCCAGCGAAATCAGAGAGTTTAATTCTTTGACAGAGGGAAATGCTCAGGGTTGAATGCGACCAAACAGAGATAGGATCCCAATAATGGTACTCCACCCGTTCGGGGTGATCTGGGTCGGGGCTAGACCCCAGAACCACAACACCGTGGTGATCAAATGGTGAAGTGGGAAGCGAAGCCCCACCTTCATCATGTCATAGTTCATCACCACGCACCCGTCAGGGACTTGGTCGGCATAATCAACCTCGTGCTCAGTAACCCAGAAGTGAACATTGCTAGGAACTTGAAACATATCCCGCCATACGAAGAGATCAACCTCGGTCACCAAGCTGGTCACATTCCTTGCAGCGAAGATACTTTCCTCTCTGACCCGGGTTAGTCTGGGGACCTCGTTGCGAGGATGTTGGGGTTATACGTGAAAGTATGATTATACTTTGTATAACCTATGTAGTAAATACTTATTTACTGAAATAAATTATTTATCACTGTTGCTTTAAATATGATTGAATGTTATATATATTTATTGCAAACCGTTCGTAGCAAGCATTACATTGTAGTTAACGTGGTGATACCAAATCACAGAAGATCACGTTAACAGTTCCTTGTATACGAGTGTGTGTTTCACAACTTAGATAGATCCGAACAATCTATTGGTAGAAGTTGATGTGTAAGGCTCATATTGGCTTGTCTTGACCAAGGGATTACACTAGTGTATTCGATGCACTGAAGCGGACCTACAAAGAGGATAAACTCATTTGCATTGACTTAAGGGATGAAGAGTTAGACCTCAGTGGTTGTTGATTACTTAATCTCTGCCACTTAATAAGGATTGTGTGTGATTAGTAGTTATTGCTTTGACTTATAAATGGAAAGAGAATCATTGCGACTTCGATACCCTATATCTTGGGCAATAATATTAATTGCACGACAGTTGCTAAATTAATACGGAGAATTGTGTGCTTGCAATGTCTTGCTTGATTGGTCCCCTTGGTGGGCCCGGAACCTTTATCATACCAAATCTTGCAAGTGGAATTAATTTTCCGGTATGGATAATAAAGCTGGGTTGTCCTTACTCCAAGGATAAAGACATTAATTAATATAAAGCTTTTCAGTGGCTTAATTAATTAATGGACTAAATAATCTTAAACACGGGAAATAATAACCGGGAGCCATATTACCGTAATATGGATTAAGTTGGATAGTGCAATATTAATTATATAGTGGTATTAATTAATATTAATGGGCTGAATTATATTGTGGCTCAATATTGGAATTCAGAAGCCCATTGGAAGGTCCACCTTAATTCTCCTAAAGGCCTCTCAAGTAGCCCAATTATAGTCCAATAAATAAAAGGTGCTTAAAATAAAATAAATTATTGTTGCTTATATTTCCTTGAAATTTTTGAAAATATTAAAGAAAAGAGGGAGAAGAATTTTCTTGAAAAGATTTTATGGAAAGGAGATAATGTATTCTTGGAATACAAGATTTAGGTGCTTAAAATAAAATTAATTATTGTTGCTTATATTTCCTTGAAATTTTCGAAAATATTAAAGAAAAGAGGGAGAAGAATTTTCTTGAAAAGATTTTATGGAAAGGAGATAATGTATTCTTGGAATACAAGATTATCCCATAAATTCAAGAAAACTCCCACTTGGTCTCTTTAATTGGTATTTTTCGAAAATATAGTGAATAAAAAGGGAAGAAAGATTTTCTTGATTTTCTTGAAATGATTTTAAGGAAAAAGATATGTATTCTTGGAATACAAGAATATCTCATAAATTCAAGAAAGATCAAATCTTGCAAATCCTCTTGAAATTTTTGAAAATTTAGGCTAAATAAGGGTGTGAGATTTTTGTGGAAAAATACACATGGAAAGAATAATATATTGGATATATTCAAGTTTTCTTGGAGATCAAGAAAAGATATTTCCTAGACCTAATTGTCTTGAAATTTTCGAACCCCCCCTCACTTATAAATAGGGGATGAATTTTTCATCCCCAACTAGTGTTTCATGCGTTGGAAATTGTTGGGAGATGAATTTAATAAAAGTTTATATGATTTTGATTAAGATCCCAAAACCCCTAAGTATGACATGTTCAGTAATGATCTTGATAAATGAGTCAGGATTCAGTTTTTAGAGTATTCAGGATGTTATCTCGCAAAATGTATAGTCACAGATATAGTTCAGATAGGTTTCAAGATTTCAAGAACTCAAGATGTTTCGAAGATATTGAAGTTTCAAAGATAAAATCAAGACTCAAAGATGAAGACTCGATATATCAATCAAGATAAATCTAAAGACTCGAAGACTCAAGACTCAAGACTCAAGACTCAAGACTCAAGACTCGAAGATTCAAGACTCGAAGACTCAAGACTCGTAATATTCTCAATACGAAAAGTCAAGACCGAGAGATCAAGATCAAGAATACCGAAAGACAAGAATTCATCAAGACTCAAGAAAAAATCTTGAATGCTCAAGATGAACCCGAATGTTCCGAGGCAATTGAATATATCTATCCAAGGATGAAATATCGAGAGAAAAACGCGATGCCTTAGAAAGATTAGATATTGCCAAGACATTCAAATGCAGACAAAAGCAACTAAGTCAGAAGTGTTGTTAAGGTTATATCAAACACAGAGTTTGTAACCAAAAGAGCCGTTGAAGGTGTCTACCTTTAAACGAAGAAACAAAAGTCAAAAAGAGGAAGACGACACTGTACCACCATCGACACAGCGGTGACAAGACAAGTGAAAAAAGATGTCGATGTAATGAAAGTTCATCGCAAAAAAAAAGAAGACGGATACATGAAAGGTTATTGCCTAAAAAGTGTTAGGGAGTATCAAACTCTAAATATAGCCGTTTCTCACACACCATAAGAGGGAACTCACGAAGCTATCTCTCCAACGGATAGTTTTCAAGAGTAACCTTGGTGTATGCCTATAAATACTGGTGACCTTCTACATTGTAAGGTTACGGGAAATTTATACGCAACTCAAGAGCTCAAACTTATTCTTGCAAAAGTTAAAGCACTCGAAATACCTTGAATTTCCCAAGTGCTTCTATATTGAAGAGAGCTCACTTTACTAAGCCTAGCTTGATAAGATTTATCCAAAGCTTAGTCGAGATATCCTAACCCTTTGCATTGTGCTTCATTGTAAAGGATATCTCATCCTAGTTGGAAACCAACCAAGAAACCCCAAACCCTTGTGAAGGTAGTTGGAGTGTGTTTGTTGGTGAGTAGAGTTGTAAAGAGTTAGTAAACTACGCGGAGTAGTCAGAAAACTCTAGAGAAGAAGTTAGTAAGCTACAGAGGTAGTCTGAAAGCTTGTGTGTGATTGAGTAAGTAAACTACGGAGGTAGTCAGAAAACTCAAGGTCGGGTTGAGTAAGTAAACTACGTGGAGTAGTCGAGAAAACTCAGGGCGAGTTGAGTAAGTAAACTACGAGGTAGTCGAAAGCTCAGAAGTTGATAGTGAATTTCTCCAAGAGTCGGGAGAGTGGATGTAGGAGCTTGAGTCTCTCGAACCACTATAATCGCTTTGTGTTCTTTATTGCTTTCCTTATTTGTCCTTAATCGGTGCATTAACTTGATTTAAAGCATACTTTTCATCGATATTCGGTTGGAATCAATCAATTGAAGTTGCATAAGTGAATCCACTGACCTAATCACTATTTCATAAGGGAAGGTTTTAAACCAAAGCTTAAAAAGCAGTATAAACTAAGGGCCAACCATTCAAGACGACGAAAGTGGCTAGAACAGATAGTTACCAAACCGAACTCTCTTCCGAGGATTTGATAAGTTAGTTATCGATCCAAGCAACTCAGGATCTCTCGACACTCGAGGACTCGGTTGGGATTATCTCGAGGTATCTGGCATTTTCGGGATCATTTGTCTCGATGAGACTTTGACTCGAGAGTAATGTCTGTGCTTCTCAGAATCTAACCTTCAGGATTATCTGACCCAAGCTGACCTCAGTAAGAAAAAGTTTTAAAATACTGAACACGTGTATTCCCCCCCCCATACACGTGTAAGACTCGTTTTCACCGGGACCAACAGAAATATTAGAAATCCACAAAGGTGGTGCAACAATAATTTTATTTTCCTTTGTTTTATAAATCGTTCATTGCAGAACCTTCCACCGGGGTTATTGGACGAGGACTTGAGAATACTTGAGAAGGACTTTTGGTGGGTATCCAGATACTTGATCCTATCTGTCTCAGATCGTCTCTCCAACGGGTAGGTTTACGTAAACTCCTAGAAATTCCGCATGCTAGGATCTTTTACGTGAAATATTATTTGCATGTTGTTGTTGGGTTGATTATTATTTGAATTCACTTAGGTAAATTCATGCTAGTAATAATTCTTAATTTAAATTTGTGTTTATGAGGTCATCCCGATAGATCCTGGCATATGTTATCCCAACAACTGGTATTAGAGCCCTGGTCCGGGCTCTGATATTTTAAACTGTAATTTAAATTATTGTTCATTAAAATTGAAATTGGATAGTAGAACTGTTAGATTTGTTTTGCAGGTATCCAATTGTCATGGTTTTTAATGTGCTTATTTACATGCAAATAAATTGTTGTTTTTTAATTCGATTCGTTCGGATTCGTTTTGCCTTGTGAGAAAATCCACGAGTAGATTAGGATTTATTTGATTTGTTCAATGTAATAGACTAGTCTAGATCTAGGTTTATTTATTTTTCATAAATAAATTATAACCGGATCGTGAATGAAGACGGAGATGAAGAATTAAAGATGGACGTCCAAGTGCTCGGACGTACGCGAGCCAAGTCGAAACACTCGGGCTAGGCCGAAGGCCTAGCGACTGCATGCATCTCCAGGCGGGATGCAGATGGGGCTGATGGGCGTCAGGCGGCGCACGCTGCGCGCGCATGGCGCACGCTACCCAAGCGTGTGCGCGGGTTGGGCGACGAGGCACGGGACCCCAAGCGCGGGCGCGGGCGAGCGTCCAGGCGATGCTTCGCATAAGGTTGTGGGCGACGGGGCGGGATGGCCGATCCGGACCGGGGCGTGCGCCTAGGCGCATGCGACTCGGTTCCGGGTCGTGAGCTACTCGTTTTCTAGATGTCGTCCTAACCCAAAACAGAGGACGTTTTAAAGAATTGTTGCGGATTCAGTGGGAGCCTTTCGAGACGAACGATGAAGGCAAAAAGAAGAGACGATTTCTCAAGATCAAGATTTGGAATTTAAACCATGACAGTTGAATATATGTGCCCAACGTGATTTATTTTTTCTTGATGCTTGTTTTAAATTCGTGTAATTTTTATTTGTTAAATGTGTTTGCATGATTTAGAATTGTCTAAAAGAAAATCTCACTTTCGAAAATTACTAAGTATGTTTTATTGACAAATTTTATTCCGGATAATAAAATTACGTCAAATTGACCTCCATGATTTATTTATTTATGAATTCTTTTGGAGAAATTTCCCCAACGGAACGGCCAAAAGATGGGTTTTCACATGAATAAATTCCCAAAAGGATGATTGTGAATTATTATTAGTGGCGACGATGACCCTCCCAACGAGGCTCGTACAAAGCGAAGTAATAATTCTGTATTTAATCATGGTTATTACTTAGGTATAAAATTGACATGCATATACTTCCCCGAAGTCCCTGTCAATTTTACATTGGTCAAGTGGGAGCTGACTATTAATTTTGAATTAAAGGTTTGTAACTGTTCTTGTTTGTAACCTGCTTGAATGTGTTTAAATAGACAGTTCACCCAACGTGACCTATTTAAACTGTTTTGAGATATCGGCTGATGCATGTTCATATTGTTTTGAGATTTTGATATGAACAATGTGATCGAATTGAGTGATAATTTTGTGCTTACACAAATTATTATTTATTTCAGTTCAGCATGTCGCAACCTTTTAACCCACTGTATTCTATACTTAAAGACCATCAATTAACTGGTGAAAACTATGTTGATTGAAAACGTAAAACTGATGATTGTCCTCACTGCACAAAAGCACAAGTGGATCCTTGATACTCCAAAACCTGATGAGCCAACTGGCGAGTCGAGTAAGGCGGAAAAGAAAAAAAATGAGGACTGGGAGCATTGCAATGATATGGCTAAGTGTACCATCTTGGCATCTATGTCGGATGTGTTGCAACACCAACACCAAGAATTTGCAACTGCTGTGGAAATCATGGAAAATCTTAAGAAGATGTTCCAACATCAGAACCGCACGGCTCGTTAGATCACCTTGCGAGAAATGCTTTGGCTGAAAATGGTGGAGGGCACGCCCGTAAGGGATCATGCCCATCTAAATAAACTTGAGGTTCTGGGTGCAGATTACGATCTGGAGACTCAGATTGATTTGGTGCTTCACTCTCTGCCTAAAAGTTTTGAACACTTTCAGTTGAACTATCAGATGAATAATCAGAAGTTCACACTAGCTGACTTGTTGCAAGCTTTGATCTAGGCAGAGATGTTGATGGGATACCAAACTCAAGCTTTGGCGGCAAGTGGACCATCTTCATCTTCTAGGCCAAAGGAGGGTAAGAAGAAGAGGAAGGCCAAAGGCCAAAAGCAGTCGAACTCAACTGTTGCCAAGGGCAAGAGTAAGGTGAGGGATGCTGGGGGTGTCAAGAAGGACCCAAAGGGGAAGTGCTTCAACTGCGGTGAAAAGGGACATTGGAGGTCTGCCTGTTCCAAACCAAAGAGGAATGGAAAGAAATGTAATTTTCACGCACTAGTTGTTGAAACTTGTTTAGCGGCATATGCTACCCACTCGTGGGTAATGGATACGGGATCCACTGATCATGTTTGTTTCACGTTACAGGGGTTCAAACTGACCCGACAACTTAGTGGAAGTGAGGTCCTCATCACACTGGGCGATGCAATGAGAGTAGCAGTTGAAGCAGTGAGAGACGTGCACCTGTCTTTTGAAGAGAAGATTTTAGTTTTAAGAGATGTTCTTTACGTTCCAGTTTTTCGCAAAAACCTTATTTCAGTTTCTAAACTAATTAATGATGGATATTCTGTTCGTTTTTCTAAGCAAGTTACTGTTTACCGTAACGATTTGTTTATCTGTCATGGAATTTTGCGGAACAATCTCTATACTATTAACTGTGCACACCACTCACAAAATGTATCTTATAACACATCGACTGTTTCATGCAATAAGAGAAAACGTTCAGAAAACGTGAATGAGACACTTCTATGACATCTAAGATTGGGTCATATTAATCTAAATAGGATCCAAAGGTTTGTGAAAGATGGTTCGCTGTCGGACCTACAGTTAGAACCACTTCCAACCTGCGAATCATGTTTGGAAGGTAAGATGACCAAGAGGGCATTTGGAGCCAAGGGGAATAGAGCCACAGAAGTGTTGCAAATTGTTCACACTGACGTATGTGGTCCAATGTCAACCAAAGCTAGAGGTGGCTATGAGTATTTCGTGACTTTCATCGATGATTACTCAAGGTTCGGGTACATTTTCCTCATGAAACACAAATCGGAAACCTTTGATAAATTCAAGGAGTTCAAAGCCGAAGTGGAGAATCATCAGGAAAAGAGTATCAAGTTTCTACGATCTGATCATGGAGGCGAATACCTCAGCGATGAGTTTTTGAACTACCTGTCAGACGAGGGTATTGTTTCCCAGTTGACTGCACCCGAAACCCCTCAACAAAACGGGGTTGCAGAACGAAGAAACAGAACACTCTTAGAAATGGTCAGATCCATGATGAGTTATTCAGATCTACCCAAGTCGTTTTGGGGTCATGCCTTGGAAACAGCAGCTTACGTTCTAAATCTAGTGACATCCAAATCAGTTCCCAAAACCCCCTAAAGAGTTGTGGACTGGGCGCAAGCCCAGTCTGAGACATCTTAGGATTTGGGGGTTTCCGACATACGTGCTAGACAAGGAAGCCGGTAAGTTGGATGCACGTTCGGAACTAAGGTTGTTTATAGGATATCCCATGGGAACGAAAGGGTGCATGTTCTATGGTCCCGAAGATCAAAAGGTGGTAATAAGTATGCACTTTAGATTTTTGGAAGAAGACTTTATGAACAATCGAAAGCCCAAAAGTGAGATTACCTTAAATGAAATAAGAGGGCAAACTTCTATACCAACAGTACAGGTTGATATACCAAGCGTCACACCGACACAATCGGAACCTCGTCGTAGTGGGAGGGTTGTTCGACAACCTGAGAGATTCATGGGGAGAGGAGAATCTTCGGATTTGGTCTCCGGGGATAGTGAATCAGACCCCTGGTCCTACAAGGAGGCGGTCCAAGATAAGGATTCAGAATCCTGGCAAACTGCGATGGAAGCCGAGATGGGCTCAATGGACCATAATCAGGTGTGGGAGCTAGTTGAACCACCCAATGGGGTAAAACCCGTTGGATGTAAGTGGGTCTACAAGAGGAAAAGAGGACCGGACGGGAAGGTGGAAACCTTTAAAGCTAGGCTTGTGGCAAAGGGATACACTCAGAAAGAGGGTATAGATTATGAAGAAACCTTTTCGCCTGTAGCCATGCTTAAGTCCATCCGTATTCTCTTGGCAATAGCTGCGCATCTAGATTTTGAGATCTGGCAAATGGATGTCAAGACAGCTTTCCTTAACGGGAGTCTTGACGAGGAAATCTATATGCAACAGCCCTAAGGTTTCATCGAAAAAGGCCAAGAACACCTTGTGTGCAAGCTGAGGAAGTCCATTTATGGACTTAAGCAAACATCTTGGGCTTGGAAACAATGTTTTGATCATGTAATAAAATCTTATGGGTTTGATCAAAACGATTTCGAGAGTTGTGTTTATATAAAGTGTGACGGAACTACCTTGGTATTCCTAGTACTATATGTAGACGATATTCTGCTCATCGGAAATGATGTAAAGGTTTTGTCAGACGTAAGGGTATGACTGTCAAAATAGTTTGATATGAAGGACTTAGGGGAAGCCGGTCATATTCTTGGGATCAAGATCACTCGAGATCAAAAGAAAAGAATGATCGGCTTATCGCAAGCTTCATACATAGATATCGTTTTGAAGTGTTTCAACATACAAGATTCCAAGAAGGGTTTTTTACCTTTTAGGCACGGAATCCATCTATCAAAAGACATGTGCCCTAAGACACAAAGGGAGATAGATGACATGAGAGGCATTCCTTATGCATCGGCAGTAGGAAGTCTCATGTATGCAATGTTGTGTACGAGATCAGATATCTGCTACGCCGTAGGCATGGTAGCAAGATATCAAAGTAATCCCGGAAATCAACATTGGACTGCTGTTAAGATCATTCTGAAGTATCTGAAAAGAACTCGAGATAGAATCCTGGTTTATCAGTCAGACGGTTTACTTCCAGTGGGATACACGGACTAAGATTTCCAATCAGAAGATTCCAGAAAATCTACCTCGGGTAGTGTGTTTTGTCTGGGGGGAGGAGCTGTAACATGGAGAAGCGTTAAGCAGAAATGCATCGCCGATTCTACCATGGAAGCCGAATATGTAGCTACTTGTGAAGCAGCGAAAGAAGCGGTGTGGCTCAAGAACTTTCTAGTGGACTTGGACGTTGTTCCGAATTTGCCCAGCACAATCATGATCTTTTGTGATAATGCCGGAGTAGTTGCAAATTCAAGGGAACCGAGAGCCCACAAGGCCAGCAAACACATTGAAAGGAAATACCATCTTATACAAGAAATCGTTAAGAGAGGAGATATAGAGGTGGCAAAGATCACGTCGGAAGACAACCTAGCTGATCCATTCACAAAGGGTCTGTCTCAGTTAACATTCGAGAGACATGTGGAAGGAATGGGTGTCAAGAGTGTTGCCAATCTGCCTTGAGTATAAGTGGGAGAAAAGTTATTAGGTTGATGTAGGTGACATTAGATGTCACCAGATAATACATCAGACATGTTGTGGTATACTTAAAAGCAGACTTTGAGTATAAGTGGGAGATTGTTGGGGTTATACGTGAAAGTATGTTTTTACTTTGTATAACCTATGTATTAAACACTTATTTACTTAAATAAATTGTTTATCACTGTTGCTTTAAATATGATTGAATGTTATATATATTTATTGCAAACCATTCGTAGCACGCGTTACATTGTAGTTAACGTGGTGATACCAGATCACAGAAGATCAAGTTAATAGTTCCTTGTATACGAGTGCGTGTTTCACAACTTAGATAGATCCGAACAATCTATTGGTAGAAGTTGATGTGTAAGGCTCAGATTGGCTTGTCTTGACCAAGGGATTACACTAGTGTATTTGATGCGCTGAATTATATTGGATAGTGAAATATTAATTATATAGTGGTATTAATTAATATTAATGGGCTGAATTATATTGTGGCTCAATATTGGAATTCAGAAGCCCATTGGAAGGTCCACCTTAATTGTCCTAAAGGCCCCTCAAGTAGCCCAATTATAGTCCAATAAATAAAAGGTGCTTAAAATAAAATAAATTATTGTTGCTTATATTTCCTTGAAATTTTCGAAAATATTAAAGAAAAGAGGGAGAAGAAAAGATTTTATGGAAATGAGATAATGTATTCTTGGAATACAAGATTATCCCATAAATTCAAGAAAACTCCCACTTGGTCTCTTTAATTGGTATTTTTTGAAAATATAGTGAATAAAAAGGGAAGAAAGATTTTCTTGATTTTCTTGAAAAGATTTTATGGAAAAAGATATGTATTCTTGGAATACAAGAATATCTCATAAATTCAAGCTAGATCCAATCTTGCAAATCCTCTTGAAATTTTTGAAAATTTAGGCTAAATAAGAGTGTGAGATTTTTGTGGAAAAATACACATGGAAAGAAGAATATATTGGATATATTCAAAATTTCTTGGAGATCAAGAAAAGATCTTTCCTAGCCCTAATTGTCTTGAAATTTTCGAACCCCCTCTCACTTATAAATAGGGGATGAATTTTTCATCCCCAACTAGTGTTCCATGCGTTGGAAATATTAGAAATCCACAAAGGTGGTGCAACAATAATTTTATTTTCCTTTGTTTTATAAATCGTTCATTGGAGAACCTTCCACCGGGGTTATTGGACGAGGACTTGGGAATACTTGAGAAGGACTTTTGGTGGGTATCTAGATACTTGATCCTGTCTGTCTCAGATCGTCTCTCTGTAAACTCCTAGAAATTCCGCATGCTAGGATCTTTTACGTGAAATATTATTTGCATGTTGTTGTTGGGTTGATTATTATTTGAATTCACTTAGGTAAATTCATGCTAGTAATAATTCTTAATTTAAATTTGTGTTTATGAGGACATCCCGATAGATCCTGGCATATGTTATCCCAACAGAGGATTACGAGCCTGACACTCTTGAAGTCTTAATTTGCGATCGACCTCATCGATTTCGTCATCCTCGCTCGGTACTTCAGGAATGACCTCGTCCGACAGGAAGTTGAACACAGTGGAGTCAATAGATCCCGAGGACGGAACATCCACACCTTCTCCCTGTTGGGGTTATACTGAAAAGTATGCTTTTACTTTGTATAACCAAACTGAATTTCTTATTTATTTTAGTGAAATAAATTATTTATCACATCGCTGCATTAAATATGAATGAATGTTATATATATTTATTGCATACCCGTTCGATAAAGTCAGTACGTGTTACGTTATAGTTAATTTGGTGATACCAGATCACAGAAGATCAAATTAACAGTTCCCCGTGACTAAGTACAAATTCACAACCCAGATGGAAATGAACAACCCATCATGAAAGGTTGAAGTGCAAGGCTCGGATTGACTTGTCTTGACCAAGGGATTACACTAGTGCATCCTGATGCGCTAAAAATGATCTACAGGAGGATAAATTCTTCGGTACTGAATATACAAGAATTAGACCTCAGTGATACGTTATTTCTTAATCTCCGTTCCGTAAATAGGATCGTGTGAAATTGATAACTATTGCTTTGACTTATGATGGGAAGAGAATCAATGCGATTTGATACCTTGTATCTTGGGCGATATTATTAGTTACATGACGATTGCTAAGATTTAATACGGAGAATCGCGTGCAAGTACGGCTTGCTTGATTTGTCCCCTTGGTGGGCTCGGAATCTTTATCATACCAAATCTTGCAAGTGAGATTACCTTGGAAGAACTTAAGGGGCCAACTCCATTTCCAACTGTACAAGAAGACATACCACTTGTCACGCCTACACAACCGGAACCTCGTCGTAGTGGGAGGGTTATCAGACAACCCGAGCGATTCTTAGGGATCGAAGAGTCCTCGGACTTGTTCTCGGGAGAAGAATCAGATCCATAGTCCTACAACGAGGCGATCCAAGACAAGGATGCAATATCTTGGCAAACAGCAATGGAAGCCGAGATGGGTTCAATGGATCACAATAAAGTGTGGGAGCTAGTCGAACCACTTAATGGGGTAAAACTCATTGGATGCAAGTGGGTATACAAGAGAAAAAGGGGACCGGACGGGAAGGTTGAAACCTTTAAAGCAAGACTCGTGGCGAAAGGGTACACTCAGAAAGAAGGGATCGACAATGAGGAAACCTTTTTACCCGTAGCCATGCTCAAGTCCATCCGAATTCTCTTGTCGATTGCTGCTCATCTAGATTTTGAAATCTGGCAAATGGATGTCAAGACAGTTTCCTCAACGGAAGTCTTGACGAAAAAATCTATATGCAACAACCCGAAGGCTTCATTGAAAAAGGCCAAGAGCATCTAGTTTGCAAGTTAAAGAAGTCCATTTATGGGCTGAAGCAGGCATCCCGTGCTTGGAATCAGTGTTTTGATCAAGTTATAAAGTCATACGGTTTTGATCAAAACAGTTTCGAAAGTTGTGTGTATAAAAAGCGTGACAGAACTGCCTTGGTATTCTTGGTACTATACGTAGACGACATTCTACTCATCGGGAACGATGTAAAGATGTTGTCAGATGTAAGGGCATGGCTGTCAAAATAGTTTGATATGAAGGACTTGGGAGAAGCCGGTCACGTCCTAGGGATCAAGATCACTCGAGATCGCAAGAAAAGGATGATCGGGCTTTCTCAAGCTTCATACATAGATACCGTTTTGAAGTGATTCGGTAAGCTAGATTCCAAGAAAGGCTTTGTACCTTTCAGACATGGAATCTATCTATCCAAGGAAATGTGTCCCAAGACACAAAAGGAAATAGATGACATGAAGGGCATCCCTTATGCTTCGGCTGTGGGAAGCCTCATGTACGTGATGCTGTGCATGAGACCGGATATATGCTTCGCAGTAGGAATGGTGGCAAGATATCAAAGTAACCCTGGGAAAGAGCATTGGACTACGGTTAAGAACATTCTGAAGTATCTAAAGAGAACACGGGACAGAATGTTGGTTTATCAATTGGACAGTCTAATCCCCATCGGTTATACGGACTCAAATTTCCAATCAGACATAGACTCCATAAAGTCAACCTCGGTAGTGTGTTTTCTATGGGGGGAGGAGCCATGACATGGAGAAGCGTTAAGCCGAAATGCATCGTCGATTCTACCATGGAAGCCGAATATGTAGCTACTTGTGAAGTAGCGAAAGAAGCGGTTTGGCTCAAGAACTTCCTGGTGGACTTGGACGTCGTTCCGGATTTGTCCAGCACGATCACGGTTTACTGTGATAACATCGGAGCAGTTACAAATTCTAGGGAACCGAGAGCCCACAAGGCCAGCAAACACATAGAATGAAAATACCATCTTATACGAGAAATCGTTAAGAGAGGAGACATAGAGGTGGCAAAGATTGCGTCTGAAGACAACCTAGCAGATCCATTCACAAAGGGCCTGCCTCAGAGTACATTTAGAGACATGTGGAAGGAATGGGTGTCAAGAGCATTGTCAATCTGCTTTGAGTATAAGTTGGAGAAATATTATTAGGTTCGTGTAGGGTGACATTAGATGTCACATAGAACACGAGATATGTTGTAGTATACTTAAAAGCAGACTTTAGTATAAGTGGGAGATTGTTGGGGTTATACTGAAAAGTATGCTTTTACTTTGTATAACCAAACTGAATTTCTTATTTATTTTACTGAAATAAATTATTTATCACATGCTGCATTAAATATGAATGAATGTTATATATATTTATTGCATACCCGTTCGATAAAGTCAGTACGTGTTACGTTGTACATTATATGGTGATACCAGATCACAAAAGATGAAATTAACAGTTCCGTGTGACTAAGTTCAAATTCATAACCCAGATGGAAATGAACAACCCATCATGAAAGGTTGAAGTGTAAGGCTCGAATTGGCTTGTCATGACCAAGGGATTACACTAGTGCATCCTGATGCGCTGAAAAGGACCTACAGGAGGATAAATTATTCGGTACTGAATATACAAGAATTAGACCTCAGTGGTGCGTTATTTCTTAATCTCCGTTCCTTAAATAGAATCGTGTGAAATTAATAACTATTGCTTTGACTTATGATGGGAAGAGAATCAATGCGATTTGATACCTTGTATCTTGGGCGATAGTATTAGTTACATGACGATTGATAAGATTTAATACGGAGAATCGCGTGCAAGTACGGCTTGCTTGATTTGTCCCCTTGGTGGGCTCAGAATCTTTATCATACCAAATCTTGCAAGTGGAAATTTACTTCCGGTATGGATAATAATGTTGAGCTGTCTTTACTCCAAGGACAAAGATATTAATTAATATAAAGTCCGTTCAGTGACTTAATTAATTAATGGACTAAGATAATCTTAAACGCGGGAAATAATGACCGGGAGCCATATTATTGTGAAGTCGTAATGTGAGTTAAGATGGATAGTTCAATATTAATTTTATAGTGGAGTAAATTAATATTAATGGGCTTGAATAATATTTTGGCTAAATATTAAAGCTTCATAGCCCATTGGAGGTCCAATCTTAATTCTCCTAAAGGCCCCCCAAATAGCCCAAACTAAAGTCCAATTAATGAAAAGGAGAAGAAAATATTTTGGCCCATTTTTCCTAATTATTTTCGAAAATAATAGATGGAAGAGAGAAAAGATTTTTTCTTGATTTTCTTGGAAAGATCTTGTGGAATAAGTATTCTTGAGATACAAGTTTATCCTATAAGTTCAAGAAAGGAAAAAAATATCTATAATATTAGGAGGTGGGATATTTTGTGGAATATTTTAATTATGGAGAAAAGAATATATTGGATATATTCAAGATTTCTTGGAGATCAAGAAAAAGATTTTCCCATCTTATTCCTAGGGCAAAATTTCGACCACCTCATGTATTATAAATAGGGGATGAGTTTTTCATCCCCAAGCGCAATTCCATGTGTTGGAAAAATTAGAAATCCACAAAGGTGGTAGCCATTTTTTTTTCTTTTTTAAGATTAAAATCGTTCGTTGATAATCCTCCCACCGGATTACGTTCGTGGACGTGGGACATATTTGAGAAGACACTTTGGGTTGATCCAATGTCTAAGTGGTTGTCTCTACGAGAGGTTAGTATTTACGTAATTCCTAGATTCCGCATGCTTAGCTTTTACGTGAAATACGTGTACGCATGATGTTTATTTGTTCATTAATTATTATGTTGAATTGAATTAGGATTAATTCATGTTAGTAATTAATTGATTAATTTAAATATGTATTTAAATTCACCTCGAATAGATCCGGGCACCCCTAATTTCCCAACACTCCCGCCTCTTCTAAAATTTGAACTTCAGGCTCGACGGGAACATGAGTTTGTGCTGGGGACTCATTCACCGCACGGCGTAGGCGATGCCTTTTAGATGTAACCTCCCCCCGGATCAACACAGGCATTTCACTTACAATCTCCGAAGAAACCTCAACTACAGATGCCTCATTCCAACAACGGCCCCGTCGCCGGCGATTCACGACGGAGGGGGCTGAACTCTCCGCTACACTCGTCGAGGAATTTTGATCCCCAGATACCATTTTTTCGGATGAAATAACAGACGAGAGGAAGGAAGCACAAATTTACCTTAGAACTGAAAGATTTGGCGGACGGATGCTGGAAAAATGAACGGACGTCGGAATGTTGCAAGTAGTCACCAGAAAAAGCAAAGGAAATGTGAGAACTCGAAAATTCAGAAGAAGGAAAAGTGAAGAAATGGGGAGAGAAGACCTATTTATAAGAGAAATTAGGGCACGTGACCCTGGTCGCGACCTTTCACATCCGGCACGTGGACTCCACGCGCCATCATTTCCTACCCCTAGTAGGCTCGACAGTCGAGGCGAGCAGCCATCATCACACCAAGTTCCGAGACAACAGCTACTCGTACTCAATAAGCCTCCGGACCTCACACATTACGATAAGGACAAAGGCGTAGGAGTAGTTGGTCCCCCTTGGCCAGCATAGGAAGACGAGCTAGGGAATATTATTGTGAGCATATTGTGCGAGGTTGGCCCCGACCTAAAGTATCCCGCAGAACAAAGAATAGATTTTTACCAATGATAACACCTCACAGATCGCCAGCAGGGGTAACGGGATCAAGATTGAAGGATATGCGACCAGAGCAACCTCGATGACCTCGGACTGGCACAAATGCAGAGCATTAACTACGACTAGACGGGTGTCAGGCAGGCGGCGCCGAAGAACTTTCTGAAAGCAGGCTTAAATCATAGATAAATCAGTAAAGGATGATTACAAATGACAGATCGAAGTACTTAAATGGCTAATTCCCTGCAAATCTGGGAATTACTTAGGGCGAAGTCCCAGCGAGGTGCCTGAGGTCAATCAAGCATCGGGCGACCTCCCGCGACCTCAGAAGTGAATCACATCAATCTTGTAACATTTAATGTTTTGCAGAGTAACTTTCGGCCCATTGTACTTGTAACCCGGGAGAGTGAGTTCCACTCTCCCAAACACTATAAATATGGCTCATTTATGAGCCAAATGACTAGAGAAATCATATCATACCAAACCTCTTGCAAATTTACTTCTTGCATTTAAGTTCAACACTTATTCTCTACACAATCACAATTGATACAACTTTTACCTCATAATTACTTATTTGTGTCATCAAGATCTCAAGCCACATTCAAATCCCTAACCTCGATATTTTGGTGCACAACACATATATACACATCACAAATTCTCATGTGAAACTTTTTCATTGTATGAAATTCATACCATTACATATTTATAAAGTGATACCACTATTTTTATAAACTAATATCTATAACATTTAATATTTTGATCTTTATTCATAAGTGTAATGGATATTTGATAAATGTAATGGTATTAATTTATTGACAAAAACTCATATGAGGCGATTTGCCGTATATAGGCCGCAGATAATAACTTAAAGACAAATCACATACCCCCCCTTTCAAAGTGTTAAAAGCGTCGATGTCAAAAAACTTAAAATCTCCGCCTCATGAAATAAATCAAATGCGCAAGTGTCTTTTAATTTATAAGTATAGTGATATAAATTTCATATTTCGTCGTAGATATACATATAAAATTTTATCAAAATTATATTGTGTTATTTGCGGATAACTCTAAAAAAATCATGGAATAGGAAGTGGCACAAGCTACCTCAAAAGTAAAGCGTGCAAATTGCAAGAGCTACTATTGGTGGATATCATTATCAAGTATAACCACTACACGCCAAAATCTTATTTATGATATGGTTGACCAAACCCAAGCTATATCATACGTACTCTAATTCTAATTAGGACCCATTAATTTCATCTGGTCTACCAAACCCTAGCTATATCTTTTCTAGTCTATCATCCTCCACGTATGGAATATCACAAGAAAAGGGAAACATGCAATTATATTTGTGGTAATTATATATGTGTCTATTAATTATTTACTTTATACTTTTGTTAGAAGGTAAAATGTAGGGTGAATAAATTTTACGGTAAAATTGATTAAAGAGTGTGACTTATATTATTAAATAGTGTGACTTTTTACTATAAAGGATATTACTCATAAAAGTGAAAAGTGTGACTTATATTATATTAGAGGGTATCGTAGTGATAACTGAAATGTGTGACTTATATTATTAAAAAGTATGCCTGTAAAAAAAATTCAATTTTACGGTGAACAGGTTTTACAACATACAAACTTTTTTTTAGAAACAAAAAAATTGGTGAAATCATATCGCACTCCGAAATAGATGGAAAATAAAAATGAATGTTTGCAACTATTCGTATTTACTATAAATATCAATCTCTACTTGCTAATAAAATTAGCGATGAATGATTTTTTTTTTTAAAGGAGCGATAAATGATTGTTACCTTGCGATGAATTTCTTAAATTTTCTTTTTCGACGAAAAATCATTCGTATCTAATTTGTGATAGATTTGTGGGATTTTTTTAAAAAAATTATGGAGACTTACCTATCGTTAATTAGGTTGGGTTTTAGATGAATTTGTTTTTTCAACTCTTAAAAATTTGTCTGTCAAAAAAAAAAACTCGTAAAAAATTGACTTTTTTTTCAACGCATATTTAAAAAAGTCTCCTCTTTTTTTTTTTTTTAATCCTAAAATTTATTTTAAAACGTCATATATCATAAGTAAATTAGTCATGTAAATTAATAAACAAGTTTTTTTAAATAAGTGAATTATCAAATTTCATACACTCGTTGTCAATCAATCATTAGTTGAGAAGTATTTGTAAAGGACCTAAAGGTATAATAGCAGACCATACTTCTTCATTCTCTTTGTCTATTCTTGGATCAATGGCATGACTTGATATTTATTCTTCAAAGTATCTGACTTCGACAGATTTTAAATAGCATTCTGACTTTCAATCTCTTCTAACATCAGACTTAGTTGATGTGAGTCTGATTCCAAGATCAGAAGTTAGAACCTAATCTTGGGACTAGACTTATCTTAGAGCGGAGTCTTCTAATCTTTAGCTTCTTGTATCATTTCTTCTTTGCAAGACTCGACTAATGTATATTGTGTTCCTCCTTAATATATGATTCTGTGAAAATATTAAGTCTAAAATATTCAGTTGTGTAACATATTCAGCTAGTTTTCTATTTGAATTCATCAGCTGATTAATAGGTTCGGCTGGTTCTATTACAAGTGTTCTGAAACTTTCATCAAAACTATAAAATTTCCCAACAAATTGATATCGCGATCTTGTCTCCATCATTCTCACCCTCTTTAAAATCATTCATCCTCGAATCGAAAACGATCTCATCTCTAGAGGAATAAAGGAATGCCACCAGATAATTGAGCTAGAAAATAATGGATGTTCTGGTGTAAATCAAAATCTTGAGACAATGGGATGAAATTTTCAAGTACAACCAACAAAATAAGTATCATTAATTATAAAAACATAACGGTCATTTTGCGAGACGAAACCTTCATCATCAACGAGGCATGAATCGTGGTATGCCGTATCAAGACCCGAAAAAATTACATCATAAACGTCGTATTCCGTTTTAAATTTTTGGCTCGAATCATCTTTGGGCTCGATGTCATAAATTGAAAGCAAATCATCGATAATGGGTTGCTCTTCACAAAAAAATAGTAGCTGGCCCATAGTAATATTGGGTTTCATTAAAAGAACTCAACACATGAAAATTAAATGGCCCATCAAAGTCAATATCTTCAAAACAATCTTCAGGCCATGTAAATTTGATCCAGCAAGCTTAAAAGAATTAATCTGGTCCAACACTTCATCAGACCCATTTCCATCAAAAAATTGAAGTTGGGTCACAAAATTTCGTAGCCCAATTTAATCATTACAAAGGATTCTCATCCATTGAAGTTTAAAAAAAAAAAGAAAAAAGGCGCAGACTATTTGCACCCCCATTATTAGGAAACACACCCCCTGGAAATTTAAATAAATAAAATTACACATAAAATTACAGTACCCTTGAAATTGAAACTCATGTTTCTATCATTTCCTTCTTCTCCGGCCGTTGCCACCTCCGCAATACTCTACCACCACCATAAAATGTTAGGTAGAATTTGGAAATTTTGTTCGAAAAAAATACCAAATTTCAAAAGATATATGGTACCAAAATTTCAGAAGAAATTCCCCCAAAAGCCCTAATTTTGTTTCCTCAATTTTCGCCCAAAAAATGTTTAACATTGGTACGAGGAAAATGAAGCAAACTCAAAAAAAAAAAAAGAGAGAAAAATGAGATCAGCGGATCTGTTGTGTTCAACTAAAAACAACTAGAACTCCTCACTGCAAACTCCGAAAAAAAAAAGGGGGAAATATATGGAAAGAAACCCAAGAAAAAAGGTAAAACCACCAAACTACAAAAAAAATCTGCATTCGTGATTCTTCTAACGCGGTGGGCAGTGATGCTTGGACGAGACAACAAGCGGCGGAAAAATGGAAAAGAGCGCGGATCTATTGCGATTCTTCAAATGACTGTTGGGCGAGGCATCAAGCGGTGAGGCGGAATATCTGAAGAGAGCAGATCGATTCACCTGTCTTTACTATTCTTCAAACATGGCGAGCGGACGGCGGTGTTGGGGCAGCGGATGTGAAAAAAAGAAGTGCCTGAGTTGCAAGGGAGGGGAAAGAAACTGATGCAGAGATTATTTAGGAAATGGTATAATAGGTACTTCATTATGGAGTGTACTAATAATATTGAGGTGAACAAATCAACCCGTTGTATTTAATGTTTGGATTATACTGAAAAATATATTTTTACTTTGTATAAATTATTAATCACGTGTTACATTAAATATAAATGAATGATATATATATTTTTTGCATGACAATTGATAATAAGAAGACGTGTTACGTTGCGATTAATTTGGTGATCTGGATAACGAAGATCAAATTGCAGATTCGCCGTGACTAAGTAAAAGTTCACAACCAGGATGGAAATGAACAATCCATCATGAAAGGTTGAAGTGTAAAGGCTCAGATTGACTTGTCTTGACCAAGAGATTACATTTACAAGATCATCATGCGTTGAATAGGGACTCTGAGGAGGATAAATTCTTAAGATCTTGAATATACAAGAATTAGACCTCAGTGGTTCGTTATTTCTTAATCTCCGTCCCTTAAATAGGATCGTGTGAAATTAATAACTATTGTTTTGACTTATGATTGGAAGAGAATCAATGCAATTCGATACCTTGTATCTTGGGCAATATTATTGATTGCATGACAATTGCTAAGATTTAATACGGAGAATCGTGTGCAAGTACGTCTTGCTTGATTTGTCCCCTTGGTAGGCTCAGAATCTTTATCATACAAAATCTTGCAAGTGAAAATTTATTTCCGGTATGAATAATATTGTTGAGTTGTCTTTACTCCAAGGACAAAGATATTAATTAATATAAAGTTTGTTCAGTCGCTTAATTAATTAATGGACTGAGATAATCTTAAACACAAGAAATAATGACCGGGAGCCATATTATTGTGAAGTCGTAATGTGGGTTAAGATGGATAGTTCAATATTAATTTTATAGTGGAATAAATTAATATTAACGGGCTTGAATAATATTTTGGCTAAAAATTAAAGTTTCATAGTCCATTGGAGGTCCAATCTTAATTCTCCTAAAGGCCCCTCAAATAGCTCAAATTAAAGTCCAATTAATGAAAATGAGAATAAAATATTATTGCCTATTTTTCCATGATATTTTCGAAAATTATCAGTAGGAGAGAGAAAAGATTTTCTT
This sequence comes from Stenogyne calaminthoides, assembly GCA_037126765.1. NCBI lineage: Eukaryota > Viridiplantae > Streptophyta > Magnoliopsida > Lamiales > Lamiaceae > Stenogyne > Stenogyne calaminthoides. Next base: position 38,146,550 of record JBBCBC010000001.1, on the reverse strand, counting down.
GATTTTCTTGAAAATATTTTATGGAATAAGTATTCTTGAGATACAAGTTTATCCCATAAATTCAAGAAAAATCAAAGATATTTTTCCTTCCCTATTTCATTGAAATTTTCTAAAATAATGCAAGGCAAGAAGGAGGAGAAGATTTTGTTGGGAGATATTTTGGGAAATAGAATATATTGGATATATTCTAGATTGTATCTTGAGGAAGAATCAAGAAAATTTCTCCCCCTTGTCCTATAAATAGGGGATGAATTTTTTATCCCCAATGCAATTCCATGTGTTGAAAAAAAAATTAGAAATCCACAAAGGTGGTGGCAAATATTTTTATTTTCTACTTTAAATTAAAATCGTTCGTTGAGAATCCTTCCACCGGACTACGTTCGTGGACGTGAGATATATTTGAGAAGACGCTTTGAGTTGTCTCTACAAGAGGTATGTAATCTCGTAACTCCTAGATTCCGCTTGCTTAGGATTTACGTGGATTACGTGTACGCATGTTGCTCATTTATTTGTTTAATTGTTATGTTGAATTGATTTAGGATTAATTCATGTTAGTAATTAATTGATTAATTTAAATATGTATTTAAATTCAACTCGAATAGATCCAGGCACCTCTTATTTCCCAACATTTCCTAATATTGGGGGTGCTAATAACCTGTGCCAAAAAAAAAACCATAATGTTTAGTTCCTCCAGGCCCACTTTCATCCTCAGGTCCAGATTGCGTGAGCCCATTTTCATCAAAAGAATAAGGCAGCCCAAGATGCTTTTCATCCTCCAAACTACCTAGTGGCCCAACTTCTCAATTCAGGGAATTAGGCCCTTGTTGTTGGGTTAGGGAGACAGCGATCAAATCAGGTCCATCGGGCGTAGTAATTTGGGGATACATTTGAGTATTTTTGTAGTAATTTGAGGATACATTTGAGTATTTTTTTTCTTAATTATACATAATAAAATACAATTTCATTTTTTTAATACAAAGTATGAAGAGGGGTACATTGCATCGGGCGCAGTAATTTGCATCGCGACATAGTTGTTCTCCGTGGTGGGGGACAGTGATGATTAGGGAGTGACGGTGTCAGTGGGGGAACAGTGGAGGCAGTGGGCGGCTGATCGAACGCGGTTGCAAGCGGTGGAGGAATAGCGACGTCCGAGCTAAGACAAAATAGGAAAACTCGCTCCCAACTCTCTGTGTTACTACAAAGTCAAACATGTGTTACTGTAAGGATAAGTAACACATACTTGTCATCTTAGTACTGAAAATTGTCTTAGTATATACATATAAATGTAATATTGTAAAATGAAAAATATGTTATTATAAGAACAAAACGGCGCTCCCTCTATTTTCATCCGCTTCCCTCTCTGTTTTTTATCTGCTTGTCAATTTGACTTGTGAACAACTGTTTTAAGTAAAGACCAAACTATCAGATTATACCATTAAATTAGTAAAAAATAAAAAATTCTATCAACGTAGTAACACATATTTGGTCTTATAGTAATGCATACTGTCTTTTAACATAGATTGAAAGCGAGTATTTTTTTTTGCCTTTGCACAATTTTTTTTGAAAAATTCTTCTTGACACAATTCGTTCTGCGTCATAATCCGCAAATTTTTAATTCCTTTCCATTTGTATAATATTATACAAAAGGTCCTGCTTACTAAATTATATGACACATTGATTTATGGGATTACAATATAAATATTTAAAAGATATATATAACCAAAATACTAGGGTGCGATCAATTTATATATGATAACGTCTTGCACTAGACTGCTTCAAATGTAAAAAGATGATAACAAAATTGTATTATAATTTAGGTTAAGGTCCCGATTGGTAGTCATGATAGGAATTGCTATAATATTAATGTCTAGACTAATTTAATAAGAAGAACTCCTATAAAGTTGAATGGTAGTATACATTAAAAAGTGTGTGTAAAATATTATAAGTTGATTGGTAGCCACTTAAAATTGTTGTGTAATGTTTATATATTGATTGGTAGGTACCATAAATCATGTATAACTATTTAAAATGACCAATTTACCCTTTCCCACATCTTATTAACCTACCTATTCGCACAAATCGTGTCGCCGCTGTATATTCCTTCATCGCGCATTGCTTGCCACTGTTGAAGAAAGACGAAGACGATTCGGAGAACCCTGGTGCTGTGATTCTCTTTTTTGTCCAAGTGCATCCTTCTTCCTTTCTAAAATATATTTGTATATGAGTTAGGGTTCCGATTTCTGATGTGGTTTCTATGATTTTGTTGGTCGATTACACCAGTTATTTGGGTATTAGGTTTTCTTGTTTCGATATTGAGTTATTTGATGAAATTTGAACTAAAAATACAACTTGAGATTGTTGATTTAAGTGGTATGGAGTTTAGGGTTTAAAAGGTAATGGAGTTTATTGTTCTTGACCCCCAAATTTTTGGCAGTTGCATATGGATAAAATAAGTGTCGATTAGTCAGGAACATTGTGATGTATATATGGCTTACTTCGATATTGAGTTATTTGATTACATTCGAACTAAAAATACAACTTTAGATTGTTGATTTAGGCGGTATGGAGTTTTTAAAGGTAATGGAGTTTATTGTTACCGTATCAATAATCCCAAAATTTTTAACAATTGCATATGGATAAAATAAGTGTCGATTTGCAGGAACATTATGAGGCTTGAATGTGTTACTATTGTTTATTTGTTTATATATGTATTTTACAGTTGATATATGTGTTTTGTAACGTGGTAAATTTTGTGAAATTCTTCTAATGCCATTGATTATACTTGGTACTGGTTGAATGATGGAGGGTGATGGTAGCAGTATTGGCCATAGTAGAGTGCGAAAGACGGGTGGCACCCGAAGAACATGGAATGAAAAAGAGAAGGACATTTTGATGACCGAGTTAAAAGAACTTGTTGCGTCATGCTGTTGGAAAGGTGAGAACAGGTTTATACCCGGCTATGCAAATAAGCTAGAAGAGAGGATGATGAAAAGGCTCCCTGGTACTGATATTAGAGCAACACCCCATATAAACTCTAAGATACAGATATGGAAGAAGCACCATGGTTGCCTACAAACTGCTCTAGGGGAGACCGGATGCGGGTTTAACACTGTTACTAAGATATTGGATGTCTCTGACGAAGCTTGGGCTAAAGTGTTGAAGGTACGACTATTACGTTCTTATACTGTGAATTCAGATTTAAGTTTTATACTGAAATAACTAAGAAATAACATGTTCCTATTATTCATTTTATAGAAAGACTCGTCGATTGGAGACCGGATTAGGGAAGAAGGAACAGAAGAAATAATAATATTTTGTCTTTTTGTTTTTTATATGGAGTGGAGTGGGGGTATTATTGTCATTTTAGAAACACTGTAGAAGTCACTCAAAAATAATACCACCAAGTTGGTGGTATTATTAACATAGGTGTGAATAGTGAATCACAAGATTAATAGCGGCGGGTCAGCCGATACCACCCGGGTCGGCCGGTTTCTTACCTACCAATCAGTGGACTAAATTAGTGGTCCAACCCTTTTAGGCCCTATAAGGGCCTACCAATCGAACCCTAAGTCTTGTATGCATTCAAGTGTACTGTGCATTCATAGTGCATTTTAGAATTGTACAACTTATTATACTGAAAGATGCAATTTATTTACATTGAACCGTGCAACTATTAATATGAATTTTTTTTTGTACATTTCAATATAAATAAGTTGCATCTTTTAATATAATAAACTGCGCGATTTTAAAATACACTATATGGATGTACGGTGCATCTGGATGCATATAAGATTTGACATTTAATTTAATTTTCTTTGGTAAGTGTAAAAACATTGTTTTTGTTTATAACCGTAAAAATAGGGAATTTATTTATAATTGATCGTGATAGAATCGATCGCACCTACGAGTGGACGGTACGGCATACCAAAAAATTTCTCGCCATACCGTTACCGTATCGAAATTTTTGATGCCGAAAAATGTCATACCGTTGTCTTACTGAAAATTCGATATGCCGAAATTTCGGCATACCGAAATTTTTGGTATGTTAATATTACATACCGATACCGTACCAAAATTTCAATATATACCGGTATACCGAAAATATTTCGGTATACCGGAAATTTTTCGGTATACCAGTATATTTTTCCGGTATACCGAAATTTTCTATATTTTATACCATTATCGTACCAAAAATTTAGGTACGGTACCATACCATACCCTACCGAAAATTTTGGTATACCGAAATTTTTGATAAAATCGATATTTTTCAGTACGGTAAGTGTGGTATACCGGTATTTTCGTTATTTTCTCCACCCCTAATCGCACCTATGGGTTGGGAAATAAAAAGGAAGGTGCCCCCAAGGACATAACCAAGTTGGTAAAGCTTGTGGTGATGTGGGGAGAAATCCTCCTGCAATGCAGGTTCGAACCCCGTGTGGGACAAATTCTCCATTGAAATATTATGGGGGTTTGTCCTGGGGATTGAATTCTGTTGGCTCTCTCCCACAAGTGTCTGTTACTTGAGCACATCCTTCGATTTATAACCCGCTCGACTGAGGGGCTAACACGGATGGGAGAGTTTCAAGTATCTTCCTAAAAAAGAAAAGAAAAGGAAGGAATCGAGATAATGCGCCAACTCACCAGTCAAATATCCCATCAACCAAACAAAATGTTTTACTCCACCAAACAAAATGTTTTTTTTTTCGACCAATCCAAACAAAATGTTTAATTACCTAATTTAGTGAACATCAAAGCAATACTATCATCTGCGCACATTAATTTTACTGCACCAAAACATCTAATTTTATATCGTTACACTTTATTATGCGCTGATAAGGCGCTTATGATAAAAAAGAGTGGGTCTCATCACTCATCTCCATCATAATTCATTTAAAAAATATATAATTTATTATATTAAAATATGTAATCTATTTATACTGAATCGTTTAATTATTTGTATTGTATATTTTAATATAACAAATTAACACCTAATCCCACGTATTACACGGGATTCAAAATAATATTTTTATTATTAATTTTAAATTAAATATTTAATTAATTTGATTAATTCAATTATAGATATAATTTTTATATTCTAATAAGTAAATAAAATTTTCATAAAAATCTAAAGATTTAAAATATAGCAACCCAAGTGATTCTTAATTAATAATTAATAGATAAGAGATAAATGTAATGTAGAGATTAAAATTGAATAATAAATTATTGAAATTAAAAAATTAGTAATAATAATATCATAAATAACTTCTCACAAAATTTTAGAAATTTAAAATAAAAACACCATATGAATGGGATAATTTGTCTTTAACAAATACTCCCTCCGTCTCAAAATTATTGTCCAGTATTCTATTTTGGACGTCCCACAATTTTTGTCCACTTTCCTAAAATGGATAGTTTCATCAATATAAACACCTTTCACAATACATATAAATTACACCAATTGTCACTCATTTAACCTCTTACACTTTAACGCTTTATCACTTTTTCACTTTACAATAAAGTTGATTTACCAATTCTGCCCCTTTCACTTTAATACTTTATCATTTTTTTTAAAAAACCAAGCACACAGTAAACCAAATAATAATTATGGGACGGAGGGAGTAAAAGATTGTAAATTTTTAAAATTAATACGAGTGCATGGTAATATATAATAGTCACACCAATAAAAAATGCTATTATAGATAAACATTTGTTGTATGTAAGTTGATAACATCAAATCAAGAATATGTTGTTACACATGACAATGAACGCAGACAAGGAAATTATTATTATAAAAATAAAAGGAAAGCCAGAGGTCGGCTCTTACTAGCGCAAAACGTATCTCGAAGGCCCGCCTCGGAGCTAGGTCCGGTCTTGGCTTACGCAAGAAAATAAAAGGAAAGCTACAGGTCGGTCACCACATAGCTCAGCCTCGGAGCTAGGTTCGGACTTTAGACTTCCCAAGAGATAAGAACGAAAACCCGCCCACCCCAAAATACCCACTCCCTCTTTCCCCCTTTTCCTCTCTCTTTCGCCTCCACTTAAAAATAATTTCAATACTCCACCATTTAGCTCCAGTTTCTTTCGAAAAAGGCACAAATTACACGCACCATTTCCTAATTGGAATCAACAAAGCTGGCGATTGATAACCAAGAAACTGCTGTTACTGAAATTAAGCCCCAAAACAGAAGAATGATCACGGTACGCGATTGATTTTTACATTTTAGCATTTTAGCTGCCTCAAATTTCTAGGTTTTTTGTTTATGTGTTATTATTGAATGAACAGGGGTACGGAGTAGCGGATGAGGAGGAAAAGCGATGGCCGCCATGGCTGAAACCTTTATTGAAAGAACATTTCTTCGTTCAATGCAGTTTTCACGCGGATTCCCACAAGAGCGAATGTAACATGTACTGTTTGGACTGTATCGACGGCCCTCTCTGTGCGCTCTGTTTATCGCACCACAAAGACCACCGCGCAATTCAGGTTCGTTGGTATCAAAATTGACCTACCGATTGGTGGTAATTGAACGAAATGGGTGTTTAATTTTGGGTTTTGGTATGCAGATACGGAGGTCGTCTTACCATGATGTGATTAGAGTTTCTGAAATTCAAAAGTATTTGGATATAAGCTGTGTCCAAACGTATGTAATCAATAGCGCAAAGGTTGTTTTCTTGAATGAGAGGCCGCAGCCCCGCCCCGGTAAAGGGGTCACAAATACCTGCCAAGTCTGCGATCGTAGCCTTCTTGATTCCTTCAGATTCTGCTCTCTTGGATGCAAGGTAATTTTTGCATTTTTGTGTGTGTGTGTGTGTTTGAAAGGTATTAGTTGTTTCATTAAAAAGTATTAGTTTTGTTTCATTGAAATGTATTAGTTTGGTGGTTTTAGTTGTTTCATTGAAAGGTATTAGTTTGGTGGTTTTAGTTGTTCCATTAAGAGGTGTGGTATAAGATTTTGATGGTATTCGTTGTTACATTGAAAGGTATTAGTCGGTTTACTGTAAAGTATTAGTTGCAAAATAAGTTTTGGGGTTGACTTTTGGTTTCTGATATGGTCATTGAATTCCAGTTTGGTGGTTTTAGTTGTTCCATTGAAAGGTATTAGTTTGATGGTATTCGTTGTTTCATCCAAAGGTATTAGTAGGTTTACTGTAAATTATTAGATTCAAAACAAGTTCATTGTAATCTATTCCAATTTGGGGGTTGACTTTTGGTTTCTGATATGATCATTGACTTTCAGATTGTTGGGACATCGAAGGATTTCCCAAAGATGAAGAAGCAATTGGAGTCGGAGGACTCGTACGGTGGCCGGAATGTGGCGGCGTTTCCAAGCTTTAGCCCATCAACGCCGCCGCGAAGTGGTGTGGCTGCCAAGCGGAGAAAGGGCATACCACACAGGGCCCCAATGGGAGGGATCGCATTAGAGATATAGTATTAGAAGAATTGAAGAAGCAGCAGCCAGAGAAAGGTATCAGTTTCCGGCAGCTCTTTGATGATGTAATACTACATTGTATATAGAAGCAAGTATTAATGCATAGAATGTGAAATATACACAAGAATAAAACTGGACAGATAAGAATGTGAAAATTAAGTTATAGTTTGAAGATAGATGTATAACTTTGAGCTTTAAGTTTTAACAAAATACTGTGTGTATATGGTTTTGTTGGATTGAGGAATGCGAAGAATCTAAAAATATATCAAGATGTTAATTACTCTTATCTAATTTCAGTCGACAGTTTTCAGTTTATTTGAAATGAAACCAAACTGTGTTTTACACTAATAGTGACTGTTGATGGGCCCTGCTGATTGTTGATATCTATTTAGAGTTCGCTTTGTTGGTGGTAATTGAGGGTGGTAATGAGATTCATTCCCATTAATACTGGTTGATTGTTTTTATATACTCGTAAGTGAAGTAGAAATAATCAATTGATTATCCTACTTTCATATTTAATTTTCACCTTGTAATCATTCATTCAACCCTTATTGGATGATACCAATTGTTAATTTTCTAATAAAATAATAACAATGTAATGATTAATTTCATAGTGATTGACCTTTCAATGATACCCATTGTCATTCTCAAATCGTATCAATTGGGTCCTAATTTTTCATTATTTATTTTTGTGATTTTAGTGTATATTAGAAAATAGGCTTGAAATAGTGAAATGTAACAGGGATTTATATGTATAGTGATACAAATCCCACCTTGTTATAAGCATCAAGAAGATGTATATTATATCCCGTCAAAAAAAAAGATGTATATTATATGAAGTGTAATAACAAGTAGTGGAATGGTGTTGCCGAAGTGCATGATTCTGATTGCTGATCAAAAAATAAAAAAAAAGTAGTGAATGGTTCTAAATTGGTTAGTGAGAATATATTTAACTAGAGTTGGTTTCGGTTGCACTTGCACCACGTGGTGCAATTCGATTTTATCTTAATTTATTCTCAATAAAAATCTATCATTAAAGGAAGAAATATGAAGAAAAAAAAAAAGGAGAGGGTCCGAAATAATTAATACTGTTTCCGTTTAATTGTATTTGTCCCATTTTTTTTAATGGACATCCTATTATATTATTTTAATATTATTCTTCATATTTTTCATTTTCACCGCCTTAAATATCTCACTTTTCATCCATTAAATACTATAAAAGCTCATTATATATTATTTTAATATTATTTTTTAAACAATTGAATCAAAAAAAGTGAGATAAATACACGCAGAGTACAATTTTGGCAAAACAATTAAAACTAGTAAATATATATTTTTAATAAAATAAACTATTAATTGCAATGAAATTGTTTTGGTTATGAATTGCATGCTTAATTAAATTGCGCACGGATTTAAAAAAGAAGTCCAATTTATATGAGGTATGGCAACTCGGTTGGGTCCACATATGCGGAAGAGGCTAAAATGATGGGGGAATACGCGTGTCGAGTGGTGATTGGGTGAAGAAAAGCCAGGCGTCTTGATTCTCGGAATGAAGAATTGGGTGAAGCCGCCCTGCTTATAATTTAGCATTTGTTGGTGGATGGGGTTTCCCAACTTGCGTCTACGGTGGGGCCACGTGCTATTATATCCGTCTATATCATCTAATCTTAATTAATAATAGTGGAGACTTTTGAACGAGTTGGTTTACTTTTTCATCACCATCTCCAATTTTATATGATTCAGGTTTCACTAGAAGCCCCCAAAAAAATATAAAATCACTCTTCTACCTTCTTTTTTTTTATCAGAAAAAAAGTTTTTATTCATAAAGGACATGAGAATGAGAAGTACCCGGATTTACCATTGATTAGGCAAGAATTGCCTAGGATAAACTACAAAAGGAACCACCAGAATTCTGGTTTGTAATCAAGTCTGCCAAAATATTGCTTTAGGCTCGAAACTCCACTCATTATATGACATTTTGTGTCTCCATGATCCTCTTGCATTAATTCAGCTCTAAAGTCTTCTACGATATCCTAAATCTCTGCTTTTTCCTTTAGAGATTATGGCGTTTCGGGTATCCAAAATAGTCCAAACAATACACTCACACAAGCCCACCATGAGGGTCTTCCCATCATTCCCTCTAATAAGTCTACTAAAATGGAGTAGGCTTATCTTTGGGTTGGATGTTAGGACTGTGCACACCCCAAATCAATCGACACATTCCATCCAAATACGAAACACAAAATAGCATTCAAATAGAACATGTCTTACAGTTTTCAAATCGGTGCTGCAGAATGGACAACGAATATATGAAGCTTGTGGAAGTGCGTTCCGTCTTCTCAAGTTCGTCGTGGTTGGAATTCTCTCCCATAATACTCACCAAGCATGAATACTCACTTTAATCGGCACCCACTTGTTCCATATTGCTGTAAACACTATCTTCTCGTCTTCCAAAACCGAATCTGCATCGTCGTCCTGAGTGAGTTGGCTATAGGCAGCCTTAGTGTTGTAGAGTCCGTCTGTTGAGAATCTCCATTTCCATAGATCTTCCTTGTCCTGTATTAAAGTGTACCTGTTCACCAAGTCAATTAAATTGTTTAGCGTAGGTAACTCTCAAATAACTCCCTCCTCCACTGTCACTTCCACCTCCAAGCACCCTCACACTCAAAGAACTATCCTGGCAAAGTCTGTATAATCTTGGAAAAATCAACTTTAAAGGTATATCCCCCACCCACTTTTCCTCCCAAAAAAGAGTATTTCTCCCGTCCCCATTTTCCTTACCCAAACCCAACAAAAACCAGTCCTCATCACCCACTCCCACAACCTTTAGAACCTCACCCCACCAACCCGAGACTCTCCTCTTCTCCCTCCAACACTGCCTATCCCCCCACTAGCTCCCCATCTCGACCTAATCACTCTAGCCCACAAACACCCCGGATTAGAGAAAAATCTCAACACCCATATACCCAAAAGAACTCTATTAAAACACTAAAGATCGTTCACCCCAAGTCCCCCCAAAGATTTTAGTTTGCAAATGGTTTTCCACTTAATCCAAGAGATTTTGTCATTGCTCTCATCAACCCCAACCCCACCCCCCCCCCCCAAAAAAAATAAAAATAAAAATAAATATCTTTGCAATCTTTCAATTTCACACAAAACATTATTAGGAGCATGATAGGTGGATAAGTAGTAGACCAGAAGAGATGCTAGAATTGCGTTAATCAAAGTAAGTCTTCGCCCAATGGAGAGATTTAGACCTTCCCATTTCCTCAAACGATTCTGGATTTTCTGAATGACATGGTTCAATTCGGAAGCCTTTCTGTGTGCACATCCAACCTTGACCCACAGATACACAAAGGATTCCTCCCCCACTTGGCATCCTAAGATATTCACGTATGGTTGCATATCATCACTGTTCACATTAAGCCCGGTCACGCTACATTTTTTTCGATTAACTTTTAGTCCGGATACCCTCTCCAAAATGATGATGAAGCATTTCAGGAATCAGACATTTTCTGTGGAAACTTTGCCAATGAAGATAGTGTCGTCCGCAAACTGAAGGTGAGAGATCCGAATTCTGTCCGTTCCCACCAACATTGGGGCAAAGATATCTTTACTGATTGTCTTGTTAAGCATTAGGCTCAGTCCTTCTGCTGCGATAAGAAATATGAAAGGGAAAAGAGGATCCCCTTGCCTAAGTCCTCTTCCCTAGTGGAATTCTTCTGTCGGACTCCGATTGATAAGAACAGATGCGTGAGCCAAAGAGACACACTCCATGATCCATCTGACCCACTTGTTCGCGAAGCCAAATCTTTCCATAATCATCCTCAGATACCCCCAATCAACCGAGTCGTAAGCTTTAGCAAAATCTATCTTATAAAGAAGACATTGCTCTTTTCTGGACTTTGCCTCCTCGATTACCTCATTGAGAACCACCACATTATCTAGTATTTGCCTCCCTCGGATTAAAGCACATTGTTGTTCGGATATGATGGACTCTATCACCTTACACAGACACAACGAGAACACATTTGCCACCACTTTGTAGATACAATCAATTAGAGATATTGGCCTAAAGTCTGAAAGGTCTTGTGCTTCCTCTTTCTTAGGGATAAGGACTATGAATGAAGGGTTAAGTCCTTTTACAAACTTCCCGTGCTCATGGAACTCCTCAAACATACGTAAAAAATCACCTTTCAGAACCTCCCAGAAGTCTTTCAAGAAGACAAAATCGAATCCGTCGGGCCCTGGACTTTTAGAACTATCATATGAATCCACAACAACCTTGATTTATTCCTCAGAAAACACAGCGGTCAACATCTGATTTTTGACTGGGCTGTTCTTTTGAGGGCAGATATCTTGGACTAAAGCAGGTCTAGGAACGAGCTCCGCTATGAAGTGTTTTTTTGAAGAACTCCAATGTGCCTCTTTTGATGTCTTCCATCTCTTCGCACTACTGATTTTCAATCGTTACTCCCACAATCTCGTTGCGCTTCCTCCTCCTATTGATGACTTTATGGAAAAAACTTGTGTTGGCGTCCCCTTCTCGGATCCATTTTGCCCTCGCTTTCTGTTTTAGAAGATTTTGCTTAAGATTCATGTCACAAAGAAGAAGTGCCCGACTTTCATTTCTGTTGATGATCTCCGATTCATCTAACCCAAAAACATCATCAATTGTGTCTAACTTCAGAATTTCTTTCCTTTTCTCCTCAATCCTCTTGTCAATGGAGCCAAACACATCTCTATTCCAACTTTTAAGGTCTTTTTTGAGCATCTTGAATTTATCCTTAAGAATAATGTTGCCCCAACCCTCGACATCATAGCTCCTCTGTTTTGCCACTACGAATTTAATAATGATATTGTATATACCAGTGTTTTCATAACCGGTTCGAATCGGCCTGCTCAACCGGTTGAACCGGGAACCGGCAGGCAAATCGATCGAAAATCCCCGTGAAAATTGTTTTTCAGGTTGAACCGGTTTGACCGTTTTTTTTTAAATTTATTACTTCAAAATACGGATCAATTTTTTACTAATCCTTCTTGCATGTAAGGATCTAGATGCACCTCCACTCCACTTTATATTAATTCATCTCACATGTTCTTTAACATTTATTCGATGTGGAATTGGGATAAAAAATATGAGGTCCATATGAGATGGACCTCTCCCCCTTTTATATAACTTTCCTTTACATTTCTTTTACTACTTACTCGATGTGGGATAAGTCCACATCTTTCTCCTTTTATATTACTTCCTCTTACTTTTCCTCTAATAATTATTCGACGTGGGACAAAACCTCTTCCCCCTTTTATATTATTTTCTCTCATATTTACTCTAATATTTACTTGATGTGGGATAAATATATTCTAATTTTTCTCTATTTTCAAATTAATATTTTCCTCAAGAAAACTATCACGTTTATGTTATTTCTATGCCTCAAGTTTGATTAATTAATATTATAAGTGGATTGATTAATTGAACATGTTTCAAAAATAGTAAAACATAAAAAATATTGAAAAAAAATAGATAATCATTTTAACGGTTAAACTGTCGGTCCAACCGATCCGACCGATTGAACCTCCAATCGGTGCTCAGTTCGGTTTGGTCTCTGGTTCAATTATAAAAATACTGGTATATACATAATAGTGATATTTAAAGTATCAAAAATAAATATTAATCACCAAAAAATATAAGAGGTACTCTAATCCTTACAGGATATGCAGATCGAGACAACTGAGATACTCCTGATCTAAACAAACTAAAAATGATGAACTGCTATCTAGACATGCAACGTCTAGGGTTGTTGATCCATTTAGAATACACATAATTCTTAACATTGATATCTTTAACATTTAACCAAACTCTTGCTTTTATATTCTCCTCTCTTGTTTTGGTTGGGTTCGGCTGCGTCTATTGAATATACGAGTAGAGGTGGCAATTTGAGCTCAGTTCGCTCGGTCGGCCCATGCAGCCTGGGTATCAGGATGGGATGGGCCTCATTTTTAAAAGCCCGAAAAGAACCTGGCCAATTTGGCCCGACCCAATTGGATCACCGGACGGGTCGGTCTTGGGCGGATTTTGGCCCGAGGTTTCAGGTTTTTTTGGCCCGACACATTTTTTTTTTCATTAATTTTTAAATTAAATTATAAATTATTAAAGGCTACACTTATTTTAATAATTATTAAAAATAAGTAGATGAATTAACGGAACAGAACATAACAGAAGGCTGAAAAGGAAAACTCTTAAATTCTTTTTTCTCTCTTGCTGCGCCACCCGCCACATCCACGCGGTGTCACCCAACCACAGCGTCATCCTAACGCACAACTACGTCCGTGCCTTGTCTCACCATAAACTCCAACGCTAAGTTTCAATATTTCTTCCATACTCCTTCCAAAATTTCCTTCCTATCCATTTGTTAACAGATTGAGTTTAAAAAAAATTACCAAACTATATGTTCTAAGGTAATTGAAGTCCATTAGAAAATGTTATTTCGAAATTTAGTTTAATGCTTCTATACTCATAACTTGTGAATGAGGGGAAAGGTGAATGTGGTAATTAATGTCAAGAACTAGGAAGGATATGAATTATGCAGTATGTAGAATTGCGTAGCTTTGCAAACCTGTAAATATACACAGGAATATTTATGTTATGCAATGAAAAATGAGTAGCTTATCTTGTTCAATCTTGATTATTTATGTTTCATTGATCATATTATATGTACATTGAGTGATCCTAGGCTAAGAAAAGTTTTTAAATACATCCATTTTGTGGACAATACTCCTTTATGGGATTTAGGGTTACAACCTAATATATATATAGTGAGATATCTTCCTGGCTTGGTATTGCCCCAGAGGTAGTCATTCTTGATGAACTGGGTCAACAAATCCTTGTTCTTGTGAACTTTCTCCATTCTTGTTATAATATTTCACAACACGTTATCAGCACGAGTGTTTTACCCAATTAGACTTCATAAAAAGAAAGAGAAGTGGTTCGATGATGATGAAACGACAAGTGGTATACTACCCATAAACAATCCCTATTGATCTTGACGTCTACTGGTAATATCAATAAACTGTTTCTTCTAATTGATTCTACCGCAATTTATAAAGTCCTTCGTTCTGATCGATGAGCAGATATTTTGGATATTAGCCTAAAGTTTTTTGTTTACTTGAAATATGCAGTGATCGATGCATATATATATATTAATTGGCATCACATTAAGATTATCTTTATCAACAAACACCCACAACACAATCTCCTAATAAATAATTCATTTTTCTCTCCTCCATATATACAACCTACAACTCAACCAATCCTCATCTTTTTTCACACTTTATCAACAAACACCCACAACCCAATCTATTAATAAAATAATCTTTCTTTTTCACTATTTAATAATTATATTTATCTATAATTAATTTTTATTATATTAATAAGATGATATATTAAATTATTTGATATTCAAAATGCGTAACTATAATAAAAAAAAAACTTACCATACACTTAAAATAAAATTACAATCTCAATAATAAAATTTAAATTATAGAAATTTAAATACAAAACTGTAAATAAATATATCAAATTACAAATAGATTGTTGGGAAATTAGGGGTGCCCGGATCTATTCGAGTTAAATTTAAATACATATTTAAATTAATCAATTAATTACTAACATGAATTAATCCTAATTCAATTCAACATAATAATTAATGAATAAATAAACATCATGCGTACACGTATTTCACGTTGTTGATGTTGCACGGATGTTGTTCCAGATGTTGGACAACATTCTGCACAACATCATAAATTTGCCATTTCTCCTAACACTAACTCCGATTTAATAGATGTGTTTTTCTATGTTTCCTACATTGCAGGTTGAAGATAATCTCGGAAATTATCAAGCGGTTGCACTGATGAAGTGAGAATAGAAAGATCATGGGTGGTTACACCAAGATCATGGAGATAGTGGAAGAGAAGTTCAAGGCTGTTCACACCAAGTGGATAGGACAATGCAGTTGGTCCGAAAGCCTATAAATAGACTGCATTAGTCGACATTCAAGTTCGAGTTGTGAAATCCCATTTGCTCTACTCCAAACTTAAGAGAGTAACATCCAAGACACAACCAAGAGTGAAAAACCGAGTGTTTGTAATTCTAGGAGTGTGAGGGTCGATGTTATTCTATGTGTACTGGTCGAGGGAATACAATCTCTCCTATCAGTATTGATTTTATCTTATTAGATCAAGTTTTAGGTTGAATAAGATCACTAGTTACTTGATTGAATATATTGATTTTGGTGTGTGGTTTTTCACTACACCTTTTAGGTTCTTTTAAGAGATTCGTGTGTATCTCACTACTCGTTATAGTGATGTTTTTAACCATGAGGTTCATGTAGTCTGGATTACAGACTATACAAAATTTTGAAATCCTTTGCACTGCATTTTTATGCTTCTGCTGTCGTATGTTGTTTTATATGTTGCATAACATTTTCAACAACACTCTGAAAATACACGCACACACACTGTCAGTTGGCGCCAAAGCCATAAACTTGATACACTAAGTTAAAGGTCCTGTGTTTAAAGTGTGTTTTTGCAATGGATTATCCACTTACTCCGTCTTTAAAACCTCCAATTTTGGATGGATCAAATTACCCATATTGGAAACCTAAAATGCGCATGTACATTAAGTCTATTGATGAGAGAGCAGGACACAGTGTGTTATCTGGTTGGAATCCTCCAAGAGCAATTGATGATAGAGATGGAGAATCGCAAGTCAAAAAGGAGATTGATTGGTCAAATGATGAATGCACATCGGCCAATTTCAATTCTAAAGCTCTTAATGCTATATTTACTGCCACAGATGTTTCAATGTTTAAACTGATATCTAACTGTGTTTCTTCTAAGGATGCATGGGAAATATTGCAGGAACATTGTGAAGGATCAGAAAGTGTTCGAAGGACTAGACCCAGAATGTTGGGAACCAAGTTTGAAAACTTGAAGATGAAGGATGATGAAAGCATTTCATCATACAATGAAAGGATAAGTGAGATTGCTAATGAGTCACACTCACTTGGTGATCCAATTTCTAACACTCGGTTAGTCAATAAAATACTTAGAACTGTTCCTAAACGATTTGATGCTAAAATATGTGCAATAGAAGATGCTAAAAACACTGATTTATTGAGTCAAAATGAGTTGATCAGTATTTTAAAAACTTATGAGATAAACTCAAATATGTTAGATGATGATAAACATGAACACATGACTGGTCAAGTTAATCATCTGATTAATTATACATCATACAATGGTGGTCATGTTACCTATGGTGGTGGTTCAAAAGGTAAAGTTGTTGGTAAAGGAACATGGAATGTTTCTGGTTTTCCAAAGTTGACAAATGTGTTACATGTAAAAGGTTTACTTGCTAATCTGATTAGTATTAGTCAATTATGTGATGATGATTTACATGTGAAATTTGACAAGAATTCATGCTATGTGTTTGATAAGAATGATGAATGCTTAATGACTGGTAATAGATCTGCTGATAATTGCTATTTGATTGATTCAAATCATATTTGTAAAAGTGCTAAAGCAGATGATATTATTTTGTGGCATCAAAACTTGGTCATGCTAATTACAGAAGTATTCAGAGATTGCATAGACTAGGTGCTGCTATTGGTTTACCTGATCTTAACTTTGAAAAAGGAAAAGTCTGTGGACCATGCCAGAAAGGTAAGCAAGTAAGGATAACACATCAAATGGTGTCAACATGTACAACAAACAGGTGTTGTGAATTGATTCATATGGATCTAATGGGTCCTATGGAAATTGAAAGTTTAGGTGGAAAGATGTATTCTTATGTTCTTGTAGATGATTTTTCAAGATATACTTGGGTTATATTTCTGAAAGAAAAAATTGATACTTTTTTTGAGTTTAAAATTCTTTACAAAAGGTTTAAAACTATTTTATGTTTAAAGATCAGTAGGATAAGGTCTGATCATGGAAGAGAATTTGAAAACAGTTTGTTTACTAATTTCTGTGAAAAGAAAGGAATATTGCAAGAATTTTCCTCACCTAAAACTCCACAACAAAATGGAATTGCTGAAAGAAAGAATAGAACTTTGCAATAAATGGCAAGAGTTATGCTAACCTCAAAAAGTCTTTCTAAGAAATTCTGGGCTAAAGCTTTAAATATTGCTTGTCACATTGTGAATAGAGTCTATATTCGTTATGGTAGTAATTGTACTCCCTATGAGATTCTGAATAACAAGAAACCAAATTTGAAATACTTTCATGTGTTTGGTTGTGTTTGTTACATTTTGAATGATAGAGATCAGTTGCACAAGTTTGATTCAAAAAGTGATAAAGGATTTTTCTTAGGATACTCTAAGAATAGCAAGGCATATAGAATCTATAATTTGAGAACTGATACTATACAAGAATCTGTTAATGTGGTATTTGATGAACTTGCAAGTCTTGCAGGAAAAAGTGCTGAAGACAATGTATCAGATTTGATAGAAGTATCCAAAGATACTGATGACACTGAAGATAGTAAGGATGTTGATCAGAATGTTCCTTCAACATCTGATTCAACATTATCCAAAAGTTCAAATACTGAAAATCTGTCACAAGATTCACAGTATTCAAAACAGTTGGTTCCTTCAACAAAGATTATGAAAAGTCATCCATCAGATCAGATCATTGGAGAAGCTACCACATGTGTACAAACTAGAAGAAGAATGGGTATTCATATCAATAACCTTGTAAGACCAGTTTGTATGTCATCCATATGCAATCAGGTAACTTTTGAGTGTTATCATTCTGCAATTGAGCCTAAGAATGTTAAAGAAGCTCTTAATGATGAAAATTAGATAAATGTTATGCATGAAGAGCTTAATCAGTTTGAAAGAAATGATGTTTGGACAATTGTACCTAGACCTAATTATGATATTAATGTCATAGGAACAAAGTGGATTTTCAAAAATAAAACTGATGAATCCGATAATATTGTGAGAAACAAGGCTAGATTGGTTGCTCAAGGTTATCCTCAGATTGAAGGAATAGATTTTGATGAAACATTTGCTCCTGTTGCTAGAATAGAATCTATTAGATTACTTCTTGCTATTGCATGTTTCATTAACATTAACTTGCATCAAATGGATGTTAAAGCTGTTTTCTTAAATGGTATTCTAGATGAAGAAGCTTATGTTGAACAACCTAAAGGTTTTGAAAATCTAGAGTTTCCTGATCATGTTTACAAGTTAAAGAAAGTTTTGTATGGTCTAAAACAAGCACCTAGAGCTTGATATGGTAGACTTACTGATTTCTTACTTGAATTTGGATTTTTGAGAGGTGAAGCTGATAGAACCTTGTTCATTAAAAATTCTAAGAATGATATCATGGTTGTTCAAATATATGTTGATGATATTGTATTTGGTTCAGCTAGTAATGATATGCTTGAAAGTTTTTTAAAGAAATGACTTGTACTTTTGAAATGTCCATGGTTGGAGAACTAAATTTCTTTTTAGGTCTTCAGATCAAACAAATGAAAGATGATATTTTGTTTTGTCAAAACAAATATGTTAAGAATCTGGTGAAAAGGTTTGGTTTGGAAAGTGCTAAAACTATGAAAACTCCTATGGGTTCAACTCAAAAGTTGAGTAAAGACTTGATTGGAAAAGATGTTGATCTAACTTTGTATAGATCAATGATTGGAAGTCTTTTGTACTTCACTTCTAGTAGGCCTGATATTATGTATAATGTCTGTCTTTGTGCTAGATATCAAGCTAATCCTAAGGAATCACATCTCAATTATGTAAAAAGAATTATAAGATATGTGGCTGGAACATGTGATTTAGGTATTTGGTACTCAAAGGATACTAATTGCTCTTTAGTTGGCTATAGTGATGCAGATTGGGTAGATGATTGTGATGACAGAAAAAGTACTAGTGGAGGATGCTTCTACATGGGAAACAACATTATCTCCTGGCATAGTAAGAAACAGAATTGTGTTTCACAATCAACAACTGAGTCTGAATATGTTGCTGCTGGAAGTTGCTGCACTCAACTGCTATGGCTTAAAAAGTTGTTTGATGATTATGGGTTGAAAAGTGGTATTTTGACTGTTTATTGTGATAATACTAGTGCTATCAATATTTTCAAGAATCCTGTGCAACATTCTTTGACTAAGCATATAAGTATAAGACATCACTTTTTAAGAGATCTTGTAGAGAAAGAAGTTGTGAATTTAGAATACATTTCTACTGAAAAATAACTTGCTGACATTTTCACAAAAGCCCTTGATTATGAGAGGTTTTCTTCACTTAGAAAATCTCTTGGTCTTTGCTATATCTGAAAATAAACACTAGATGTTGTGACAAATGTTTCCAAACATTTGAAACAACATTGTGGTTCTGATAATAAGTTTGTCTGCTGTTTTGCATATATTTGAGCCTTAAATGATAGTGTTTTGATCTTATGGTTTGAATCATGGTTTAGATACAGAGTCCTGGACATATATCTCTTAAATGCATTAAAAATAAAACACAACTTAGATGTGTAATCACTGAGTAACTATGGGACACGGAGCTCGCTACTACGATGTTCTCTTTTCAAAAGGTGATTAAATATACATCCATGTTTGTTCACAATCCATTGAGTAACTATGGGGCAAGTAGCTCGCTACTAAGATGCACTCTTTTGAAAAGATGGATCAATGTGAACATGTGTTTAAAGAAAAATTCAAAATATGCAACACTTTGATGATGAATTTCATGCAAAATTGAGTGTTGAGATATATGTGTGCTGATATTTTGTGAAACCTTAAGTGATTCGAACTTTATCTATCATACATGATTCGTTTAATGTTCTGGATAAGTTGAATTCGTGGATTGAACAAGTTATTTGAACTGATTTGCGTTTATTTAATTTTAGATATGGTTTCCTGTTTTTGAAAATGTTTTTGACGGCTCATACACATTCACACGATCACATTTGTCTTAGTGGGTGATTACTTTGTCCCACTCCTAGTCGGTTTTTGTGGTGGTTTTGTGTTATAACCTCCATTCTTTCTTCTCTACTTAAGTTCGATTTATCTGTGATGTTTAATATTGAAAGCTGAAAACATTGTTGCTGCATATTGGATTCGAGGTGTGTTGTTGTTCTTGTATTATTTCATATTTCTCAGTCATATGCTTCTTTTCCCTCCTATTTTCTGATTTCATTATTTTAATTGCTGTGAATTTATTTGATTGGACAGAAAAGAGGTGAAATGGCTGAAAAACAAAACCCATCGGTCACTCCTAATCAGTCAAAAACTTACGCAAACCCTTCTCCCTCGAAATCTTCCTCTCTAGAAAATTCAAACCCTCTGAACCTTCTCGCTGAAATGGCTTCGCAAAATCCAGATTATGATTTCACTAATGTTGGTGGATCATCTTCTTCTTCCGTACCAAAACCCTCTCCGTACGAATTTTCTGAAGATACTCCTCAATCTCTAATTCGACTGATCATTGAACAAATGCTCGAGAAAAATCTTCTTGTTCTTCCTGATGTTTTTGTTGGCAAAAGACAAGTCAACATTAATGACTTTGTTGATCTTTCTGCTAAACCCTTAGTCACAGAAATTCCTGAAGAACCTTCTCTAGAAATACCCTCAGAAACTCCTATTGCTGACCCTGTTTCTGAAAACCATTCTGAAAACCCAAATCAAACAGCCGATGTTGAAATGAAATCTACTAACTCCTCTGATTCAGAAGGAATGTGGGAGAAATTGAAGAACATTAGACTAAGAAAGAAGCAATTGGCTCCCAGAAGAGGTGTTGGTAGATGGGGAAAGAGAAGAATGTCACAAAGTAACTTAGGGAGAAAAGTTGATTATACTGGGAAACGTCCTAAGAGAATTGATGGTGGTTCTGATGATCCCATTCACGTTGAGGATTCGGATGAAGAAATGGTTATTCCAAATGTTCCTGTTGTTGAGCCAAAAGATTCAGATGATGACTTAACCATGCAAGAATTGTTGGCTAAGAAGGAAAGAAGAACCAAAAAGAAAAATGATCCTCCGGTGAATGCTGCTACAAATGTTGCTGAATCATCTAATTCTGAACCAGACATCGATCCTCAAGCTGAGGATACTGAGGAAGATGAACCTGAAGAAGAGGATACTGAGGAAGATGAACCTGAAGAAGAGGAACCCAAAGAAAACGAACCTGAACAAAATGAGTCTGATGATGAACTTGATCAAATCTTTGATGAGGTAATAAAATCTGACTCTGACTCAGATAATAAGGTTGAGCATGATAGAAAATCTGCTGTTGTTAAATCCATGCTTAAGAGATTCATTGTGGATGAAAGGATAATCAAAATGCCTGATTTTGAAGCTCAAAATCTGATAGGTTTTCTTGAAAGTAGATCTCTGTTGCATGCTCTACAATATGCCAAACCTTATTATGTTACTTGGGTTGCTGAATTTTATGTTAATCTGAAAAAGAGTTGTGGGAAT
The DNA here is from genome assembly GCA_037126765.1 of Stenogyne calaminthoides. NCBI lineage: Eukaryota > Viridiplantae > Streptophyta > Magnoliopsida > Lamiales > Lamiaceae > Stenogyne > Stenogyne calaminthoides. The sequence goes on along the minus strand of JBBCBC010000001.1, from coordinate 38,124,629 downwards.
AGGCAGTCTTCAAACTATGGGAAAGTAAGGTTTAGATACAATGTTGTTACCATTACCCCTAAGATCATGAACATCTTTCTAAAGACTAAACAAGTGGAAGATGATTCCGGAGAATTGGACATAGGGGAAGTGATGTCTGTCATCACTGGTGGTAGACATTCTATGTGGACTTTATAATTTTCTGCTGCAAAACTGACCTCTTTATACTGTGTAATGCATAAGCTGCTAGTCTCTAATTGGTTGCCTTCCAAGAATTCTACTGTGTTAACCAAGGAACAGGCATTCTTGTTGTACAAGATTGTGCACCTGAACAAATTCAACATGGGTCAAATCATATTTGACAACATTGTATCCTATGCTGGTAAACACTCTGAAGGAACTATTCTGCCATATCCAAGTTTGATCTGTCAACTCTTGGATAGACTGGAGTTTGAGAGACCTAGAGGAGAGAGGATCAGTGGGTATATGCCAAGTTTTGGTATCTCACATGTACTGAGGTCTGGAAACCGTACTGTTGATCTACCTTTGGAAGATCCTGCATTGCAAGCCGAAAATGTTGCCCATCCTGTTGGAATGGTACACCCTCTGTTCATTTTACAAACTCTTTCATTACTGATCAGATTACTTCCATCCAGAAGAACATAGATGCTTTACTTAAACAACAAGCCTTTTGAAGAAACCTGATTTCTACTCCAACAGGGGGAGGATCACCTGATGATGGTCCTGATGATGGTGGTGATGATGGAGCTGATCCATCTGGCCATGCAGGTGAGAAGGATGATGCATCAGATGCTGCTGAAGATGATGTTGATGTTGGTGCTGATCAGAATAATGCTGAAGATAAAGAGGTGGAGGATGCTGTACAAGATGTTGTTAATGAGGTTGTGGAGGATGCTATGGAAGATGTACTCAATTCTGAACATGCTGCTGCTGCTGAATAAATGGTACCTGAAGATGCTGAACCGGTTGATGATAACCCGGCTTACACTGATGATGAGGTGTTGGTGACACCTACCAAGGAGAAATTTTCTCCAGAGAGCATTGCTATCATTGATCAGCTTTATGGAGCTGATAACTGGTGATTGGATTCAAGACAGCTGGGAATTTTGAAGTATGGGGGAGCATTTGCAGGCTATGGAGATGCAGCCATTCCTTGGCCCAGTCCTTCCCTTTATTTCTCTTTAAATTTCCTGTCTGTGTTGTAATCTTTTATTTCTACTCTTTACTTTTTAAACTCTGTTAATGGACAACTAGTTGATAGGTTTATATTTCTGTCATTTACTTTATGCTGTTGAATACTTTGACCTAAGTACACTGCTGATGTACTTGGTGCTTGTGTTTGTTTATATTTATGATTTGGTTGAATAGTAGTTGTTCTCTGAATGACTATTATTTGTTTCTTTCCTGACACAAGTTCGGATGTTGTTTTTAACATCAGGTGTGTTGTAGTAGAAAGACCAAATTGGGGGAGTTTGTTGATGTTGCACGGATGTTGTTCCAGATGTTGGACAACATCATAAATTTGCCCTTTCTCCTAACACTAACTCCGGTTTAATAGATGTGTTTCTCTATGTTTCCTACATTGCAGGTTGAAGATAATCTCGGAAATTATCAAGCGGTTGCACTGATGGAGTGAGAATAGAAAGATCATGGGTGGTTACACCAAGATCATGGAGATAGTGGAGGAGAAGTTCAAGGCTATTCACACCAAGTGGATAGGACAATGAAGTTGGTCCGAAAGTCTATAAATAGACTGCATTGGTCGATATTCAAGTTCGAGTTAAAGTGAAATCCAATTTGCTCTACTCCAAACTTAAGAGAGTAACATCCAAGACACAACCAAGAGTGAAAAACCGAGTGTTTGTAATTCTAGGAGTGTGAGGGTCGATGTTATTCTATGTGTACTGGTCGAGGGAATACAATCTCTCCTATCAGTATTGATTTTATCTTATTAGATCAAGTTTTAGGTTGAATAAGATCACTAGTTACTTGATTGAATATATTGATTTTGGTGTGTGGTTTTTCACTACACATTTTAGGATCTTGTAAGAGATTTGTGTGTATCTCACTACTCATTATAGTGATGTTTTTAACCATGAGGTTCGTGTAGTCTGGATTACAGACTATACAAAATTCCGAAATCCTTTGCACTGCGTTTTTATGCTTCTGTTGTCGTATGTTATTTTATATGTTGCATAACATTTTCAACAACACTCTGAAAATACACGCACACACACTATCACACGTAAAACCTAAGCATGCGGAATCTAGGAATTACGTAAATACTAACCTCTCGTAGAGACAACCGCTGAGACGATGGATCAACCCAAAGTACCTTCTCAAATATGTCCCACGTCCACGAACGTAATCCGGTGGGAGGATTATCAACGAACGATTTTAATCTTAAAGGAGAAAATAAAATATTTGGCCATCACCTTTGTGGATTTCTAATTTTTTCAACACATGAAATTGCAATTGGGGATGAAAAATTCATCCCCTATTTATAATATTAGAGGGGTTCGAATTTTTGCCCTAGGAATAAGATGGGAAAATCTTTTTCTTGATCTCCAAGAAATCTTTGAATATATCCATTATATTCTTTTCTCCATAATAAAATATTCCACAAAAATCCCACCTCCTAATATAAAGGGATATTTTCGAAAATTTCAACTAGTTAGGAAAGAAATAAGATCTTTGACTTTTCTTGAATTTATGGGATAAATTGTATTCCAAGAATACATATTCCATAAAATCTTTCCAAGAAAATCAAGAAAATATTTTCTCTCTTCCTACCCAATATTTTCAAAAATTTAATGAGGAAAAATAAGCCAAAATATTTTCTTCTCCTTTTCATTAATTGGACTTTAGTTTGGGCTATTTGAGGGGCCTTTGGGAGAATTAAGATTAGACATCCAATGGGCTATGAAGCTTTAATATTTAGCCTAAATATTATTCAAGCCCATTAATATTAATTTACTCCACTATAAAATTAATATTGAACTATCCATCTTAACCCACATTATGACTTCACAATAATATGGCTCCCGGTCATTATTTCCCACGTTTAAGATATCTTAGTCCATTAATTAATTAAGCCACTGAACAAGCTTTGTATTAATTAATATCTTTGTCCTTGGAGTAAAGACAGCTCAACATTATTATCCATACAGGAAATAAATTTCCACTTGCATGATTTGGTATGATAAAGATTCTGAGTCCACAAAGGGGACAAATCAAGCAAGTCGTACTTGCACGCGATTCTCCGTATTAAATCTTAGCAATCGTCATGTAACTAATAATATTGCCCAAGATACAAGGTATCAAATCGCATTGATTCTCTTCCCATCGTAAGTCAAAGCAATAGTTATTAATTTCACACGATCATATTTAAGAAATGGAGATTAAGAAATAACGCACCACTGAGGTCTAATTCTTGTATATTCAGTACCGAAGAATTTATCCTCCTGTAGGTCTTTTTCAGCGCATCAGGATGCACTAGTGTAATCCCTTGGTCAAGACAAGCCAATCCGAGCCTTACACTTCAACCTTTCATGATGGGTTGTTCATTTCCATCTGGGTTGTGAATTTGTAATTAGTCACGAAGACTGTTAATTTGATCTTCTGTGATCTGGTATCACCAAATTAACTACAACGTAACACGCACTGACTTTATCAAACGAGTATGCAGTAAATATATATAACATTCATTCATATTTAATGCAACATGTGATAAATAATTTATTTCAGTAAAATAAATAAGAAATTCAGTTTAGTTATACAAAGTAAAAGCATACTTTTCAGTATAACCCCAACAATCTCCCACTTATACTCAAAGTATGCTTTTAAGTATACTACAACATTTCTCGTGTTCTATGTGACATCTAATGTCACCGTACACGAACCTAATAGTATTTCTCCCACTTATACTCAAAGCAGATTGTCAATGCTCTTGACACCCATTCCTTCCACATGTCTCTCGAATGTACTCTGAGGCAGACCCATTGTGAATGGATCTGCTAGGTTGTCTTCAGACGCAATCTTTCCCACCTCTATTTCTCCTCTCTTAACGATTTCTCGTATAAGATAGTATTTTCTTTCTATGTGTTTGCTGACCTTGTGGGCTCTTGGTTCCCTAGAATTTGCAACTGCTCCGGCGTTATCACAGTAAATCGTGATCGTGCTGGGCAAATCCGAAACGACGTCCAAGTCCACCAGGAAGTTCTTGAGCCAAATCGCTTCTTTCGCTGCTTCACAAGCAGCTACATATTCGGCTTCCATGGTAGAATCGGCGATGCATTTCTGCTTAACGCTTCTCCACGTCATGGCTCCTCCCCCCATACAAAACACACTACCCGAGGTTGACTTTCTGGAGTCTATGTCTGATTGGAAATCTGAGTCCGTATAACCGGTGGGGATTAGACTGTCGGATTGATAAACTAACATTCTGTCCCGTGTCCTCTTTAGATACTTCAGAATGTTCTTAACCGCAGTCCAATGCTCTTTTCCAGGGTTACTTTGATATCTTGCAACCATTCCTATGACGAAGCAGATATCCGGTCTCGTGCACAGCATCGCGTACATGAGGCTTCCCACAGCCGAAGCATAAGGGATGCCCTTCATGTCATCTATTTCCTTTTGTGTCTTGGGACACATTTCCTTGGATAGATGGATCTATGTCTGAAAGGTACAAATCCTTTCTTGGAATCTTGCATGCTGAATCGCTTCAAAACGGTATCTATGTATGAAGCTTGCGAAAGCCCGATCATCCTTTTCTTGCGATCTCGAGTGATCTTGATCCCTAGGACGTGACCGGCTTCTCCCAAGTCCTTAATATCAAACTGTTTTGACAGCCATGCCCTTACGTCTGACAACATCTTTACATCGTTCCCGATGAGCAGAATGTTGTCTACGTATAGTACCAAGAATACCAAGGCAGTTCCGTCACACTTTTTATACACACAACTTTCGAAACTGTTTTGATCAAAACCGTAGGATTTTATAACTTGATCAAAACACTGATTCCAAGCACGGGATGCCTGCTTCAGCCCATAAATGGACTTCTTTAGCTTGCAAACCAGATGCTCTTGGCCTTTTTCAATGAAGCCTTCGGGTTGTTGCATACCATGACAGATAACCACATCGTTACAAAAAATAGTAACATGTTCATTAAAACGAATAGAATATCCATCAGCAAATAGTTTTGAAACTGAAATAAGGTTTTTGCGAAAAACAGGAACATAAAGAACATCTCGTAAAATTAAACTCTTGTCTTCAAAAGATAGGTGCACGTCTCCCACTGATTTAGCTGCCAATCGCGTAGCATCGCCTAGCGTGACGAGGATCTCTCTTCCACTAAGTTATCGGGTCTGCTTGAACCCCTGTAAAGTGAAACAAACATGATCAACGGATCCCGTATCCACTACCCATGAATGGGTAGCATACGCCGCTAAGCAAGTTTCAACAACTAGTGCGAGAGAATTACCTTTCTTTCCATTCAACTTGGGTTTGGAACAAGCTGACCTCCAATGTCCTTTTTCACCGCAGTTAAAACACTTTCCTTGGCCGGTTTCTTTACTCCACCCTCCTTCTTCACCTTTCCTTTGCCCTTGGCAACACTTGAGTTAGCTTCACTTTTGGTCCTCTTCTTCTTCTTACCTCCCTTTGGTCTAGAAGAGAAAGATGGACCAGCTGTCGCTAGGGCTTGGCTGCTCTTTGTTGGGGAATAAGTTGCACGGATCTATTCGGGATAAATATTTAAATACAAATTTAATTTTGATAATTATTACTAGCATGAATTAATCCTATATTAATTCAAATAATAATTCAACAACAAATCATGCATATAATCAATTCACGTAAATCCTACGCATGCGGAATTTCTACGAGTTCACGTGAATGTACCTCTTGGAATGGTAATGGCCTCGTTGATTAAACACACCAAAAGAACCTTCCCAAGTATTCCCTTAATCCTTGCTTGACAATCCGGTGGTAGGACGCTTACGAACAATTAACAAAAGGAAAATAAACTTTGTTGCACCACCTTTGTGGATTTACTAATTTTTTCAGCACATGGAATTGTACTTGGGAATGAAACACTCATCCCCTATTTATAGAGGGTGTTGGTCGAAAATTTGGGATAAAATAATATGGGAAAATCTTTTTCTTGATCTCCAAGAAATCTTGAATATATCTCATATATTCTTTTCTCCATAATTAAAATATTCCACAAAAATCCCAACTCCTCTTTGTTATGGAAATTTCGAAAAATATAGGGAACAAGAATCCAAGATTTGATCTTCTTGAATTTATAAGATATTCTTGTATTTCAAGAAATACATATCTTTTCAAGAAAATCAAGAAAATATTTCTTGCCCTTTATATTTCAAGATTTTCGAAAATTGCTATATGGATAACCAAGTGGGAGATTTCTTGAATTTAATGAGATAATCTTGTATTCCAAGAATACATATCTTCATTCCATAACAAAATTCAAAGGAAATCTTTCTCCCTTTTTAATCCATAATTTTCGAAATTTTGAGGAAAAATATGCAACAAGGTTTATTTTATTTTTAAACACCTTTTTCAGTTATTGGACTTTATGTTGGGCTACTTAGGGGGACTTTAGGAGAATTAAGATTGGACCTTCCAATGGATCTTGAATTATCAATATTGAGCCACAATATTATTCAAGCCCATAAATATTAATTAATCCCACTACATAATTAATATTGCACTATCCATCTTAACCCATAGTACAGTCAATATGGCTCCCGGTTATTATTTCCCGTGTTTAAGATTATCTAGCCCATTAATTAATTCAAGCCACTGAAATAGCTTTCCATTAATTAATATCTTTTGTCCTTGGTTAAGGAACAGTTCAACATTATTATTCATACCGGAAACTAGTTCCACTTGCAAGATTTGGTATGATAAAGCATATGAACCTCCCAATGGGGAAAATCGAACAAGCGTACTTGCACACGATTCTTCGTATTAAATCTTAGCAATCGCATGTGACCAATAATATTGCCCAAGTTAAAAAGTATTGAATCTCGTTGATTCTCTACCCATGATAAGTCAAAGCAATAGTTACCAACCACACGTGATCCTATTTAAGGAACGAAGATTAAGAAATAACGAACCACTAAGGTCTAATTCTTCCTTGTTCAGTTCTAAAGAATTTGTCCTCATGTAGGTCCTATTCAGTGCATCAGTCATGCACTAGTGTAATCTCTTGGTCAAGACAAGCCAATCCGAGCCTTACACTTCAACCTTTCACGATGGATTGTTCATTTCCATCTAGGTCGTGAATTGTGTACTTTTAGTTTACAAGAGACTGTTAATTTAATCTTTTGTGATCTGGTATCACTAAATTAACTACAATGTAACACGTACTATTTATTGAACAGTTATGCAGTAAATATATGTAACATTCGATGATATTTAAAGCATCAGTGATAAACAATTTATTTCAGTAAATAAGTCCGAAATTCAGTTTTGATTATACAAAGTAAAAGCATACTTTCTAGTATAATCCCAACACTCTCTCCCAATACTCCTTCAGCCAAGACTAAAGCTTGTAGCAGATCAGGCAGGGAAAACTTCTGATTGTTCATTTGGTAATTGAGCCTGAACTACTCGAAGCTTTTGGGCAGGGAATGGAGTATGAAATCGATCTGGGTCTCGATGTCATATTCAGCACCAAGTACCTCAAGTTTGTTAAGGTGAGCCATCATTTGGAGAACGTGTTCCCTTACAGGCGTTCCCTCCACCATTTTCATTGAGAGCATGTCTCTCATGGTGATCTGGCGAGCCACACGGTTCTGATGTTGGAACATCACTTTAAGATTGACCATGATGTCTGCAGCAGTTTCAACGTTTTGGTGTTGGTGTTGAAACACATCTGACATAGAAGCCAAGATGGTACACTTTGCCATTTCGTTGGAACGCTCCCAGTTAGCATACTCTTTCTTTTCCGTTCTACTAGATTCATCAGTCGGCTTTTCTGGTTTGGGTGTGGTAAGGACCCAGTTATGGTGTTGTGCAGTGAGGACAATAGTATGTTTTCGATACCAATCAACAAAGTTTTCTCCAGTAAGCAAATTGTCTTTCAGTATATTGAACAGTGGATTAAAAGGTTGCGACATGATGATACTGAAAATAAACATACTTCTTGTGTTAATATCCGGATCAACACAAAGAAAATCACATAATTCAATCACATGATTCATATTGAAATCTCAAAAAAAAAATATGAACATGCATCAGCCAACATCTCAAAACAGTTTTAAATGAGCCTCTTGGGAGGGTCATCATTTAAATCACATTCAAGCAGGTTACAAACAAGAACAATTACAAACCTTTAATTTAAAAAATTAATAGTTGGCTCCCACTTGACCAATATAAAATTGACAGGGACTTCGGCGAAGTATATGCATATCAATTTTATACCTAAGTAATAACCATGATTAAATACAGAATTACTACTTCGTTTTGATCGAGCCTCTTGGGAGGGTCATCGTTGCCACTAATAATAATTCACAATCATCCTTTTGAGAATTTATTCATGTGAAAGTTATCTTATGGCTGTCCCTTAAGGGAATTTCTCCAAAAGATTTCACAAATAAATAAATCATGGAGGTCAAAATTAATTCGATCAAAAACCGAATTAATTGTTTAAAACATACTTAGTAATTTTTTGAATTTTAGATTTTTCGTTGGACCATTCTCATGCAAACACATTTAAACAAATTAAATAAAGCATAAGAAAATACAATAATAAATCAAGCAAAGCAGAAAAATAAACATATTGGGCACAAATTATCAAATTATCATGGTTTGATTTTTCTTGGCTTGATTTTGAAGAAACGCCATCTTGAATTTCTCCCACTTGATCGTCTCAAAAAGAACTCCGTCTCGAAACGCCACGCCAAGTAGCTCGCAGCCGGGATGCAACTCCCGCATCCGGCCGGCCCCTTAGTCGAGGGACCGCGCCCCAGCGCCCATCGACCGCACACACCAAGATGCCCGCCCTGACAAAGCCCTTCGCCTTAGCGTTCATGCCTACCAGGGCCTGGCTCGCGCCAAATACCCGTGACCGCCTATGCGCACGCTTGTGCACGTCCTGATCCAACCAATCACCGTGCGCCAGGCCCGTCCGACTAGCGACGTCCGTATCGTGTGCGTGCCTCCTTTGCAGCACGTTTAACAAGAACTCACGTTGCCCCACGCATTTGCCCGGAGTCCATTTTAATTTCTCACCTCCGTCTTCGTCTTCGATCAGGTTACAATTTATTTTACCAAAATAAACAAACCTAAATCTAGACTAGTCTATTACATTGAACAAATCAAATAGCCTAATCTACTCGTGGATTTTTTCACGAGAAAAACAAATTCGAACGAGTCGAATTAAAACCATTCATACGCATGAAATAAATAAACACATTAAATACCATGACAATTGGATACCTGCAAAACAGATCTAGCAATTCTACTATCCAATTTTCAATTTAATGGCCAACATAATTTAAATAACAATTTAAATACAGAGCTCAAAACCGAGTCTCTGATACCAGTTGTTGGAAAATTAGGGGTGCCCGGATCTATTCGAGTTGAATTTAAATACATATTTAAATTAATCAATTAATTACTAACATGAATTAATCCTAATTCAATTCAACATAATAATTAATGAACAAATAAACATAATGCTTACACGTATTTCACGTAAAACCTAAGCATGCGGAATCTAGGAATTACGTAAATACTAACCTCTCGTAGAGACAACCGTTGAGACGATGGATCAACCCAAAGTACCTTCTCAAATATGTCCCACGTCCACGAACGTAATCCGGTGGGAGGATTATCAGCGAAAGATTTTAATCTTAAAGGAGAAAATAAAATATTTGGCCACCACCTTTGTGGATTTCTAATTTTTCAACACATGGAATTGCAATTGGGGATAAAAAATTCATCCCCTATTTATAATACTAGAGGGGTTCAAATTTTTGCCCTAGGAATAAGATGGGAAATTTTTTTTCTTGATCTCCAAGAAATCTTGAATATATCCATTATATTCTTTTCTTCATAATAAAATATTCCACAAAAATCCCACCTCCTAATATAAAGGGATATTTTCGAAAATTTCAACTATTTAGGAAAGAAATAAGATCTTTGACTTTTTTTTGAATTTATGGGATAAACTTGTATTCCAAGAATACATATTCCATAAAATCTTTCCAAGAAAATCAAGAAAATATTTTCTCTCTTCCTACCCAATATTTTCAAAAATTTAATGAGGAAAAATAAGCCAAAATATTTTCTTCTCCTTTTCATTAATTGGACTTTAGTTTGGGCTATTTGATGGGTCTTTAGGAGAATTAAGATTGGACCTCCAATGGGCTATGAAGCTTTAATATTTAGACAAAATATTATTCAAGCTCATTAATATTAATTTACTCCACAATAAAATTAATATTGAACTATCCATCTTAACCCACATTACGACTTCACAATAATATGGCTCCCGGTCATTATTTCCCGCGTTTAAGATTATTTTAGTCCATTAATTAATTAAGCCACTGAACAAGCTTTGTATTAATTAATATCTTTGTCCTTGGAGTAAAGACAACTCAACATTATTATCCATACCGGAAATAAATTTCCACTTGCAAGATTTGGTATGATAAAGATTTTGAGCCCACCAAGGGGACAAAGCAAACAAGCCGTACTTGCTCGCGATTCTCCGTATTAAATCTTAGCAATCGTCATGTAATTAATAATATTGCCCAAGATACAAGGTATCAAATCACATTGATACTCTTCCCATCATAAGTCAAAGCAATAGTTATTAATTTCACACGATCCTATTTAAGGAACGGAGATTAAGACATAACGCACCACCGAGGTCTAATTCTTGTATATTCAATACCGAAGAATTTATCCTCCTGTAGGTCCTTTTCAGCGCATCAGGATGCACTAGTGTAATCCCTTAGTCAAGAGAAGCCAATCCGAGCCTTACACTTCAACCTTTCATGATGGGTTGTTCATTTCCATCTGGGTTGTGAATTTGTACTTAGTCACGAGGAACTGTTAATTTGATCTTCTGTGATCTGGTATCACCAAATTAACTGCAACGTAACACGTACTGACTTTATCGACCGGGTATGCAGTAAATATATATAACATTCATTCATATTTAATGCAGCATTTGATAAATAATTTATTTCAGTAAAATAAATAAGAAATTCAGTTTGGTTATACAAAGTAAAAGCATACTTTTCAGTATACCCCCAACATAGATGTGTAAAATACAACAATGCGGAAGATAAAATTGCATATTTAATTATCAATATCAAATTTTTGTCATATATGCTCAATCAAGTCATTTTTAAGAGCAATATGAGCTTCTCTATTGTGAAGTTGTTCCCTATTAATCATATAAGTTGATAGACTTGCAATGCGTACTCTAGAATATTCAAAACCTTCACCACCTGCGGGATCATCCATAAAAAAAAATTGTGGGATCATGATAAGTTTGGTACGTGTCTCGTTCATCTTCTACTATCATATTGTGCACGATGATACAAGTTTACTTATCACTTCAACTTCAGCATCTCTATTGAGTCTCAATGCACGAATTTCTGCAGCAACTTCAGTATCAACAGAAGAAAATTTTGTGATACCTTCTCTTTTCCTTTTTTTTTTCGTCTTTGTCTTATCTCTACCTGTAGGACGTGAAATTGTTGAACCACCACTACCTGGAGTTTCTGGATTAGTGGGGACCGAATACGCCCCGTCTTCACTGGTTCTCGATCGTTTTGAGCTGCCACCACTTTTTTCATTATCCTTGTTTTCTTTAGCACGAACATGTGTTGAATCGCGATCTAAATTTAATTCCCACTTGGGATGTTTACACATAACATCATTAAATACTAGCATGTCCTGAAATTTTGGGTCATCTGTGGAGTAAATTGATTTAGCTTCTCTCTCAATATCTTGTTGGTTCATTCCGCTTTGTAGGTCCCGAACGGGTTTTTTTGTGAGGGCAGAAGTCTAGAGGGGAGGGGTGAATAGACTTCTGAAAACTTTTCGTGCGGATCAGGTGTGATTTGCAGATTGCCTGATCAGAGTAAGAGTGAGTCAGTTTAGACTGATGTTCAATCTTACTGAGTGCCTGAGGGCAGATCAGTTTGATATCTATCAGTTTAACTGAGAGTGCGGAAGCTTGTAAGTACCCGTGTGAAAAATCAGTTTATCAATTCAGATTCTTAAGTCAGTTTTCAACCAGCTGGCTAAGGTGTCAACCTGATCAGATCAGTTGCTTGGTGCAGACTGAGCTTAACTTAGAATATGTATGCAGTTTTAAACTCAGTTGTGTGAATAGTGTAAAGCAATAAGAAAGCAAGTAAATGCACACAAGATTTTATAGTGGTTCAGACGAAACCCGTCTTACATCCACTCTTCCCTTAACACAGGGGCACCAACTTAACCAACTGGACTTAGTTTTATGTGTTAGTCCAACACCCAACAGATATTTATTGAGTTCACACTCAACCGAACCAAAAATCAGAAACTAGAATCCCTAGTCTGAAATCTTGCGGTAACAAACTTAACTAACTTAGAGTTTGGGTATAGGTTTGTTGTGGTTCCAACTGGAAATCTATCCAAGTGTTTATGTAGCAAAATGCTAGTGGATAGGATTTCTTGCTAAGAACTATGGGATGAACACTCTAAGAATAATCTTCAAATATGGTGTTCTTCGAGCGGAGATTTTGCTGTAGTTTTTGCTTCTTTTGCGGTGTCTCCGTGTTCGTTCTTAGTGTCCCTCTTCTTCTTCAATTTTGAAGATCGATCCCATTTTATAGACTTCGAAATCAAAGAGCCGTTGGGGAGCAATTTGAATTTCGGGCTACATTAGGTAGGCTGTAGGATATGATTGTGACGTGCTCCGAATATCGGCGTGGCCGTAGGCATGATTAGCGCTGTTTATGTCCATGATGTCGAATCTGCATTATCGGCTCTTTTGTGCGTGTCACTTTCTCCTTGGCCATGCGGCCAAGACTTGATAATTTGTCCGTTAGGCGATTGATATTCCTTTTGTAAAAGATTCGTCTTAACGGTGTATCATTTTGATTGGCCTTGAGTTTGGTGATTTGATCGGATAAGCGGTCGGTCTACCTTGTTGAGTCTTCGATGCAGATTATCTAGCTCAATATCACGGACTTCGGTGATATAGGTCTTGGTCTTTTGGTAGTCTTCGATCTTGGTGACTCGAGCCTCGATGTCTTCGGTCATCTTGAGTCTTGAGTTTATTCTTGAGTCTTGAGTTCATCGAGTCTTCAAGTTTATCCGAGTCTTGAGGTTTATCCGAGTCTTGAGTTCATCATCGAGTCTTGAGTTCATCGAGTCTTGAGGTTCATCTAAGTCTTCTTGTCTTACGTCTTCCGATCTTCTAACTTCTTTTCTTTACATTTTGTTCTTAGCCTTTCCGATCATCTGACCTTATCTGGGTCATCTGATACTTCGACCTGACCTATACATATTGAGTTCCCCCTCAATATGTGACCTATCTTTTACATCAGCTATCTATACATTTCAGCTGGTCATCTTAATATGATTCTAAGTCATCAGGCAGCTAACAGGTCTGACTGGTCCTATTACACCCTGTTTTGGAACTTCCATCAAAACTTAAATACAAATTTCCCAACAATTTCCCCCTTTTTGATGGGACCAAAACACTTAATCAGAAAAACAGAGACCACGAATAGAAATGCAGATAATGAAATGCAGTACATATTTCAGAAGATAATGAGATGTTTGTCTTTGAATCAGATAGATGAAATATTTCATTCAGATAGGTGTGTGCGTTATAAAATACATGAAAAACATACCTATCATCTGATTCCAAGTTGTCTTCCCCAGGTGTACTTGAACATTTGCAGCTCTTTGAGGATGCCAAACATCTTGTACATCCTTTGCATCAGTCTGTCCAGATCTTCTCTTCTATGGATCCCTCATTTTTCAGCAAATCCATAGTAGGCATTCTTGAATTTTACAGCATCTAGCTTTTTGTCTGGAAGCAAAGGTGGAAGGAGTAGTTCAAAGGGTGGTGCTTCTGGTATTAGTGACATGATTTTCCTTCTTTCATCATGCGGTAGAAGAAGCGGATACATCGTTTCTAACCAGCCCGAATTCATCATCATTTTTGATCCGATTTTGATGAATCGGAATCTTCTCCGAGGATGTGTACGTCACATAACCATTCTCCTCTCGATCCGATCCCATTCGAAGCAGATCTAGCCGCGTACGTGAAGGATGTCTTTAACAGTCTTTGGAAGGACATTTTTCTCCCAAGCAATCTCCCTCTGCTGCAGCCTTCGTTCTTCCTCTTCCCGGATGTAGCGATGTTGATCCCTTAGCCTCCGCTAACTACGCTTCTTGATGGCGGCCTCTCCAATTCTCTGTCTTGTTTGCTCTTGAACTTGTTCAGAGTCATTTTGGCTTTTGGTAGAGAATAGTTGGCCTTGTCTCGATCTTCCATGATTGCTTTCATCATCTTGCCTTTGCCTTTCTTTCTCCTCGATGCCGCTCAGATTCTTCTTGTTCGTCTTCTTGACTAATTTCTTAGCGAGTTCAAGGCTCTTGGCACGATCATCAATTTCCATTCTTTTTTACATGCGAGCGAAGAAAAGTCTTCAATCTTATCGACTCTGGCAATAACCTCCGAAAAGAGCAATTTTACGCTTTCGATTGATCTCTTTTTGCTATGTTGCTCCACGGTTTCATTTACTTCAAAGAACGAGATCAATAGATGAAGTGCCGGCAAGTCGGATCTGATGGTTTTCGGTAGAGATGTAATTGTTACCAAGCAGGTATGCATTTTTCTTTCTTCTCTTTATTCTCTTGTCCTTCCCCTTTTTGGTTTCATCAAAGAAATTTGGACATTCTATGAGTTCGAGCATTGAATTATCGTGTGATCTCTCTCTCGGGTTCCTCGACAACAAGAGGTGAGTGGAGGTGGCGAAGGTGTGCGGAGTTTCAAGAAGCGTCTGAAAGCAACCCGATATCTGTCTTGCTCGTTCTGTAGAAGCTACAAAGTGTTTCCAACCCATATCCATGTGGTTATCAGTTTTCTCCAAAGATGCCCAGACATTCTCCAATAGTACACGTTATGCGATTGAGCATATCCATCTCGAACCTTGAGTTTGTCGATTTCGAGATTTAGCTTCTCGGCAAGAGGATTAACTAGTTGCATAACTTCAGAGAGGATGGCATTGTGCATCCCAACTGTGTGACTTCTTTCTCTGTCAACTAGTTTTGCTTGCTCTTCTTCAAATCACTTCATCAGATCTGCTGTGAGAGCGCAAATTTGTCTTCAATAGCAGTCTTGATCCCATTCTGAATCTTCTCAGTATAAAGATCTAGGGTATTAGAGCTCATCGTAGCAGTCTGGTCAGATGTTGAAGCCTTGCCAAGTCGGGTCTCATCTGCAGCACCCATTCTTGGTTCATCGGCAGCTCCCTCATGATCTGTAGGAGGTTGAACGATTTCCTCCCTGTTATCAGTAATTCCGAACCTTTTGTGAATCAACCATCTGATATCATCATCAGATGCCAATTCAACAGCACTTTCAATCCCAGCATCGTTTAAGCATTTCATCTCCAAGTCTACAAAGAAATCTGATCCAAGAGATGTCATGAGAATCAGAAATTCTTCAATGCTTTTCAGTCTGATATCCCTCCAGAACACAATCTCTTCTATTTGTTGCTGGATGCCAGGATGTTGATCCAATTTAGGGCATAGATCCAGCAGATACTCCTTGATATGTTGCTTCATTATCCTTATGATGGGGCTTTCTGAAACAAGTGAAGCAAGCACGGTTCTGGTATTGAAGGGATTATGAGAGATGGACACTCGTTTGTCGGATCTCTCAGGTACTTGTGACTTGTTTGGAGATTGGGATATTTGTGGTTTGTTTTCAGCGTTTTGAGGGTGTTCAGTTTCCTGAACAGGTTCATTGATTGGTGGTGTGGGAGATCTTGGTGATCTGATAGGTGAGGGTGAGGGTGAGAAGGTTTTGTGAGGAGAGGGTGATGGTGATTTGGAAGTGGGCGTTGGCGATCTTGCTCTCTGGAAGATCGTGGTGAGAGGCAGAGAATCGGATGGTGATTCTTCCTCGTTGCTCCACTACGTCTTCCGAAGATTTCGGTCATCATCTGCTCTTCCCTTACTTCTCTGGTAGTGGGCTCAGAGTGGACTGCTATCTCCTCTTTTGATTCCACTTGCATCAGATCTTTCGTTTTGCTAACTTCTTTGGGCGAGAACTTGGAGCGATCTTGGAGGAGAAGTCATTCTCCGACGGCGTTTCGTGAGCATCTGGTTTCTTGGCAGATCCTTCCTCTTCATCCTCTTTTCTGGAATGGTCGTTCCTCGCACTTGAAGAAGATGCGATTGCCTATTATCTTTTCCCTTCTTTTCTCCCTTGGGTTTGGGCACATAAGGAGTTGGATCTTCATCAGATTGTCCAGGTAGGGACTCATCCTTGCCCAATATGGCCTTGTGCTTTGCTTGATATATCTTTGCTCCATTCTCATTCCATTCATAGTTACGTGGCGGCTTATCGATGTAATGATAGAGATTTTGTGTATGAAGGAGCACTTGGAAGATAAGCACACTACATTGCTCTCGGTCAGTTCAAACTTCCCGGAGTCTTTCCTCAGTCGTGCCTTGACCATACCCAACCAATTTATATCTGAAGCCTTCTTTATTATTGCAGCCATGACACTGATCTTATACGAAGTGACATCATCAAGACTGTAAGTTGAGCACATGATCACCTTCTGAACGATCTCAAGGAGAAGGCGATATTTCCTCTTCAGATAGGAGGCTTTGACGTTTGTCGTGTTCTCCTTGTTTCTTTGGTCTCAATAACTCGGCTTCAAGAAATTCCTTTTCCTACATCATCGTGTAGGTCTCTGGATTGATGCTTCCTCGAGTTAGGCCGAATATCCTCTGGAGATCATCATTCGACACTCGCACTTCCAGTCCGCCAACGGAAGAAATCAAGTCAGCATCAATGTCTTCATCCCTTTGTAGGTTGTATAAAAACTCCAGGGCTTCATGGGTGTGGCGATGTTCTGATGTGTAGAGCAATATCGTTCTAGTCCACACGCTCGCAAGCACTCCAGGATTTCCAGCAATTCACGATCTGAGGTGATGGTGAATACTACATACTTCTCATCAATGATGTCTTTCTTCATCGATGCAAAGTTGCAGAACTTTTTCCCTTGGCCCGGTCGTGGAACAAGATATGTCATTTTTGTACGATATGCAAATTGATGTTTAGTTTGAGTAAGATATTTCAATAAATTCAGTCAAACCAGTAATCTAAGCATCAATTTAGCAAGTAAGCGTATAGATCTTATAAACATTACATAAACATATCATCACGACTTGTAAACCTAGGTACCAGAGTGAATTAAAATAATGCAAAATTTAAACGAGAAATTACCAGAAATTGATTCGAGGATTTGAGAGATCGTAAGAAAAGAATCAATTGATTTCGAAAGTAATTCTCTGAAGATTTTGAAAGTTTTGATCTTTTAAGAGCTTTGAGAAGACAAAGTAGTGGAAAGAAGTTTTCTGAGAAAGATTTAGATTTTATAGAAAACGAGGGAAAACTTTTTTGCACAACTTTCCAAAGTACTCAAGTATCCGTGTTTTGAAATCGTGGCTGAGATTAGTCGGCCAAAAAGTATTTTGATCGCACGGTTGAGAAAAGTAGTCTTCTCGTATTTCGGACTCAAAAATTCGCAATAAAACGCATTAAAAACACATTCCCAAGTCCGCATTAAAAGATTTGCGTAAACACGCGTCATAAAGTAAAGAAAAAAGAGTAAAATTAATTTATTTAAATAACGCATATAAGTTATTCAGAAAGGGATAAATAAGAGAACGTATCTGACTGATTGATATTGTAATCAACCAGTTACCACTGTGATCTGATCTGGTACTTGTTGACCTTACTGATGGTAGCCCTAAGCATTTCCCAATAATATCTTACTTATCTTATCAGATTCCTGTGTGAAGCACTTCGTCACTTATCTGATTCTCTCATCTTATGCACTTATATGATTCACTTCATCCTTCAATCTTCTTCTATTCAGCCCGCATTTACTATGCACTTAATTCAAACTCCCGCCAAAGCATTTACTTCGGGGAGTCAAAAAGTAGCCTCGATTCCCAAATCGGCGCGATTTGACATTCTGTAATAATGATATAGATACGTTGTGATTACTCACACCGTCAACTCATCCAACCATTAGCCGCATGTCCCTTACGCGTTGTCGATGCAAATTTCTCTTAAGGTCTTCTGAGAAAATAAATTTGCATTTGTACCCCTAATTTCCTTCTATAAATTAACCTGGGGTGTTAGGCAAAAACAACACAACAAAAACCTTCATCTTCTTTAGCATATACTTCATGCCTTTCCGATGATTTCCTTATTTCCGGTGAAACTTCCGGTGAAAACCTTTAACCCTTTTCCAATGAATTCAGCTTCTCAAATCAACCCTGTGTGTTCCTTCACACTGTTTTTGTCATCATCTAAGATTACACATACGATCAATGCAAAGCTTCTTTACCATCGTGGAGGCGGATCTGCTAAGGCAAATGAGAAGGCACTTCTCCTAACCGTATGCACCTTGTGCGCCTATCGAGATGACGGGATTAACATCAACAAACTCAGTCTGAAACAAAACATGAGTTTGGTATACGATCTTGTGTATCAAACTCAATATTTGTATGTGACACTAGTGTCCATTTGGTCCTTGTGACCAAACCTGTGGCACTGTGCCCCATTTAATAGCTGGAGAGCCCATTGATTTCAGGTCTAAGGGCTCCTAGCTTAAAGATCCTTCAAGGCTCGCTCTTTCTCCTCACTTCGAAGCTCTAAGAGTGGCTTTCAGGATTCTAGAAGCTTCTCTGTTCCCCCTGGGTCGGAGAGAAGAAGAGCATTAGCTCTTAAAATCTCTCTCTCTCCTTCCCTGCCTTGGGTTGGCTTAGGGTTTATGGTTTATGGTTTATGTAGCGACCTCCGGGTCTTCTTGTACTTGAAGCTTGTAATACCACTTGAAGATAGCTTGTAGGTAGCTTGTGATATCACTTGTAACTTGTAAATCTGACCTCCGGGTCCTTATCAATGAAAATTTTTGTTATTTCATTGTTGTGTTGCCTCTTCTGACTTATGCGATCTGTAGCTTTCAACTTGTACGACTTGCTTGTTTACTGCAGCTTTAATCGACTTAATAAAGTAATCTTCCAATCTGATCAGTTCCCCATTAATCTGATATATCTTGAACTGATCTGCTCCTTGTCTGAACTTCAGATCGGCTACTTGTCTGACTTTCTGATTTGCTCCTTATCTGAACTTCATATCGGCTCCTCGTCAGTCGTTCGATCGCTTGAGATTCCTAACTCAACCGATTCCCTTAACTTGGTTAGTCTTTTAACTAATCGGTTCTCGAGATCACCCACCAATCATTTCGTGCACTTTCTCCGAGATCCGTAAGCCCTAACTCGTTGCATAATTCTTCAAATCGATCTCATTTAGCGGCTTAGTTAAAATATCAGCTTTCTGCTTGTCAGTATGGATCTTTTCCATTTTGATATTCTTCTTTTCAATGTGATCTCTGATAAAATGGTGTCTGACATCCACGTGCTTGCATCTTGTATGTAGAACAGATCGAAAGATTGCAATAAGACTATTATCGTCACAAGAATATAGGTACATTCTTAGCTACGATGTTGTAATCCTCACCGCCGACTTAGCAGAGGCGATTGGGAACAACAAACTTCCCGCAGACCATATATTACGCTTCAAGTAGTAGATGTCGCGAATCGATGTCCGCTTCTTCGAAAAAACCAAGAGATCGCTTTTTTATTTCCCTTAAACCGACATGAACCCGAGGTTGACTTCCCGTCGATTCTGCAAACCTCCGAATATGAAAATTAGAATATCCACTAAGCTCTAGATTATCATCTGATGGGTAAAATAAACCAAGGTTTACTGTCCCCTTCAGATACTTGAGAATTCGCTTAGCTGCTTCTAGGTGTCTTTGCATTGGATTTGCTTGAAATCTTGCGCATACACCTACTGCAAAGGTGATATCTGGTCTGTTGGTAGTCAGGTATAGTAGAGATCCAATCAGAGCCCTATATTCTTTCTGATTAGTTTTCTGACCATCTTCATCTGGATCCATCTTGAACCCGGTCATCATGGGAATTCTGGCTTCCTTACAATGTTGAACTCCAAACTTGGCCAAGAGATTCATTCAGATTACCGCGAGATGAATATCCCTTCTGTACTCTGCTTGACTTGTAAGCCCGGAAAGTAATTCATCTGACCCATCATGGACATCTCGAACTTCCCTTGCATCAATTCGCTGAACTTCTCACACAACTTCTTATTGGGAGATCCGAAGATGATGTCGTCCACGTAAATCTGAACCATCAGAATATCTTCTCCATCTTCTATTCTGAATAAGGTTCTGTACACTATTCCTTTAGTGAATCCACTGTCTATCAAGAACTGAGAGAGTGTATCATACCAAGCTCGAGGAGTTTGTTTCAGGCCATGAAGAACTCTTCTTAAACGGTACACTTGGTTGCCTTTTTCAAAGTCTGGAGGTTGTTCAACATAAACTTCCTCTGCTAGTACCCCGTTTAAAAATGCACTCTTTACGTCCATCCGATACACAATGAACCTCTCGTAGGCAAAGATATGCCGTAAAAAAGCCGAATGGCTTCTAAGCGGAGCGGTGCAAAGGTCTCATCATAATCAATTCCTTCCGATTGGAATACCCCTTAGCAACAAGTCTTGCCTTATTCCCGGTTATGACATTATTCTCATCTCTCTTGTTCTTGAATACCCACTTCGTGCCAATCACGTCTTGATGAGTTGGTACATCCACGGTTTCAAACTTGATTCCTCTCAAAACGTTTTCGACTCCTCTTCTTGCATGGCTAGAATCCACCTTGCGTCTTGTAGAGCTTCCTCTATTGTAGTTGGTTCCTTCAAAGACAGATAACAACAATACATGAAACTTTCACCAATCTGATGTCTAGTTTTGACTCTATCAGATGGGTCTCCGATAATCAGATCAGTTGGATGACTGGTAATCCAGGTCCTTCTACTCGACGGCGCGTCTATTTGGAGAACATCATCCATTTTCGATAGTAGTTCATTACTAGTGATTGGGAGTGGTGCGGAATTATGATCCACTTGATAAGAACATGTCTCAGGTGATGTTGGACTCATCATGTGCTGATGTCTGTTCGTAGGAACTTCAGAGTCCCCCCGAACCGGATGGTTCGATTGATCTTTATCTCGGTTTGTACGGCTTCTTCATCGACGGCCAGCGTACCTTAGGTCCGATTGACTGTTGAATCGGCAAGATCAAGTTCGGAATATACACCATTACGTGTTCAAACTTCTTTCTCCTTGATACTTAGCCGATCCATTTTCGCGTGTCGTAGCGGTTGATCCGCACGCCTTGTTTCGAGGCAACTTTCTCTTGTTCAGAAGATGTCTCATCAAAAACCACATGGGGTGTTTCTTCCACAACTAGGGTTCGTTTGTTGTAAACCCTGAAAGCCTTGCTGGATGAGGAATATCCTAAGAATATACCCTCATCTGACTTGGCCTCCCATTGTTGTGAATGAAACACTTGCACCCAAAAACATGGAAGTATGAAACACGAGGTTTTCCACCCTTCCATAGTTCAAAGGGTGTTTTGAAGTGAGTCTTTGTCAGGGAGCATCTGTTCTGAGTGTGGCATGCAGTGTTGATTGCTTCTGCCCAGAAACGGCTTGGTGTCGCATGTTCAGCTAACATAGTGCGAACAACTTCCTTGAGAGTTCTATTTTTCCGTTCTGCTACTCCATTTTGTTGTGGCGTTCTTGCAGCTGACGTCTCATGTTGTATACCAAACTCAGTGCAAAAATCAGTAATAAAAGAATTCAGAAATTATGTACCTTTATCTGATCTGATTTTTACTATGCTGACACCCTTTTCGTTTTGTAGTTTCTTGAGCAGCTCGGGTATCTTAGTCGTTGTCTCGTTCTTCTTGTATAAGAATACAACCCAAGTAAACTTGGAATAATCATCCACGATTACCAGAGTATATTTTTGTCCATCGAGATCGACCGTGTAATCGGGTCCGAATAGATCCATATGGAGGCGATTGCAAAGATTACTCATTGGATCTTTGGTCCGTATTCCTTTGAATGAAGCTTTAACTTGTTTTCCCTTCTGACATGCGGCACATGTCTGATCCTTTGAGAATACTTCATTCGGAAGTCCCTCAACCAAAGACACCCTAGCTATCTTGTTAAGAGTCTTAAAGTTCAGATGACTCATTCTTTTTTTGCCAAAGCCAACTGCTACTCTTGGAACTCTTAACAATTAAGCATGCATTTCTTGGGCAACTGTTCCAATCTGCTGTGTAGATCGTGCCTTTCCTTGAGCCAGTTAGCAAGATTTGTTGAGTAGCTCGATTCCTAATCGTACACTTGTCACTCGAGAACTCAACGCTGAATCCGTTATCGCAGAATTGTGATACTGATAGTAGATTGTGCTTTAATCCTTTGACATACGAGACTCCAGTTACTTGTACATCATCATTTTCTAAGGTTCTGAATCCTTTGGTAAAACCAAAGTTATCATCACCGAAGAGTACACGTGGGCCTTCTTGTTCTTTGTAAGAGCTAAGGAGATGTTTGCTTCCAGTCATGTGCCTTGAGCATCCACTATCGATGTACCAGATAGTTGCTTGTACACCTCCTTTGTTGGCCAGTCCCACGCGAACCTGCAATCAAATCAGGCTTTAGGTACCCCTTTGGAATTGGGTGGGTCCTGAGGGGTTAGTGGTGGATTTAGGGATCCACACAAACAGGGCACTTCTATTGTAATCAGATAGATCAGAAGGCCTGATTTGTCTCACATACATATCAACATAATCATACGTCTCTTTTTATGCTTTCTGATTTGTATGATTATTCGTGTGAGCCTTGGGTGAATCAGAAGACTTGAGATTTTTCTTTATATTTTGTCTTCCTTTAACCCAGTGTGGCTCAGGTGCAGTAGCCCTAGGTTTCTGGTTATAAGGGTAGGTACGACTGCTACCATTAAAAGATTCATATCTCTTTGGTATAGATGGTCTTTGTAGTTTACCTATAGCTTGCTTATTAGGCAGCTGACCTCGATTGGGTCTCAGATTAGATTTCATTTTTACAGGTTGTCTCTTCTGATACCTAATCTGCTGATCAGGTTGAGGTTTCTTCAGAAGAACTGGGTTCTTCTTTTGATTCCTCGGCTGATGCTTAATTAGTTGGGGTCCATTTCTGTACCCGTTCTGATTAGGCACTTGCCTTACTTGCTCACCAGGTCTCTTTCCCTTATCAGATACATTTTTAGCTTTTTTGTATCTTTGTCAGAGACTCGTTTGATTACACCCTTCTGAAGTGAACCAAACGGGGCTTTTGAGGATGTAGAAGGGTTCTCATACCCAATACCCTTCTTGTTAGTCGGCGTTCGAAAATAGGTGTTCATATCTTGAACGGTTTTTGATGACTTCGTGAAAACCTCTATTTTTTTGCGCCAAACTATCCTCGATGAGATTTTAGACTCTCATGTAGTCGGAATAGCTCATCAAACTTAGCTTGTAGGATTTTGAAATCATCAGCTTGCTGTTTGTTGATTGCAAGCTGATCTTTGATCTGCTTCTCCTGATCAGAAGATTTAACCTTCAGAACGTTAAGCTCCTCAGTTACCTTCGAAAGCGGTTTCAAGCGATTTCGGTTAATTTGCTTCTTCGACAGCGTTCTCTTTAACAAAAGTTGATTATTTATGATCCTTAGCTTGTCATTTTCGACTTCCACTATTGTATAAGTGTCTCATCGCATCGAGAGATCATCAAGCAATTGCTCGGGG
Organism: Stenogyne calaminthoides; assembly: GCA_037126765.1. Lineage (NCBI taxonomy): Eukaryota > Viridiplantae > Streptophyta > Magnoliopsida > Lamiales > Lamiaceae > Stenogyne > Stenogyne calaminthoides. Next base: position 38,100,637 of record JBBCBC010000001.1, on the reverse strand, counting down.
GTAGAGCTGCAAGTCAATCTCTCCAGCAGGTGTGCTAATAATAGCAGGTGTGGAAATTGAAAAAGCTGAAGGTTTGGAGGTTACCTCAGATTGGTCTTCCTCCCTGGCCATCAGACAAATTTCATCGTCATCTGAAGAGAATATCAGATCTTCATGGTTGAGGAAATCAACAAAGACTTTGCTTATCGACATAAATCTTCTCTTGATGAGTAGCGGAATCCTCGGAAAAGCGCGATAGGAATCATCAATTCTCGATGTGTCGCTGAACCATGGCTTTTTCTGTCTTTGAAGAGTAGCTCTCTTTTGTTCCGTTTCTCTTCTCTTTCTCTCGAGTCGTCCAGGCGATGGAGTCTGTAGTGACACGGTTTCAAGCGATTGAAGCATGATCCACGATCCACGGAACTTCCTCGCCAGTGAGACACTTAAATCGTAGGATCTCGTCGGTGACTTCCCTTTCTGATTGTAGTCAGAACTCCTTCTGTCAGATCTATTATCTCTTCTCTCGTATGACCGATCATCTCTTTTATCATCTCTGTGATCCATTCGGTCATCAGATCTATTCCTTTCTAGTGATCTGTCAGTTGGCCTCCTGTTCCTTTTGTCTTGATAATCCTTATAGAATCTGCGATACTTACCAAGTTGAATATTTGATCTTTCAAGTTTCCTGGTAAGTAAAGCGATCTGTTCAGCTTGGCTTATGATGTTTCCAACAGGTTCAGTGGTCTTTGATCTGCTGCTGGTTGCTTTGAATGCAACTGATTTAGATGTGGAGGTTGAGGCTTCAGCAGGCGTCTCGTCTTCATCTGCTTGCCCTCTTTCAATTAAATCGAACTCATGGGCTTTAAGGCTTAGGAATAAGCTACTTGGCTTCATCTTGGAAATGTCTTGGCAATCCTTGATTACCGTGACTTTCATGTCCCATTTCTTGGTGAGAGATCTTAAGATCTTATAATTGATGTCTTTGTCTAACATCTCTCTTCCAAGTTCTCGTAGCTTATTTACTGACATGGTGATCCTCCCATCGAGCTCGTTGATGGTCTCGTTGGGCAACATTTTGATTTTTTTGAACTTCACCAGTTCAACTTGTAGTCGGCTGTCTTTGATCTGATCATTTCCTTCGCATATCTCAGCAAGAGTATCCCACATTTGTTTTGCTGTTTTGAGACACTTTATCTTCTCTTTGGTGACATTATCCATCGTCTTCATGATTATATGCCTGGCGATTGTATCTAGAGTATACAGCTTTCTTTCTTCTGCATCCATCGTATCGGACTTTTTCGAACAAGACTTCCAGGTGCATGATCTGGATCTCCTCCAACTGCTGGGTTGTCGTGATATATGATGATGGGTCCTCGTTCAATGACTTCCATCATTCTGCTGCTTATCGATCCGAGATGGTTGCACATGTATATAGTCCAATCTGCATACTCATCAATTGAAAACTTAGGCAAATCATGATACATACCAGAGGTATTATCCATGCTAAGTGATTTTGAAAACGAATGAGTTTTGAAAACGGTTTTTCAAGATTTGTTCAAATGACCACAAAGATTCTTCCTCAAGAATCGATGATACTCAAAGCCAGTGGTCTGTAGAACCACTGCTCTGATACCACTTGTAGGTCCCGAATGGGTTTTGTGAGGGCAGAAGTCTAGAGGGGAGGGGTGAATAGACTTCTGAAAACTTTTCGTGCGGATCAGGTGTGATTTGCAGATTGCCTGATCAGAGTGCTAGTGAGTCGATTTGATCGATGTTCAATCTTACTGAGTGCCTGAGGGCAGATCAGTTTGATATCTATCAGTTTAACTGAGAGTGCGGAAGCTTGTAAGTACCCGTGTGAAAAACCAGTTTATCAATTCAGATTCTTAAGTCAGTTTTCAACCAGCTGACTAAGGTGTCAACCTGATCAGATCAGTTGCTTGGTGCAGACTGAGCTTAACTTAGAATATGTATGCAGTTTTAAACTCGGTTGTGTGAATATAGTAAAAGCAATAAGAAAGCAAGTAAATGCACACAAGATTTTATAGTGGTTCGATTTAAAACCCGTTTTACATCCACTCTTCCCTTAACACGGGGCACCAACTTAACCAACTTAACCAACTTAACCAACTTAGTTTTATGTGTTAGTCCAACACCCAACAGATATTTATTGAGTTCACACTCAACCGAACCAGAAATCAGAAACTAGAATCCCTAGTCTGAAATCTTGCGGTAACAAACTTAACCAACTTAGAGTTTGGGTAAAGGTTTGTTGTGGTTCCAACTGGAAATCTATCCAAGTGTTTATGTAGCCAAATGCTAGTGGATAGGATTTCTTGCTAAGAACTATGGGATGAACACTCTAAGAATAATCTTCAAATATGGTGTTCTTCGAGCGGAGATTTTGCTGTAGTTTTTGCTTCTTTTGCGGTGTCTCCGTGTTCGTTCTTAGTGTCCCTCTTCTTCTTCAATTTTGAAGATCGATCCCATTTTATAGACCTCGAAATCAAAGAGCCGTTGGAGAGCAATTTAAATTTTGGGCTATATTAGGTAGGCTGTAGGATATGATTGTGACGTGCTCCGGATATCGGCGTGGCCGTAGGCATGATTAGCGTCGTTTATATACGCATCGTCGAATCCGCATTATCAGCTCTTTTTTTGTGCGTGTCGCTTTCTCGCCAGCCATGGAGGCGCACTTGATAATTTATCCGTTAGACTATTGATATTCCTTTTGTAGAAGATTCGTCTTGTCTGGTGTATCATTTTGATTGACGCCAGGTGTGAGGTGATTTGATCGGATAAGCGGTCGATCTACCTTGTTGAGTCTTCGATCAGATTGTCTTAGCTCAATATGCGATTTCGGCCGATATAGGTCTTCGTGTCTTTTGGTAGTCTTCGATCTTGGTGACTCGAGCCTCGGTATCTTGATCATCTCGAGTCTTGAGGTTTATTCTTGAGTCTTGAGTTCATCCGAGTCTTGAGGTTTATCCGAGTCTTCAAGTTTAAGTTTGTTTATCCGAGTCTTCGTGTTCATCCGAGTCTTTAGGTTCATCGAGTCTTGAGTTCATCCGAGTCTTTAGTGTCTTCGTCTTCACCGATCTTGACTTCTTTTCTTCGATTTGTTCTTAGCCTTCTGATCATCCGACCTTATCTGGGTCATCTGATACTTCGACCTGACCTATACATATTGAGTTCCCCCTCAATATGTGACCTATCTTTTACATCAGCTATCTATACATTTCAGCTGGTCATCTTAATCTGATTCTAAGTCATCAGTCAGCTAACAGGTCTGACTGGTCCTATTACACCCTGTTTTGGAACTTCCATCAAAACTTAAATACAAATTTTCCAACACGCTTCTTTGACGATCATATGCTTCCTTGTAACCGGCAACCCACTTGCTGACACTTGTATTAAGTCGATTATAACGACCTTTTAATGACTCTATTTCTTGCATTTATCTCCCTTGGATTTTCTTTTCGAGCTTCTTCATATAAGTTTTGAATTCGTGCCCACAGTTAGTCAGCCTTTTGATTTTTGCCAACTATTTTATCTTCACGAGCGAAAATCCAAGACGACATTAAGGCTACATCTTCTTTCACATAAAAAGTAGTTTTTCCCACCTTTGAATTTTTATCTTTGAACAAATTGCGAGAAATGTTTTCTGATGTTTGGATATGTTTAGAGCTAGAAATTTGGTTCAAATTTGGAGAAAATTGGGAGCTTTGATAATCTTCAGGATTAAAAAAAGATTGGAAATTTGGATAGTTTTGGGGGTTTGGATAATTTGGGGAGTTAGAAAAATAATTTGGATGATTTGGATCCATGATAACAATGATAAAATTTGAAGATAAAATATAGAATATGAGGTTGTGATTCAAAATGTATCAATATTGGTCTCTATTTATAGAGAAAAAAATTTATGAATTTTGATATATTTTTTTTTCTATTGATAATATATTAAAACATAAAATCTAATAATTATCTAATAAATATTATGAGGTCCAATTAGAATAGGAGACGTGGCAAACCTTAGTAGCCAAATATATTGAGACTTGTGCCATGTCAAGTCTGCACGACCGAATGGTTCATCTGAATTTGCGTGAATTTTGATTTTTAATTTTTTTTTTCTCTTTTTGCTGCAGGTGTTCACATGAACCATGCGATAAAGATAGTCTAAGGATACGTGTATGCAAGGATATTGGCAAGACGAAACCTGATAATATAGAATCAAATTATTTTATTAAATCAGTGCAACTTTTATGTTTATGTTGGACTTTAATATGCTTTTAGTTTCTATAGTAGATACTTGGTGTGCTGTCGTCGGCACCCAAAAATTAATAAAATAACTAATTCACTAGTATGTCGTGTTGGAATATAGAGGCACGTAAACACGTAATACATGCGCAGTGGAATTACACAGTTCACCAACAACGAACATATAATTACATAATTAAATTACAGGTAAACGTAAATAGAATTCTTACAGCAATTCGTACATGGATTCCTCAACTACGGTATCCACGTAACATTCGTTTACTAATTCGCACCGATTCGCCAGTGTTGAATCCCCGAGATGAATTTGGTAGGAAAATTCTAACTTAGAGATTTTATGGAGAAAGATAAAGTTTTGTTTTATGAATTCCCAAGGACCCCTATATATATGGGAGTCCCGGCTTAAATCTTAAGTTAACCTGATTAGGAAATAAAATTCATAATCTTGTAAATTAAATCCCATAGATTTAATTCCCCTATATATAAATCTCTACGGTTTTGATTTCCATGTATATTAAATCTCTACGAATTCGATTTCCATATATATATATATATCAAATCCTATAATAATATTCCATATATTATTATTGGGAACCCTATTTAATTAAATCTAATTTAATTAAATAGTAATAATAATTAATTCTAAATATAATTATTATTATATTCTCCATAAATTAAATATTAATATCTAATATAATATTTAATTAACCAACTATAATCAGTAAACAACTATTACTTGTTGTGTGACCCATATGCCCTCATATATTGAGCGATTAATCAAACTAACTGTCTTAATTGAACCCTAGACATGAAATTAGACATTCTCAATATATGAGGTACGTTGCGAGGAAATGTGCAACTACCTGTAACGGAAACATGGGCTATTACGATAACTTCCTTTCATTCGCGAATGCTCGATTAAATCTTGAACATGATGAAGTGTCTATTCAAATAACTTAATCATATTATCTCTAATCACTAATTGATCACTTATGTCACACTTGACCACAAAGTCCAAGTTGACGTGCATCGACCGATGTCTTTGATCCAAATTATGATGAGAAGATGAGTATTCTCTCTAAGTCCACATTGAGGAATGAATCATATTCTTGGCTCAACTACCACGCATATGCATTTCGTGATGAACCTAATCCAAGCCATATCTACCCATGGAAGGGTGCAAGCGTCGATCATGGTTAAAGTTCATCACTCCACACATGTCGTGCGTATTGACCTCAAGTCAAAGGAGTATCGCATCGCTCCCACTAATTTAGTGATACCAGATCACAGAAGATTAAATTAACAGTCTCTTGTAACTAAAAGTACAAAATTCACAACCTAGATGGAAGAATTAGACCTCAATGGTTAGTTATTTCTTAATCCCCGTCCCTTAAATAGGATCGTGTGGAATTAATAACTATTGCTTTGACTTATGATGGGTAGAAAATCAATGTGATTCAATACCTTGTATCTTGGGCAATATTATTAGTTATATGACGATTGCTAAGATTTAATATAGAGAATCGGTGTGCAAGTGCGTCTTGTTTGATTTGTCCCCTTGGGAGGCTCGGAAGTTTTATCATACTAAATCTTGCAAGTGGAATTAGTTTCCATTATGGATAATGATGTTGAGCCGTTCCTGAACCAATGAAAAATATATTAATTAATGTGAAGCTATTTTAGTGGCTTAAATTAATTAATGGACTAGATAATCTTAAACACGGAAAATAATAACCTGGAGCCATATTAACTGTAATATGGGTTAAGATGGATAGTGCAATATTAATTATGTAGTGGGATTAATTAATATTTATGGGCTTGAATAATATTGTGGCTCAATATTGGAAATTGAAGGTCCATTAGAAGGTCAAATCTTAATTCTCCTAAAGGCCCCTCAAGTAGCCCAAGGATAAAGTCCAATAACTGAAAAAGGTGTTTAAAATTAAATAAAATATTATTGCCTATTTTTTCTAATTTTTTGAAAATAAATAAATAAAAGAGGGAGAAAGATTTTATTTGAATTTTGTTATGGAATGAAGATAAGTATTCTAGGAATACAAGTTTATCTCATTAAATTTAAGAAATCTCCCTTGGCTATTTATTTTGTAAATTTTCGAAAATAATGAAAGAATAAAGAAGGAAAGATTTTCTTGATTTTCTTGAAAATATATTATGGAAGATATGTACTCTTGGAATACAAGAATATCTCATAAATTCAAGAAGATCACAATCTTAAAAATCTTGGACCTTATTTTTCGAAAATAACCATAACAAGTGGAGGTGGGATTTTTTGTGAAATATTTTAAATATGGAGAAAATAATATATGAGATATATTCAAGATTTCTTGGAGACCAAGAAAAAGATTTTCCCATCTTATTCCTAACCAAAATTTCGACCACCACCCCTTAGTATAAATAGGGGATGAATTTTTCATCCCCATGCAATTTCATGTGTTGGAAAAATTAGAAATCCACAAAGGTGGTGCAACATAATTTTATTTTTCCTTTTGTTAATTGTTTGCGAGCATCCTTCCACCAGATTGTTGAACAAGGACAAGGGAATAATTGAGAAGGCTCTTTGGTTTTGTTCGTGTGAACGGGATATCCATCTTCTCAACGATTGTCACTCCGAGAGGTTAGTTCGCATAAACTCCTAGCAATTCCGCATGCGTAGGATTTATGTGACGAATTTGTATGCATGATTTGTTGTTGAATTATTATTTGAATTAATATAGGATTAATTCATGCTAGTAATAATTGTTAGAATTAAATTTGTATTTAAATATTCACCCCGAATAGATCCGGGCAATTAATTCCCTAACAACTGGTATCAGAGCCTTGGTTTCGGGCTCTGAATTTTAAATTTAAATTTAATTAGTTTTTCATTAAATTTGAAATTGGATAGTAGAATTGCTAGATTTTTTTGCAGGTATCCAATTGTCATGGTATTTGATGAATGTTTATTTATCCATGCATATAAATTGTGGTTTATAATTTGATTCGTTCGAATTCGTTTTGCCTCGTGAGAAAATCCACGAGTAGATTAGGATTTGTTTGATTTGATCAATGTAATAGACTAGTCTAGATCAATGTAACCGGATCAGGAACGAAGACGAAGAAATAAAAACTGGCGACCAAGTGCCCGGACGTACGCGAGCCAAGGCACGAAGTGCTAGGCAGTCGCGTACGGGGCTGGCCGAGGGGCGCTCAGCTCACGCAGGCGCAAGCCCAGGTGTGGCCGAGCACCGGGCGGAACTTGGGCTGAGGCATGCACGGGCGCGCGCGGAGACGCGAGCGGGAGCTGAGGGCTGGACGCGCACGGGAGCGCGCGGACATGTGCGCTCGGGGCTGAGCTGCCGAGAGTCGCGGGAGGAGTAGTGCAAGCGCGCGCGCGCGGATTCGTGCACCTATCGAGAGCTACCGAGCCACGGGCGGGGATGGTCGGGCTGGACACGGGCGTGCGCACTGAGGACTAAACATCAGAGCTATCATGAGAGAACTAAACACATAGATGTTAAGTTGTATTTTGTGAGGGATGTCACTGAAAAGGGAGTTGTGAAGGTTGAGAAGATTGATACAGAAGAGAATCCTACAGATAGTTTCACTAAGGCACTACCTAGTTCAAAGTTCAGGTTGTGTCTTAGTCTTTTTTTGTTTACACTGAGGAGATTTCATGCTGCTCTTAAGTGAGCAGGGCTGAGAGTGTAGTTTTTGATGCTTGAAGTTGAATGCTAAGGTGGAGAATTGTGAGATATGTGTGTATGGCATGTGCATGACTCTAGTTGCAAATGTGGAGAAGCTTGGGAACTTACTTTGGTGTCAAGAATCACAAGTGGATGGTTGGTTACAACATAATTCAGTTGCAACCGAATCTGCAGAGCTCAAGTGGAGGCATGCTCAAATTGGCTACTTTGAAGCTCGATTTTGACAGCTACATTAGATGTTTCTAGACGATTCTTTCTGGTGCGTACTCTTGATATAAAGGGCTGTTAGTAGTGTCAATAAGAGAGTGAATTCATTCAGAGAGTTGTTAGTTATCTTGGCTAGAAGAGAGTGAAACAAGCAGTTCATATTAGCAAGGGTTAAGTGAGTTTGATCATTGTATCTTGTATAGAGCTCTAGGATCTATCTTAGTGAAAGTTCTTCATCTCTCAACAGTGGATGTAGGTCACATTGACCGAACCACTTAAATTCTTGTATGTTTTTACTTGTTTTCTTCAGTTCTGAAACTAATGCTTTTGAGAGCAGAGAGTAATACTTTTCTTAGAATGAAGTAATACTGAGTGCAGAGTTCTTTCTTGATCATTGTTGATTGAAGTTAGCTTAATTTCATAACATGACCAAAAGCATAGCTTAGCTATCAAGTATCAACGTGAAGATTCTCACCGAGCAACAAAAATGTAGGACATGATTAGCTCAATGTAATCTATATTACTGCTAAAAAGAAGCTAGTACGAGAAAATTATTCAATTTAGGCTTTAATTTAAAAAAAATAAGTTACAAAATCTAATCTTGATGATGTTCAGGAGTTCACTACAATAAAAATTTTATTCAATTTTATGTGAAATTATTGTTAATAAAATGTGAGTGCTCTTGTAATTTATTTGAAACCATCATTAATTTAATTGTAAATGCAAATTACTACCTCTGTTTATATTTTTCATTTTACAAAGTGGTGAATTGAATAGAAGATTGTACCAGTGGTTCAAAAAAATTCTATACTTATTACTTTACTTCAATCCCTAAACATATTTATGACTTGGGTTCCAGAAAATGTCAGATCATATTATATGTTGATAGATTGAAGCTAAAAATACACAGTAATTCCTAAAAATACTTAATCCCTAAATATTACTTTGAAGCTATATATAACCTCCAAAACAGAGATATATGACATACGAGAATACACATCAATGAGAGATATATAGTGAAAATAAATCCATAAATCAAAGAATTTCATTGATTAAAAGTAATGGGCTAACCTAAAAAATGCTTAGATAGTTGCTCAATTATGGATGGGTGCCAAATTGCCAATGGAGTTGAGAGGGAGATAAATAATGTAAAGAAAAAAGAGAATTGAGGGTAATGAAATGAAGGGAAAATTACATAAAGTGCGCACCTTTTTTTGGTGTGGAATGAAACTCTTTCCACTCAAGATCTGATTCCTCTATATGGGGGTATCATTTAACGTAGCAACAAGGTGTCAAAGTTTCCAACCAAACATTTTTTTTTTTTTTTTTTTTATCTTTTCCATTCCTTGCTACAAAAGTTGCTTACCAAGCACCCCTAAGAATGGAAAAGTATCCCTTGAGAAATTGATATACTAAAAGATTCTAGTTTTTCGAGGATGAAGAAGTTTAAAAAATTCATAACTAGATTCTGGACCAAATAATATGTTTCGGACCGACGCACACCGGAGGGGGGGGCACGTGCCCCCAGAGGAAAAAAATTGTTTAGTTCAATTTTCTAATTATATGTACAAACTATTGCTAATATTAGTATAAATCTTAATGCATATGGTTTGAATTCCCAACTCCCAGCCCACTTTCCTGGTCTCCACCAGCCTATCCCACCCCTCATAGTTCATTTTAAAAGCGTGCAATCTATACAAAACAGAAATGTGCAACTATTCCAAATAGAAGCATGCAACTATGTTCCTCATATTAACAGTTGCACTTTTTTGTGTAAATAAGTCGCACTTTTCAGCATAACAAGTTGGACACTTCTAAAATGCACTATGAGTACATGGTGCACTAGGTTGCATACAAGACCTAGCCAAATTATAAAAGTAAGTCTACATGAAATTTGTTTATAATACAAAATTTATACCGTACACTTATAAATTAATATTATAATATTTATCAATTAATATTATAGTATTATTAGTATTAGTTTATAAATATAATGATATCAATTTCATATCACGAACAAGTTTCACATGAGAACTTATCAAATTATAATATAAAACCCTAGCCCATCTCTATCTAATGTCCAGACTCCGCCGCAAGTCTCCACCCCACTCTTCAAATTATAATCCTTAGTATTGACGATCAGGTAACAGATTTCCGTCCAAAATTATTATCAAAATTGATCCCTATAATTTTGATCCATGGAATTTTTTAGGTATTTTATTGGGGTTAATTCCATATAAATACATGATCTTTAAGTACAGTTTCAATTTAATCACAATTTTTAATATTTTTGTAAAAAATTCCAACCTTTTACATTGTTTCAATTTAATACACAGTTTTAAAATACATCCGGCCATTGATGATGTGTCTCACCGAATCTTGTGTCTTTGATCATGTTCTGTGTCATGTTGGAAGTAAGACATAAATTTTTTTTCCAAATAATATTATTTAAAAAAAACTGAAAAATAAAATTAGCATTATAAATAACTTAAAAATCCAAATAAAATAAAAGAAAAGTTTAATCGGCTCATGTTTCTCAATTTGTTCCTGATTGCATATATATGTCTCTGCTTATGTGCGCATATTTATTACTGGAAAATTTCACGACACGGGATGGTAGAGTGGGTGAGAATGTTACCAGAAAAGGAGAGACCGCTCCTTGCGACGAAGTAGTGCTGGAAGGGATTTTTTTTAAGAAATGTGTTTTAGGTCCAGGGAATAATTGTTTAGATTTTTCTTTCTTATGATTTTTTTTTTCATTTTATTTTAGTTTTATTTCTATTAATGTGTTTTTGAATATTTATTATTATGACGTGGACATGTATGAGTATGTGACATTCATTATGACATCCTACATGATATAAAATATAAATATAACGACTCCTGCAAGACACGTCATCAATGGCTTGTCAGAATTAAAAAATGTGTATCAAATTGATACATCATAAAAAATTGTGATTTTTTACAAAAATATTAAAAGACGTGATTAAATTGATACTGGGCCTAAAGATCGTGTATTTATATGGAATTAATCCTATTTTATTGTTAGACAAAAACTCGTATGAGACGGTCTTATATATGAAATGGAGTACAAACTAGCATAAATGACACTCATTCCTTTCAAAGTGTTAAAACGTCAATGCCCAAATTATACTTCGGTTTCACCGTGAGATCGTCTCATGCAAATGTGCCTTTTTATGTTTATATTTTTTTGTGCCCCGTCATGTAAAGTTTCTGCATCCGTCCCTAAATATGTAGTCTTTTACAAAAACTTGAACTTGAGACTTTTCACTTGATTTAATTACTTATGTAGTTTGAACAAGATTCATATATTGTACACATATTTAATATAAATTTGAGCTTAAATGAAGCAACAAGAAATACGTGCAGTACACGAAATACAATTTTTTTTTAGCATCTCAAATTTTCAATGTTATCAAAGGAACTGAAATTATTTGTATCTTTTTTATGATGCAGTTGAAGATATGGATTCTAACAAAAGTTTGAAGGATAATGACTTTGACTGTTCTTGTGGTGCTCTTTAAGAGTTTTGGGATCTTCCAATAATATCTCCAAGTCTATAACTGTAATAACTCGAAAATCCAAATTTTTTCTAAATTTATTTTTATGATTATGTAATTTATTTATTTAAGGTGTGTAATTAAATGATTTAAAATATTATCATCATTAAATTATTTTTTCTTAGATTTTATTAAAGTATATGATGAAGGATGAAAATAAATTGAGCATGTCTGAAACTTATTCATCCTGAAACTGTTTTTTTTTTTTTAGGCATATTTTTTAGTAATATAAGTTACACCCTTCAGTTATCACTACGATACCCTCTGCTATAATATAAGTCACACCCTTCACTTTTATGTGTAATACTCTTTATAGTAAAAAGTCACACTCTTTAGTAATATAAGTCACACTTCTTAACCAGTTTCACCGTGAAACTTGTTCACCCTATACTTTGCCAAATAATTTTACTTGGGCTTATCATAAAAAAAAGGACCAAATTAAGTGAAGTGAGTGACCCAATTCTAAAAAAATAAGACAAGGGCTCTTAGAGCCCAATTAATAGGAACCCTAGTCTTGTAGGGTATTATAAATAGGCACTATCATCCCTTGTACACAAATTTTGCACCTCTAGCATACTAGTGTTTTCATAACTTAACCGACGACTAAACCGGACTGATCATTTATTAGCGGTTTAACCGGTTGGATCGACGCTTCAACCGTTAAAATGATTCCTGATTTTTTTTTAATATTTTCTATTTATACTATTTTTTAAAAATGTCCAATTCATCAATGCACTTATGATTATGGGGGGATTTTTGTGTATGAGTGTGTTTCCTATCAAATCCCTTTTAATGTTATTAATATTTTTAATGATAATTTAATTTATAAACTTTTATACTAAAGATATGTAACAATAATCTAGATTTAAATCTCATGATTATAAGAACTTCTATGACTAAGTAATTTATATAAAATATTTTTTGATATGGTGTCTTTTATTAATAAATATTATAAATTTTAGTATTACTAAATGCATGATCGTTATTATTTAATTATACCATAATTCATTTTAAAAATTAATTTATCACTTTTCATTAATTGTTTGTGTCGAGTGAGTTGCAATCAAGCTCATCTTCTCAATAGGCTACCATGCAAAAAAGAATAAAAAATAAAAAATTAAAACTTCATTGAAAACATTGGATCATAGATATCATAAATCATAAGCATCTCAAAATTTTGAAATAATTTATCATCTTAACAAATACTAAAAATAATTAAATTGCTTGAAATATGAAATGCGAAATTTCTAAAAACGGGTTGCTACATTTATGCTTAAAACTATTAGTGTTATTCATAAAGACTATCATTTTTATGCATATAAATTATCATTATTATGCATATACACTATAATTATCACTAGTTAAAGCACAATTTTTATCTTTGCTCGAATTCAAGCGAAAAAATTGAAATTTCAAAAACTAAAGCATCAACAACAACAACGAGTTTCTTGTATACCTTGCATGTTTTACAATATGGACTAGTATGTGTACTGAAAATGGATTTGTTATTTATCCTTATAGTAGCACATATTTATTCTGACAGCACACATATTGTTTGCTCTTATAGTAGCACATTCATGTGAACGATGTAATTCCGGTTTTTCCTTTGCGATATTTTTTTGAAAAAATCTGTTTAACCCGATTCGACATGTAAAAAATTCTCAAATTTTAAATCCTTTCTTTAAATGTGCTAATATTTTATGTGAAATATTGCAAAATAATGTCACCCTGTATATATAGTCATTGGTTCAACGTATTTGCACTACAAAAAAGGCGGTGTTTTACGACGGATTTAGCGACGATTTTAACCGTCGTAACAAGAATTTGCGACGGTTTTAGCGACCGTTTATCTTCCGTCTGGAAAATGAAGGTCACTAACATATAACGACGATTTTCCCAGTCCGTCATTAGGTAGCGACAGATTATTTCCGTCGCACAAAATATCGACTGCTATATTCCGTCGCAACATAGCGACGGGTTTATCGACGGTTATGTGGACCCGGGCATGGGTCCGAAAATCCTTCGCTAAACCGTCGATATATTGTCGACGGTTATGACGTCACAATACCGTGTTATTAGCGATGATGTCCGCTTAAGATTCGCGATTTTAAATTTTTGTCGACATTTGCGATGGTTATCACCGTCGGTATTAGCGACGGTGAAAGGCGTCGCTATATCCGTCGCTAAATCGTGATTTTTTTTAAAATGGATCACTGTGGTTCGAACCCGGGCCCGGGGGCGCCCGGGTGGGCACCGAACCACCCGAGCCACGAACCATCTCGAACCCAATCACCAAGCCTCCCAATTAAATTAGGCATTTATTCGCTCCCATGGGGGACCGAACATGGGACCTTGGGCGCCCAAGTGGGGATCAATTCCGCTCGGGCACTTGCTCTTTTGTGTTTACTTAATGAATTTAATTCTATATGTCATAAATTACATTTTTTTTTATTCTTTATTTCAATTATCTTATTTAATAATTCAATTACATTTTAATATAATAATTTATATTTTTTTATTTATAAATTATAATTAAATTAAAATATATTAAAATTGTATTTTTGTAACTTATTTTTAATAAAATTAATTCTATATGTCCTAAAATTCATTTTTTTCTAATTTTTTTTAATTCTTTATTTCAATTATCTTATTTAATAATTCAATTAAATTTTAATATAATAATTTATATTTTTTATTTAAAATTTTAATTAAATTAAAATATATTAAAATTGTATTTTTTAAACTTATTTTTAATAAAATTAATTCTATATTAATTTACAATTCATTTTTTTTTTCAATTTTTTTTAAAAATTCTTTATTTCAATTATCTTATTTAATGATTCAATTACATTTTAATATATTAATTTATATTTTTATTTATAAATTTAAAAGAAATTGTATTTTTTTAATTATTTTGAATAAAATTAATTGTATATTTATTTAAAATTCATTTTTTAAATTTTTTATTTCAATTATCTTATTTAATTATAGTTTTTATATTGGATAATTAGCAAAAAATAAATTATGTTAAGCAATGTCAAATAACTTGTAATATGCAAATACATGAAAATATTACAAATGAAAGACAATATAATTATTATTCGTCATCCTCATTGTTGCCCCCATCTGTATTATCATCATCCTCCTCCTTGTCCTCCTCGTCGTCGTCGTCCTCCTCCTCCTCCTCTTCCTCACCATCTTCATTCTCATTCACATCATCATCTTCATCATGATCGTTATCCTCCCCGCCGCTGTCAATCTCTATCAAATCTAGATTTGCAGTTGTTAAGTCTACGAAAAGATTGAAATCTCCTGTATGCACTTCAATTTGAGCATCAACTTGTTCCGTTTGGAACGGAGTGTCGTCAACCGCGACAGTTGAATCCGGTTTTGGAACTTGCACTAGTGATCTCGCCTTTACTTTCCAAACAACCATCCATTCATTATTTGCTCTCGAACTTGGATACTTGCAATAGTATACTTGGGATACCTGAGCAGCAAACGCAAATGGATCATACCCCGGATATTTTCTTCTTCTATTGTTGGGATATTTTAGTTTTGATGAATTATGTCAAAACATTATCAACTTGTGTTATTTAAGTTAATCTACAGATAACAAGTTGAGGGGGAACGAGGGAACAAGTTAAGGGGGAACTCATGAAATCGCATTTAAGATGATCAAGATCGATGAGGTCATAGAGGAGGCCGACGAGATCAGATGAGTAGGATGAGTTCCGATTTAACTGATGAGCAGAACAAGAAGATGCGTTGAAGTGAATCGATGATGAATGTTGAAATCGTAATCGATGAATCGCGGAAATCGATTCGATGAATAAAGGAAATCACAACCGATGAATCGCGGAAATCGAATCGATGAACAATGAAATCGATTCGGATGAACAAAGGAAATCGTAACCGTGAACTGCGTGAAATCAAAACCGATGAACTGTGAAATCAGAACCGATGAACGTTGAAATCGATTCGGATGAACAAAGGAAATCGATATGATGAATAAAGTGATTTCAAAGAAATGATGAACAAGGATTTCAAAGATACCGCATCGTGAGACCGTAATCGAGCGATGAACAAAAGAATGAAGATTAAAGCGAAATGATCAAGATCCGTTAGACACACAAAAGTAGTTGGCCAATAAGAAGATAACAACATATATGGATGTGACATAATTTAAAATGGATAAAAAGGACAAAGAAAAAGAAGACCCTTTTAAAATGGATTGGTTAAGGTTAATCTCCAAAATATTAAATCCACACTATAAATACATCAGACTATCTTCAAAAAGAAGAAAATGGAGTTTATGTGAAGATTAAAGCCAAATATTCAAGATCTCCATTCAAGAACACAGAGCATTACATATCCAAATTTAAACTGTTCCAAGAGTGTTCTTCATCAGATCTAAGAAAAATGTCATATCATAAAATAGAGAGTTTTTTCCAACCTTAATTTAAAAGCTAAAAACAATGTAAGGGAAAATCTCACCTAGTTGGATATAACTCCAAACCCATAAAAGAGAATTATTTGTGGTTAAGTAAGGTAGTTAGGATGAATCCACAATCAACTTCGGTTGAGGGAGATAAGTCCCGCTTGAGTGAGAACTTGTAAACATTTAAGCAATCCCGAAAGGGAGGGTAGGCGATCCCTTAGAGGGTGATAAGTCCCGCTTTGAGTGAGAACTCAGTAAACATCTAGAAATCATGAGAAAGGAGGGTAATCTCGAGGGTGATAAATAGTATTTTGATGAGAACCAGATTATTCGGGTAAATATTATCTAACGGTTTGGTTAAGTTAATGTAAACATGAAGGAAAGACTGGATGGGGCGAGTTGTGGAACCACTATAAAAATATATGTGTTCTTATTTTTTTTCATATTATAATTATTAATACATAACTTTAATTTTAAATCTGCATAACACATTCAAAAAATTTTAAAGTCACCTCCCATTGAGATTTTTTTTTTGGTTTTTCGAACCATTCAATATTTTTCGGGACCAACATCTATGAACATCGATATCGCATTAATAATTTTGTATTCGGATGAAATCCTTGTTCGAAACAATTGATGGATCATACCAATCACACTTGAACAACACAATATATATATTTGTATAACAAAATATATACTACCGTGGAACCCCTTATATCCTACTTCAACGACTTCTTGTAGTATAGTCTTCGCTTTTCCATCCATTGAACAGAAAATGCCTTTGTTAATACAAACTCCATCGCTTTTGCGGTAGATTTGGTCGAGGCATACTCCACCGTATGGAATTTGTAACCATTTACATAGTATCCTAAGGTTTGCGTGGATTGACCAGACGTAATGGATTTCGAGAACAGCTTTTAGGTTAAATATATAGTATCCCGATTTTAGGTAACCATTTACATAGTATCCCACATAAATGGGTTCTCAATGTGTTGATTATAACCCCTTTCCCTCCAAAGTTTCGGTTTTAGGTTAAATATATAATTGTAAACATATAATATGAATTCACTAATAAAAAGAATAACATTGGTGGTTGGAACCAACATCCTTTGCAAAACCACAGAATATATGGAACTTGTGCATCCGAGATGTTCGATGTATACCGAGTAATATCAAGATAGATCCTTATTAAAATGTTTGGATTATTAATCATATATTATATAATTATAGAAAAATATTAGATAATTAATTAGATGAGCAATAATCATAAATAGCGGGGAATAATTATAATAAATATGTTATAATAAATATTGAGTAAGTATGGATTTGAATGTAACTTCATCCAATCCAGAACATTCAAATCCACACTATAAATACAAGTTATTCCTTCATTATTCACATGGAAGTGTGAAATGCGTGAAAACACCATTGAAGTTACAGAGCCAAATCATCTAGCATTTCCACCATAGAACATCGAAAGCAAGAAATACACGATATATTCAAGAGTGTTCTACCCAGATCTAAGCACAAATGTAATATCCTAAGCTTAGAGAGATTTTTCCATCCCAAAGATTGAATTTAAACAAATGTTCTAAAAAAATCTCCAACCTAGTTGAAACCAAAACAAACCTTACCCAACAAGTAGGTTTGGTAGGATAAGTTTGTAGGTTGAGTGTGAACCATGGAGAACATCTAGCAATAAAAAAGGGAGGGTAAGGCGATCCCGTGAGGGTGATAAGTCCCCGCTTGAGTGTGAATATATTTGAACATCTAGCAATCCCCAAAGGGAGGGTAGGCAATCCCGTGAGGGAGATAAGTCCAGTTTGAGTGTGAACTCGGTAGCAATCCCGAAAGGGAGGGTAGGCGATCCCGTGAGGGAGATAAGTCCCGTTTGAGTGTGAACTCGGTAAACATCTGTTGGGTGTTGGACTAACACGTTAAACTATGTCCAAATGGTTAAATAGGTGCCCCTGCTGAAAGGGAAGAGTGGATGTAGGATTTGGACTCCGGACCACTATAAAATCGTGTGTTCTTTACTGCTTTATGTTCTTACTTTCCATATGCATTCGATTATAAGCAAAACACACATCGTTCTTAAAAGCAAAAAAAAAAAGGAGTAATTGGAATCACTCTGCCCTCACCCCTGTTTTATATGCATTACAAGGTATTTTCCGCGCTAATGGGTTTTCCTAATCGGGACCAACAATTGGTATCAGAGCGGGAGTTCAAAAGGTTCTCTGATTTCAAAGTGACCACCTGAACTGATCTATTTTAAAACCCGTTTCTGTACTGATACCAACAATTGGTATCAGAGCGGGAGTTCAAAAGTTCACTGATTTCAAATGTGACAACCTGAACTGATCTTTTTAAACAAAAACCCGTTTCTGTAAAAATGCATATATTTAATGTTTTGGCGTCATTATCAAAAAGGGGAAAATTGTTGGGATATTTTAGTTTTGATGAATTATGTCAAAACATTATCAACTTGTGTTTTTGAAGTTAATCTAACAAGTTGATAACCAAAAAGAACAAGTTGAGGGAACTCACAAAATCAAGTAGATGATCGAGATCGACGAGGAAATTTGTAGAAGAGACCGACGAGATCGATGAGTAAGATGAGTTCGGAGTTAATCGATGAAGTCAGGCAAAATCGTAAGAAAAGAAAAAAAAAAGTTAAGCCGGTGATCGAAGATCGATGACCAGATCGAAGAGGAGGTCATAGATCGAAGAAGAGGAGAGAGATGAGATCGACGAGATCGACGCGGATCGAGATCGGATGGGCTAACCCGATATGCTAACCTAATATGCTAACATGATGTACTAATCGATGCAGATAAACCGATATGTCGATTTAGATGCTATATCGATATGATCATGTGAGCTAATCGATCAAAGCGAGAATAAATCGATATCGAAAACCGTAAATCAGTGAAACCGGGACGAGAGAAGTCACACCAAGAGAAGTCATCCGAAGTCATGTTCACCGAGAATCGAACGCGGGCGATGATCGGTTAAGCTCGAAGTCTTAGTGACCGAGGGTCAGGTTGTTCAAGTCAAGAGTGAACTCGCTAAATTAGCCCGAAGTTTCAAGATACCCGATCGATACATAAGGTCCGCCAAGAGAAGTCTCGCCAATCAAGAATCCCGAGACTCGAGAAGAATCTCAAGACTCTGAGAACCCCGAGGACTCGAGAAGATCCCAAGAATATAGCCGTTAGATTCACCCCGCCGACGTGGACCAATGAGAGGAAGACAACAAGCCCGAAAAATTTGCCAAAAGCTACAGAGTAGTATTTATTTGAATGTAACTCCATCCAATCCAGAATATTCAAATCCACACTATAAATACAAGTTCTTCCTTCATTATTCGTGTGGAAGTGTGAAATGCGTGAAAACACCATTGAAGCCACAGAGCCAAATCATCTAAGATTTCAACCATATGTAATCGAAAGCAAGAAATACACGATATATTCAAGAGTGTTCTACCCTAGATCTAAGCACAAATGTAATATCCTAAGCTTAGAGAGATTTTTCATCCCAAGATTGAGGCTAAACAAATGTAAAGGAAAATCTCAACCTAGTTGAAACCAAACAAACCTTACCCAAATCGGTTTGGTAGGATAAGTTTGTAGGTTGAGTGTGAACCCCAGAACATCTAAGAATCCCGAAAGGGATGGTAGGTGATCCCATGAGGGTGATAAGTCCCGTTTAAGTGTGAAACCCCAGAACATCTAAGAATCCCGAAAGGGAGGGTAGGCGATCCCGTGAGGGAGATAAGTCCCGTTTGAGTGTGAACTCCGGTAAACATCTAGCAATCCCGAAAAGGGAGGGTAGGCGATCCAATGAGGGAGATAAGTCCCGCTTGAGTGTGAACTTCTGTAGAACATCTGTTGGGTGTTGGACTAACACGTTAAACCGAGTCCCAGGTTGGTTAAGTAGGTGCCCCTATTTTGAAAAGGGAAGAGTGGATGTAGGAGTTGGACTCCGAACCACTATAAAATCGTGTGTTCTTTACTGTTTTATGTTCTTACTTTCCATATGCATTCGATTATAAGCAAAAGACACATCGTTCTTAAAAGTAAAAAAAAAAGAGTAATTGAAATCACTCTGCCCTCACCCCTGTTTTATATGCATTACATGGTATTTTCCGCGCTAATGGGTTTTCCTAATCGGGACCAACAAAACAAGTTATCGAACACATTCTTTTTGATGCGCATCACATCTAAGTTGTGCCGAATCAAAAGTGAGCTCCAGTAGAGAAAATCCCAGAAAATTCTATTCTTATTTATAAATTATAATTCACATTAATTAGTTATGATCAACACATATTGTCTTTCCATAATTTGAAAATAATAAAAAAATAAACAAAGTAAAAATGGATAAAATCTTAACCTCTCTGCAAGGGTGATCGATCTTGCAGGACAATCTTTTGCTTTGTCTTGGAACTTCTAAAAGCCTTTAGCGGAGTCGCGAAATTCCAAAACTTACTTTTGGAGACGCCGTATGCCCGCCGTGATCCGGTGGAGGTGGCGGCGCTGACCGACCTTGACCGCGTGATCATTCTGGAGAACTCGTCGATCTTGCCTTGCTTCTCATCAACGGCCACGATCTCCTCCTCCTTTCTTTTGGTCTTGCTTCTCATCAGACCCGACAGGAACGACGCCGTTTTGACGCGGAGGATCGGGATGGCGAGGGATCTCGATCGACGGAGACTGGGCTCGCCGCCGTCGGAGGAGGAGGACGACGTCGTTGCGGCGGCGTTGCAGGGGCAGGGCCGGATGTGGCCGCAGTCGGGGCAGAGGGACACGAGGCGGTCGCGGAGGCACGTGGGGCAGACGCCGTTGCGCCGCCTCTTCGAGGGGTGTTTTGGGCATTTCCATACCTCTTCTTCGTCCACGTACATCGCCATTTCAAAGTGTGTCTGTTTGTGATTTGTGACTTTTGTTTGTGTAATAATTTTAATATATATAGAGAGAGAAAAACAGGAAGGAGTCTTAGGTTGACCGTAAGTCAGTAACTTGTGGCATACAGCGGGCCGGACGCGTTTTTAATCACGTTTGTTTTTTCCTTAATTTGCAGCTAACCCATCGGATTAGGATCGCCAAATTGTGCTGCCGGGGATACGATTTCATAATTAGCTAATTATTAATCCTAATTTTATGGGTAAATCATAAATGGACGTACAAATACCTTTTTTTTTTTTACTGGGTTGAGTCTCATGATATTCATAAGAATGTCAAGACTATAATGTATTTTAAAACGTCAAAATTTGTATCTATGAAAAGACAATTTATTTATATTGGATCGTGCAACTATTTTTTCATATCAATAATTGCACGCTTTAGTATAAATAAATTGTACTTTTAATATAACAAGTCACACGTTTTTTAAATGTATTATGAATGCATGGAAGCATGTACATTTAAAAAAAAAATTGTAGCATTCCATCTAGGAAAAGATATTTGTATGTTTTTCTATTTCCGTCCTAATTTTGACTTATTATTGCGATAATGTTTATTATAAAACAATCAACAAAGTCTTCAACAATATTTTTTCCTTAATAGATAAATTTGCACATGTTTTAAAAAGGACAAATCATTAAATATAGCAAGCACACTATGTTATAATTCACGTAAATAATGCGGAATAGAAGATAAAATTATATTATATAAAATAATATTAATTTAAAAAAATTAACATACGACACAATTAAAAATATATTATATTTAATAATGAGCTTGCGCTAGATAGTTTCACGGTAAGACAGAGTATAATTCAAGTAAGATCCATTTTAACACTTTGGAAAAGAAGACGCTAATTTGTTCTAGTCTGTACCCCGTCTTATTTATGAGACCGTCTATATAATTTTTTATCTTTAAGAATACATATTATTTATAATTTAACAATAAAAATATGGTTATAAATAAATGGAATGAATCAAAATAAATAAATATTAAAATATTTAATCTAAAAGAAAATTAATCATGTAATGTTGTATTATTTTTTACCACAGAAAATTATACATAGAGTTAATATAATTTTACCCTATATAAGTTGTTGGATTGTCAAGATCAATTCTAATAAAATAATAGTTCAGATTAAAAATTGAATAATTTAAAACACCAAAAATAATATATTTCATAATTGAGTATTTTGAAATAGAGTGATTAGAGAGGTTGTGGTTGATTCCTATATAGTAGATAAAAGATTAGTTATCTTACTCTTTGTCGTCATTGGAAAATAACTTAAAATCTTGAGATATATTGATTACTAACAATATTTGATTTTAAAAATAAATGGTTTATGTTGGCAATAGATAGGGTTGTATTTAGTGGGTGATATATTTGATTGTTTTGTTGTTCTGTTCATTAGGGTTTGACGATTTGAGAATTCATGATTAGAGTTATAAATACCACTATGATACTTAAACATGCAAACATACTCAAAAATTGTTATAGTATATATTTGGTAGTTTGGTCTCTACTTTTCTTTTTGAACTTTTATAATATAAATTATAATGCAAGTGAAATTGGGTTGTTTATTTATTCATGTGTGTAAATTTCGAATTTGATATATGTTGGTCCCCTGTGCTAACGAGTCTCACACGTGTATGGGGGGGGAATACACGTGTTCAGTGATTTTTAAAACTTTTCTTTCATCGAGGTCGGATGGTCAAAGTTATCTCGATAATTTTACCCGAGAAGCACGAAATGCCCCGAGTCAAAGTCTCATCGAGACAATGATCCCGAAGTCGCTTTCGAAGCTTCAGATTAGCCTTAACCGAACTGAATTTATCAGAGATCCCGAGGAGCTTGGATCGATAATTATCTTATTGAACCCTCAAGAGTAGAGTTAGTTCAGTTTGGTAACTATCTGTTATAGCTACTCAAGTGTGCGGAATGGTTGGCCCTAAGTTTATACTCGTTTTAGCTTTGCTTAAAATCTTCCCTTCGATAAAACAGTGATTAAGGTTGTGATCAATTTGATGCAAGTTCAGTGGATTGGTTTCAACTGAATATCAGTGAAATATGCTTTCAGTGAAAAACATGCAATGATAATAACGCAAAGACATAAAGCAAACAACACAAAGAATTATAGTGGTTCGTAGACTCAAGCTCCTACGCCCACTATCTCTCGATCTTCAGAGAAATTCCTTAACCACTTCCTAAAGCTTTTGTGCTAACTCATCAGTAGCTTACTTTCACTTTTCTACCTTGAGTTTTCTCGGGTCGACTCACCGCAGCCTTACATTAACTCAAACACACACAAGTGTTCGACTACCACAAGTAATTTTACTAACTTCTTCTCTAGAGTTTTCTGGCTAACTCACTGTAGCTTACTAACTCTTTACAACTCTAACTCACCAACAAATCACACACAAACTACCTTATCAAAGGGTTTGGGTTTTGGGTTGGTTTCCAACTAGGGTGAGATATTCTTTACAATAAGAACAGATGCAAAGGCTAGGATATCTCTTCTAAGCTTTGGATATTTCTATCAATCTAGGCTTAGAATAGTGAGTTCTCTCCAATGTGAAACACTTGGGAAATTCTAGGGTTTTCGAGTGCTTCAATTTGCAATAATACGAATAAGCTCTTGAGTTGCTTGAAATTTCCCGTAACCTCTCAATGTAGAAGGTCACTGGTATTTATAGGCAACCTTTACCAAGGTCACTCTTGAAAAACTATTCGTTAGAAGAGATTGTATCAAGGGTTTCCTCTTCGGGTGTTTGATGAACGACTATATTTAGGATTTGAACACTCCCTTGCATGTTTTAGGAAATATGCAGTCATGTAGTCAATCACCAATTTTTGCAGTCTGGAACTTAGTACTACTGACATAATTCAGGGTCTTGTCGCTTTCGAAAGGTCGATAAAAAGTATATTGTTGTCTTCCTCCTCGATTGGTTCTTGTCTTGATGAATGTAGACAAACAAACGACTCTTTTTGGTCAATCTCTCCGAATGAGACAACCTTAAACAACACTTAGACTTAGTTCCTTTTGTATGCGCATATGAATGTTTTGGGCAATATCTACTTTTCCGAACATTGCGTTTTTTCTCGGTTTTTGTAGTCTTGGATAGATTATATTCAAATTGTCTCCGAACATTCAAAGTTATATTGAGTATTGATATCTTCTTTGAGTCTTGAAACCTCACTTGGGGTCTTCGATGTCTTCCGAGTCTTGATGTCTTGATGACATATCGAGTCTTTAGTGTCTTCAGTGACATACTAAGTCTTCAGTGTCTTCTGAGTCTTCAGTGTCTTCAATGACATACTGAGTCTTCAATGTCTTCAACATGACATCGAGTCTTCAAATGTCTTGATGACATATCGAGTCTTCATGTCTTCTCGAGTCTTCAAATGTCTGTCTTGATGACATAATCGAGTCTTCAATGTCTTCAAATGACATAATCGAGTCTTCAAATGTCTTTAAGATCTAATCGATCTATATCTCACGACTATACATGGTGCAGATAACTTCTGAACAATCTATCTTTGAAACCCCGACGATCTATCAAGATTATTCTGAACATGTCATACTCAGTGGTTTTGGGATCTAATCAAAGCTTCTCTATTAAATTCATCTCCCAACAATTTCCTCCTTTTTGATGATGCCAAAATCATCTTGTTACACTTAAGAAAACCTAACCTATCCTCAGGTTTCAGTTTATCTATTACAAACCAAAATGACAATTTTTCCCAACAATTTCCTTAACAACCTGGCATATCAAGACATGTAAAAAGATAATGAGATATTATCTTTTGAGCATAAAGAAAAAATTTTCATTGATGTAGGATAAGAGTTACAGATTACAATGAAAATAAAAAATAAATCAGAAGTACAAAGTCTTCAGTCTTCTTCCACTTCATCCTCTGACACTTCTAGGTTGAACATCCCGTAGTATCTCTTCTTCAGTTCATCCCTTGCCTTGATGATATCAGGGTTGTTTCCTGTTAGGCCTAGCTGGATGGCATATTGGGCTATTTCCTGAGAAATGACTGCTTCATTCACATAGTCATTCTCAAACCTAGGAGCTGGGTACATGTATGGACCAGGAGCTACTATCTGCGTGTTTCCTTCATCTGCCATGTTAATCCAACTTTGCAGGTACTTAGGATAGAAAGTCAGTAAGTACTCAATGAAGGCTTCATTCTTATCCGAGCTGCTCCCCCTCCATTCTCTCAGAATCTCATAATATAACCAGAAGGTTCTCTTGATCTCTTCCCATACATCATTGAACTGTATAGGCATCCACTTGTCAATGTGCGGCCGCTTCTGAGTCTTTTCTGTACCTCTCCTTTTGCTTAGAAACTTTTTAAATCGACCTCTTCTCTTTTGTTCTTCTTCTTTCTTCTTTCTGATCAGAGGAGCACCAGATACTGAAGCAGCAGTTCTTTTCTCCTTTTCAATTTGCAGGGCCTTCAGAGTCTTCTTGGTATCAAAAGTCTCTGATTGAGTTTCAGTTTCCTTTTCTGGTTCTCTGTCTGATTCTTCAAAATCCATAATCGCTTCCTCTGAGTAGGTTTAGCTACCTTTGTTGTTTTCTTCTTTTCAGTTTCAACAAAGGCAATCGCTTTTTCTCTTTTTCGTGTCCGGGCTTGTTCTTCTTACCGCTTTTGCTTGTTTCAACCATCCTTCTATCACTCAATTTTTCAGTAATTACTTCCTGAATGGTTTGCTCAGATGTTTGAGTGAAGATAGGTTTCTCAGCTTCCTTGAACTTCAGTTTCTCAGTGGCTTCAATCTCTCTTAAGGCATCCACAATTTTCTTTCCTTCAGCTTCTTTTTTAGCCTTTCTCTCCAAGGTTTGTGCCAACAACTCACTTAATTTGCCACCAGGCCATTCCCCCTTTTTGGCACCATACCTTGGGAGTAGTTGAGTCAGTGCAGTATCCATATAGTATTGCTCCTTGCCCATACTACGCACTTCCCCTACCAACTGATCATGCTCATCTTCTAGCCTCATCATGTAGTTCTTGGCCATTGAGAATTCATCCGAAAGAGGAGCAAACTGCTTTGAGAAGACATCATGCATCATCTTGTCATATCTTGGTCATGAGCAGAGAGCTCATTTCCTCAAGCTTGTTTTGATCATCGATCATTCTTCTCAATCACTTGGCTTCAAGATAAGCGGTTCTTTCTTGATACATCCGCTTCATGTTGGCATTAAGCTCAGATGTACTCCATCAATCTTTCCATCTAATGTAGCTAATTTACCCGATAGAGTTGTTTGAAGCGTGACGATGATGAACTCAGTTCTCCATTTTCTAATTTTGAGCAACGGGACTAACTCCATCCGAGTAATCTTGTCTGTAATAATTGTTTGCAAAAGATGCTTGATGAAGAGCTTAGATTCTCAATCTTTTGAGATTGACTTGCCAAAGATCTCTTCCATCCTGGCTCTATCTTCTTTAACTCGCCCGTGATTGGTGTGAAATCAACCAATCGGAGTTTGTTCAATATTTTCCAATCGAATTTGGGTGCTCCAACCGAGCCTCATCAGATATCATAAACATCGATTTAAAGCTAGATACTTCAAAGAATCTCAAGATAATGTATAACAAAGGCTAAAAGGTACCAAGAGTGCTAACTTCGATCCGAGGTTGTCCGATATCGATTGGTTCAAAGATCGATCTATCACCATCCGACTCTCGATTTCCTTCACTTTCTCAAAGATCTATCCGAGGTTCCTTCTCCTTCTCGATTTTTTTTTTTGCAGATCATCTCCCCTTATCCTTATCTTTATTTTGATCATGAGAGCTGGAAGCATCTTCTCCTTCAGTAGCTTTCTTTTCAGCTAGCTTCTTTTTCACCAATTCATCAAAATCAGCAGCTTTCATTCTCAGCTTGGTTTTCCTGAAACCCGAGAATTCGATTAAAGAAATTGTCTCAAAGATTCCACCACTCTTCTCCTCTCAGATGAAGCAATGTTCAAAGATCTCCCGGAGTGTTTGATTCAGAATATACATCGCTGCTCGAGCTCGAAGAACATATCCTCAAGGTCGGGATAGGCATTCATTTCGGTATATCGGCCCAAGATGAACTTCCCTTTGCTTTTCGCTTATTCAGTCTCTTCGGCTTCTCCCTTATTCAATCTTGGGCTTTCAGGAGCAGTAGGTTCAGAGTGTATAAGTTCCAGAGCTGATGGATCAAGAAATGGTTCATTCAGAAGTGCATCCAAGTTCAAGAATTCCGAGGTTCATTTCGATCCGACGTCCGAATGTGTCTTTCTTGATGAGGATCCGAGGTCCTTGAAGATTTCTCGAGAGATTTTATCTCGAGGTCGAGAGGTTTTCGAGTACCTCAGAAAAAACCTGCTCCTCAGTTTCTTGCTCCTGCACATTTGTCACTACCAGAGCAAGAACCTGAAGTGGAGATTTCAACCCTTGCTGGCCTTTAGGTTGAGATTCTTCAGTTTCACTGGTCTCCTTCTCAGCAATAGTTTGAAGCCTTCTTCGCTTCTGAGGAGCCGAAGATTTCTTCTTCGATTTCACCTTTTTTCTTTTTAATTTGCATCGGGGCTTTCCCCTAGCTTGTTTGGCTTCTTCATCGTTTCCTCTTCAAAGCCAGTCTCCTCCCCGAGACTCGTAGTTTTTCTCTTTCTTTCCTCTCAAAGTCTTCTTTGTTGGTTTGAACATGATTTTTGGCTTTGGAAAGGAAGTGGAATCGGCAAAAATGTCCTCCTCTTCTCTGCACGTTTCCAAGATAAATGCAATCTTGGTTGCATGTAGAATCTTTCCTTTGATAACTACAGAGCCATTCACCTTCTGAATTTGTTTGGCTTGATCACTCACCACCTTGATCAAATAGTGCAACCAATTGAATGTCGTAGTAGGGGAATCTTCAATCGCCACCATTAGCCTTAACTTAGGCGTGCTTATCTGTTCGAAACTACCAGATCTACTCATGATGCATTTGCTTACAATATCCAACAGTACACGATATTTAGGCTTCAAATGCTTCTTATTCAGAGTAGCTTCAAACTTTACTGGATGCTCAGTAATTTTATCCAAATACTCTTGTTCCCTACCCATCATGTATACCGTAGGGTCTTCACCTCTATCACTTAACTCATATATGGCATTTAGATTCTTAGGAATAATATATAATTCCCTAACAAAATCCACATATTTTGAACCATGCTCCAAATGCGAGACTGTAATCTGAGACTCTATGCAATTCTCATCATCTAACTGCATATTAGAAACAAACTCAATTACCTCTTTCGCATATTCGGCCTCTGGTTGATTCGCAACCAGGCATGTAAGATTTGCCAAACGAATCATATGCAACGCCTCCTCCTCATAAGTTGTATTGGACGTGCTTTCTAGAGAGATAACATATTTGTACCATGGTTTGTTTGAAATGGCGAGTTTGTCGTATACAAAGAGTGTCATTTTTGGAGATTTTTGAGTGAAGGGTTTTGAGATAGGTAAAATTTCTGGGCAATCGAAGGTTTCGAAGCAGAGTGTTTGTGAAGATGAAAGCCTTTTTGAAATAGGGCTTGAATGAAATCTTTTCAATGGATATAGGATTTTGATTTATTGAAAATCGCGTAGATGAAGAAATCGACGGTTGAGATTAAACAACGGCTAAAACGGGTATTTGAAAGGATGATTTCGCAAATACTAAGCCACCAATTTATCATTATTGGTGATTAATGAACAGTGCATTTAATTCTTTGTTCTCAAGGACCATTCATTGACTTTTCTCGTGGATTTCAAAGGTCCCGCCCAATTATTTCTTCAGGTGTTTTGTCATTTATTGCCAATGATTACTGAGATTCAGATAGACAATAAATGTGGTGCATGAGTCAATAACCTCTTCAGACTAATTTTCTCCATCAGTCTTACTGAGTTTTGACCTTGATAAAATGTCAAGATAATATCGAGTAATCTTGAACTTCGTGATTACCGAAGTTTCCCAAGACTCATGAGTTGTTCAGACTCTCAATTTTATCCCCGAGTTTTTCAAGAAAAAACCTGAGAAAACTTCATGCATCTGAAAACCTTCAATTTTTCAGATTTGCTTTATTCACCTGGATCCAACATACCTAATTCAACTGATAGTTCCTGAAATCTTGATTCAGCCAAAGGTTTAGTCAAGATATCAGAATTTCTTATCGCTTATCAAGATGAATTTTCTCCATTCGATGTCTTTTCTTCTCAACATGATCTCTCGATGAAGTGATGTCCGATATCAACATGCTTACATCCGTGTGTGCAATACATGTGATTTTTTGTGTAATAGCAATTGCACTATTATTATCACAAAATATAGGTACATCATTGGTTATAATCTTATAATCCCTTAATTGTTGTCTCGAGCCAAAGAATGCATGCACAAGGAACTTCCAAATTTTCCCCTTCCGCAGCCCATGTATTGTATTCAAATCTTTGGAAGATCGTTGCTACCGAGGTCTGCTTTTGAAAACCATGATATCGGTTTACTTCCAAGAAATTGACAAGTTCTTCGTGGTAGACTTCTGTCAATTCTACATCCTCCATAGTCAAGACATCGAAAGTAACCTTTTTTAATTCAAGGTTATCATCACCGATACCATAATCCTCTATTCACGGTGCCTTTTAAGATATTTGAGAATCTTTTGGGCGGCCTCCATGTGACTAAGCCTTAGGATTATCTTGGTATCGACACATATCCCAACAAAGAAATGTTATATCAGTCCGTTTGAATAATGAGATATATAGCAATGATCCAATGATCCCTCTATAATCAGTGTGATTTACTGATTTACCTTCAGGATCAGGATCCATCTTGTAGTTAGTATTCATAGGAATTCTAACTTCATTGCAATTTCAGACACCATACTTTGCAATCGGATCTATTTCAAAGATACGGTGTATTTTGCTTGATTGATGAATATTCCTTCCTTAGTTTGTTTCACCAAGTCCAAGAAAGAAATTCATCTCCCCCATCATTGACATCTCAAACTTTCCTTTCATCAGGGTAGAAAACTTTTCACACAACTGATGATTTGGAGATCCAAATATGATGTCGTCCACATAAATCTGAACAAGTAAGATGTTTTTCCCATCTTCTATCCTGAACAGAGTTCTATCAACAGTTCCTTTGATAAAACCATGGTCAAGAAGAAACCGAGAAAGGGTATCATACCATGCTCGGGTGCTTGCTTAAGACCATACAAGGCTTTTCTCGAACTCAGTAAACTTGGTCATTTCGTCTCAAAACCGAGGAGGTTGTTCCACATAAACCTCTTTCCTTAAGCACACCATTTAAATGCACTTTTCACATCCATCCGACAGATCGTGAATTTCATGTGGGGAAAAGATATGCAAGAAACAATCGATGACTTCTAGTCTTGCAACAGTGAAAAGGTTTCATCATAATCCAAGCCTTCTTCTTGGGAATAACCTTGTGCAACTAGCCTTTGATCCTTTTGTTTCTCACAATGTTGTTGTTTTCATCTCTTATTTTTGAACACCCACTTAGTTCCAATCACATTGTGCCTCTTAGTTCATCCACTAGCTCCCAAACTTCATTCCTTGAGAACCGATTCACTAAATTTTCTTCTTGCATAGCAAAGAAATCCAAAATGAATCTTGTAGAGCCTCTTCAATCTCAAGAGGTTCTTTTCAGATAAGGAAGCGCAGTAACAAAAGCACTTTCTCCATGGAACTTTATTTTGACACCATCCGATAGATCACCCACAACCGACTTGTAGGATGACTATCCAACCATTTTCTCCTCGGATATTCCCCTTCAAGAAGTATCCTCAACATCTAAATGTTAGGTTCAGCAGTTCATTAAATTCAGTGGAACAAAAAAAAGGAGAAAGGGAATCATCTTCCTCAAGGGAAATTCCATTTTTTAACATTGTGTTTCGAGACATTTGTTCCCCTTGGTTGATAGATTCAGAAGTTCGGTTGGCCAGACCACATCTTCATCGGCATTACATACCTATCACGAAAAGTCCGAACGGGTGTATGTTCAGATTGAAAGATTTGAATATATTTCAAGACATGGACATATCTTATGGTTGGCTTTCCTTCAAGTGGAGAATTTCCATCCCGAAGTCTCACCATCCTCGAAGTTTTTCCAGGAAATTTTCTTTGTTCGAAAGTCCGATTCACTCCATTCATAGAAAGTGACCGACTTCTTCTTTTTCGTGTTCAGAGGATTTTTTTTCAAAGCATAAGTCCGGTGATTCTCTTGGTCGGCGAATTCTCCGAAAGTCATGTTCCCCATTTCTTCTAAACACAAGTAGATTCATCAAAAACAACATGAGGTGATTTTCTTCCACAATAAGAGTCCTCAATTTTATTTTTTGTAAACTCGAAGGCTTTTATCGACTTCGATAATATCCTAAAAATATCCCTTCATCGCCTTTGCTATCAAAAAAGTTTTTCAACCGATCTTTACTATTATTGTGTATGAAACACTTGCAACCAAACACACTTTCTAAAGAAAGAAACAAGAGGCTTCCTTTAATTCCCAAACTCATAAGGAGTTTTTCCTTGATTCTTGGTCAACATGGATCCGTTTCCGAGAGTAGCATGCGGTGTTGATAGCTTCAACCCAAAATCTCTTAGGAATATCGACAAAGAATCATTGTTCTTGCATCCTACAATTTCTTTTCAGAGTCCTATTTCTTCAAAGAACACCATTCTGTTGGGGTCCTTGCAAATTGATGTTTCATGGGTTATTCCATTTATCGCACAATAATCGATATGATATGATTGATAAACCCGCCTTTATCCGATCCGATTTTGACCACACTCGATTCTTTTTCAAGATCGAGCCTTTTCAAAGAGTTCAGCAGCTTTTTGTTCGAGTCTCTTTTTCATCGAAAGTAAGAATATGACCCATGTGTATCTAGAGTAGTCATCAACTACCACAAGTGTGTACTTTCCGCCATTAGTGCTCACATGTGTTCTTGGACCAAAGAGATCCATATGTAACAGCTTGTAGTATTCTATCAAGAGAAACATCTACTTTGCTTTTTGAAAGATGCTCGATTTGTTTTCCTTTTTCGACAAGCATCACATACATGATCTTTATTGAACACTTCATTGGGTAACCCCCTCACAAGTGCTAATCTTGCAAGTTTGTTCGTGGTTTTGAAGTTTAAGTGATTCATTTCTTCAATAAGGTTTTTGTGCCACAACCAACCGGGTATCAGATTGGAACTTTTTGCAACCAAACATGTATCTTTAGGAGTTGAACTCCAATCGTTTGGTGAAGAAGATACACATTTCTTTTCTAGTACCTCACGCCAAGAAAATTTTTTCGTGAAGCATTGTCTTTTTTACATAACATAAGTTCTTTTGAGAACTCAACACTTTGAATCCTTTGTCACAAAATTGGGGCCGATAGAAAGAAAGCAAGTTATGCTTTAAACCGCATTAACATATGAAACACCATGGATATGAACAGAGTCAACTTCAAGAGTTCCATATCCTTCATCTATTTTGTCCTTTCGAATTGTCTCCAAATGTGATCTCGAGGGTCGATTTTTTGCTCAACATAGTCAATTGATTAGTTGCTTATATATGGGGTTGGAATCATATGTCTTGAACATCCATCGGCCCAGATACCATACAAAGATGTGCCAATTCATTTCCACTCATCAAAAATACGCTTATGTTGTATTCATTCATTCAAAGGTTTTTTCCTTACCTCCTCTCTATGACCATAAGACGACATCATCATCGCCATCCTCAAATTTCGAGAAAATCTCATCTCGAGGAACCGAACCTTCTTCGTATCGTTCTTCCTCTTCGCAATCATAGCTTTTTTCAAATTTGGAGATCTCCCAAATCTCTCTTGGCTTGTCTCTCCTTTCTTTCTTTTTTTCAATAAAATATATGTCATTATTTTTCGTGATATCATATTGAAAGTGATATTTTTCTCTTTTAAAATTTCCCTCTTTAATAGCTTGTAGCATATGTTGGTATCATCATCCCGATCACTTTCCCCCTTGGTCTTGGAGTCCTTCTTCTTGCATGAGGATCCTTCAACTTTTGGGGTCCTTCCTTTTCTCAAAAAAGATATCCATCCTCGAAATTTTCCGAGTTTCTTCTTGACTGTGATTTCTGAAGATTTTTTATATTTTCCATATCTCGCCATCGAAGTCTTTCAAACCTCCTTGCCATTAGTACTAGCTTATCCTCTTGCTCATCTCGATTTCCGCAAGTGAGTTTTTACAAAGACTCTCTTGCTTTTACGGGGTTTCTCTTTTGGCTTTAAAAAGTCACATTCTTGCTAGATGGAGAATCATCATTTTCACGATTTCTTGGTTTTCTTGTCAATCACAAATTCATAAGCTTTCAAACTTGAGAGAAAAAAACTTGTTGGTATGGCATGTAATCAATATTTTTGTGTTTTCAATCACCACAAAGATGTATATCTCATTTCTTAGACAATCCTCTAAGAATTTTCAAAGGTCACTTCTCTCTGTGGGTATCTTTTTCCCAAGAGCACTCAGATCATTCATGATCTTTAGTGAATCGACCTCAAGTTTGTCAATGGACTCACCATCTTCCATTTCAAAGCCATCAAACTTTCCAATAGCAAAAGTTAGTTAGTTTTCCTTAATATGATCTCATGCGGCTTGACACATAATATCAAGTGTGTCCCATATTTCTTTTGCGGTTTTCACGTTTCACGGTGAGAAATCATTCCCATAACACCATCATCAATAGTGTTATACAAAGTATCTTTAGCAATGTAGTCCAGATTGACTAACTTTCTCTCATCGAGTCGGTTGGTCATCGATTTGAAATTCATCATTTGGGATCATTTTCTCAAAGATTACCGATTCGGGATTTACAACAAGAATTTGAATGGTCCTTCGTAAACCACTCTCCACATTCTTTCGTGTTTTGAATACGATATGAGCTCGCATTCTTAGTCTCCATAGGTCATAGCTCTCAACAGAGAACATAGGAAGTTTCTTAGAAGGCATGATGATCGAGCCTTTGTAAGATATCGATAAAGAAAGATCTATTCAAGAGACCACCAAAGTCTTTCAGCAAATAGACTATGGTTACCAAAGCAAGTGGTCAAAATGAACCAATGCTCTGATACCACTTGTTGGTCCCGATGCTAACGAGTCTCACACATGTATGGGGGGGAATACGATCATAAATTGTTCGATGATTTTAAAACTTTTTTTTTCATCGAGGTCGATGGGTCGTTATCCCCGATAATTTTGCCTCGAGAAGCACGGAATGCCCCGAAAGTTAAAGTTCATCGAGACAATGATCCCGAAATCGCTTTCGTAAGCTTCAGACAATTTTTAACCGAACTCGAAGTTTATCAGAGATCATGAGGAGCTTTAATCGATAATTATCTTATCGAAACCTCAATACAAAGAGAGTTAGTTCGGATTTGGTAACTATCTATTCTAGCTACTCAAGTGTGTGCGGAATGGTTGGCCCTAAGTTTATACTCGTTTTTAGCTTTTTTGTCTCGAAAAATCTTCCTTCGATAAAAACAAAGGATTAAGGTTGTGATCAATTTGATGCAAGTTCAAGTGGATTGGTTCCAACTAAATATCGCTGAAATATGCTTTCAAATGCATAAAAAACATGCAACATATAATAATGCAGTACAAAAAGCAAACAACACAGCAATTATAGTGGTTCAGAGACTCAATCTCCTACGTCCACTCTCTCTGATCTTCAGAGAAATTCCTTAGCCACTTCCTAAAGCTTTCAGGCTAACTCACTGTAGCTTACTCACTTTTCTACCTTGAGTTTTTTCGGGCCGAGTCACAAAGCATTTTTATATTTTACTAACTCAAACACACACAAGTGTTCGACTGCAACCTACCACAAGTAGCTTACTAACTTTTCTCTAGAGTTTTCTCGCTAACTCATCAGAGCTTACTAACTCTTTACAACTCTAACTCACCAACAAATCACACACAAACTACCTTATCAAAGGGTTTGGGTTTTGGGTTGGTTTCCAACTAGGGTGAGATATCATTTACAATAAGAACAGATGCAAAGGCTAGGATATCTCTTCTAAGCTTTGGATATTTCTATCAATCTAGGCTTAGAATAGTGAGCTCTCTCCAATGTGAAACACTTGGGAAATTCTAGGGTTTTCGAGTGCTTCAATTTGCAATAATACGAATGAGCTCTTGAGTTGCTTGAAATTTCCTTTAACCTCTCAATGTAGAAGGTCACTGGTATTTATAGGCAACATTCACCAAGGTCACTCTTGAAAAACTATCCGTTAGAGGTGATAGTATCAAGGGTTGCCTCTTCGGGTGTTTGATGAACTGCTATATTTCGGGTTTGAACACTCCCTTGCTTGTTTTAGGAAATATGCAGTCATGTAGCCAATCACCAATTTTTGCAATCTGGAACTTAGTACTACTGACATAATTCAGGATCATGTCGCTTTTCGATTAAGAAAGAAAAACAAGTGTTGTCTTCCTCAAGTTCGATTGGTTCTTGTCTTGATGAATGTAAGACAAACAAAACGACTCTTTTTGGTCAATCTATCCGAGAGAGACAACCTTAAACAACACTTAGACTTAGTTCCTTTTTTTATGATTACCACGCATATGAATGTTTTTGGGTAATATCTACTTTTAACTCAACATTTGCGTTTTTGGGTTTAGTTTGGGTTTTTTGTAGTCTTGAGATAGATTATATTCTAAGCTGATATTTCTGCCTAAAGTTAAGAACATTGTGAAAACACTTGGGTTAGTGGTTTTCGAGTATTCATAACGATCTTCTTGAGTCTTGTAGAAGGTATAAAGTGGTATTTTATAGCAAATTCGCTGGTCTTGTCTTCTCGGAGTCTTGATGAATCGCTATCTTGATGACATCTTGTTTTGAAGTCTTGATGTCTACCGACATAATTCAGATCATGACATATCGAGTGAGTCTTCAAAGAATGACATATCTTGAGTCTTCAATGTTCTTGATGACATCCGAAGTCTTTGATGTCTTGATGACATACCGAGTCTTGAGTCTTGATGTCTTCTCGAGTCTCCAAAGGTCTTCATGACATACTGAGTCTTCAATGTCTTCAGTGACATATTGAGTCTTCAGTGTCTTTAAGATCTAATCTGATCTATATCTGCTGACTATACATGGTGCAGATAACTTCCTGAACAATCTATACTGAAACCTGAACATGTCATACTCAGGGGTTTTTGGATCTAATCAAAACTTCTCTATTAAATTCATCTCCCACCAATATCGTTACAATGCTAGATTATGTGGAATTTCTTCTGTGTTTACACTCATTTCACATATTTTATATTTTTTTATAGAATTATGTATTATTGTTCTCTTTTGGAGCTGCTCCAATACAAACCTTTAATGGATTGAAAGTTTCCCTAACTACTGAATCTTTTGGTTTGTGGGATATCTTCATTTTCAAGTAAGTACAATAATATAATAAATATATTTTTCTATTTTTTATTATCAGAGGAATGTGGTTGTTCATATGTTCATTATATTAAGTTTTAAAACATGATTTGAACATCTTTATTTGTTTATGATGTATTTAATAAAAGTTTTGCTTGGATCTCCATGGAGGATTTGTGGATTGAAATTTCAAAGCCATGTGTTTATTAAATTGCTGGTTAGCTATTGGAATAGTAGGAAAAATGTTTGTCATAGATATAGATGCTACAAAGATAAAGAAAATGATTATATTGCATTTAGCCGATTTAGTAAAAGGTATCATAGTATATGAAACATGTATCAAATAGTACCAAACATATACAAAATGTTCTTTTCTTAACAGTATATATTTCTTTAATTTATTCCATTTTTATGTTTTTTATCAGTTTTCTTTTATTTATGATATAATATAATTTATGTTACATTAAAATTTTGATTTTACTACGTCTTTCTTCATCCATAATTTTTCTTTGCACATATACTATATTAAATACATACTAACTTATAATTTAGAATAAGAAATGAATGGAAAATATACACATACTCCCTCCGTCCCAATCTTGTTTTGTGGTTTACTGTGTGCTAGGAGTTTAAGAAAAAAATGATAAAGTGTTGGGGTAGAAATAGTTGTTTATTAGTATTTTATTTGATAAAGTGATAAAGTATTGAGGGTTGAAAGAGTTGTTTATTACTCCCTCCGTCCCAGAAGAATTATCACAATTGACTTTGACACGCGTTTTTGCGAGTGAATTTTGTATTAATAATTGAAATGATAAAGTGACTTTTAAGGAGGGGTATGATAGATAAGCCCCTCTTCTATTATACCACTCCTTATAAATCACTTTATCATTTCAATTATTAATACAAAACTCGCTCTTAAAAACGCTTGTAAAGTCAACTGTGCTAAGTGTTCTGGGATGGAGGGAGTAGTATTTTATGTGATAAAGTAATAAAGTGAGTATTTTCATTTAAGAAAATGTGCAGTTAAGATTGAGATGTCTTAAATGGAAAGAATGCAGATAAAATTGGGACAGATGAAGTACAATATTAGAATATAATTCAAGTATGTATATTGAATTAATCAAATTAATTAAATGTTTCAAGTATTTAATTTAAAGGTAATAATATAAATACTATATTCAATCAGATACACGATAGTATTAAATATAATCTACAATGGATGGATGACCCAGATTAAAAATTATACAATTGATGATTGAGATGTAAGTTAAAATTATAAATTATTTGAAAGTGCAAGATTATTCTTAAAAAATGAATGATTTAGATTTAAATATTAAAATATTATAAATTACCCTTCATAGAATTACTATAATTTGAAATAGATGTTATTCACCATAATAAGCTTTGGGGAGATCGCAGTGGATACATTTTAACCAAAAGCAATCAATTTAAGGCTTTAAGTATATTTTTTTTTCTCTCCAAATATAACACATATTTCACTTTATACTTAAAAACATCATAGATCACCATTTTAGGAAAAAAAACCATCGTATGTGGAAGCCGAAATATTCTTGTCTTCTTGACGTGTAAACATTAAATTAAAAAAAAAACATGTTGAGCTTAACGAACCAATAGAAACATGACCAGTTTCTATCATGTTAATTTAAAAAAAAATTAATATTTACACATCAACAAGGTAGGCAGACTCCGGAGTCCACATTAGACGGACCTTGCTGAAAATAGTGAATATGATGTTTTCAAGTATCATAGTGAAAGTATGTGTTAGATCTGAAGAAAGAGAAAAATATGTGCTAAAATTGATTTAAAAAAACTAAAAGCACGTGTCAGATGTGGACAGAGAATAAATTATGTGCTAGGATTGATAAGAAACTAAAAGTATGTGTTAAATTTAATTATATGGCTTTTTAAAAATAAAACTTAATACACATATTTTGAAAGTAATACTATAGGATTATAATAAAACAAAGTCTTGTATTCACTTGATGCACCGTGCAAATCAAATACTATATCCGTTTTATAATAAGTGTCTTTTTTCTTTTTTTTAGTGAAATAAAAAAAGGTATGTACGGACAAATTTGACCTTATTTAATGAATGCTCTTTTTATCAATTTTTATAATTTTTTATTACTATAAAAAATTATCTTTCGCACATCTTCATAATTAAAATTTTCAAGTTAGAAATTATGAGTATTTAAAACAGGGGTAAAACTTTGGATAATTATGCAAAAAATGCTAAAAAATCATTTAATATTGGACAAACAAAAAAAAACTAAAAGAATATTACAAAACGAAAGGAGTACATTTTTTAAACATGCAACTTATTTTCGTGAAACATTTAATTTATTTTTTGAAATGTGCACCAATACAATACCGTTAGTTCCGGATCCTGAGTGTCGAATGTGGGGAAGCGATTCATAATTAACAAATTATTAATCCTAATTTTATGGGTAAATGGAGGTACAAATTTACCCTTTTTTTTAATCTTTTATTGCATTCCATCTTGGAAAAGATATTTGTCTCTAAATATTTTTCTATTTCCATCTTAATATTGACTATCATTATTGCGATAATCTTTATTACTTATAAAACTCAATCAATAATTTTTTTTCCTTAACAAATAAATTTGCACATGTTTTAAAAATAAATTATCTAATAAAACTTAATACACATATTTTGAAAGTACTATATGATTATAATAAGGTAAAGTCTTGAATTCACCATGTGCATCGTGTAATTCAAGTCAATTTATGTGTAATTTGTTTTTTCTGAAAAATTCAATTTATTTATATTAAAGTGTTCAATTTGTGTTACACTGAAAGAAGTTGAATGTTTCAAAAAAATAAATTGCATGCTTCAAAAATGTATTTGAGTTGCACGGTGCACCTAGTGCACATGAGACCTATTCTTATGTGAACTCAAGTTCACAATGAATTTGATACTTCATATATCATTGTTATATATATACATTATTACTGTAATGTTTATGCATTATCACTTTTATATTTAAAATATTACTCGGGGTTTAACAAGAGATCTACTTAACAAATATTTATGTTTTAATTTTATAAAGGAAAAATAGCAAAAATATAACTTATTTTTACCATTAATTGCACTTTAAAGACCAAACTTTTAACATTTGCAGGATAACTATCGAACTTTCAAATTGATATAAAAAAATGACCGTGGACAAATTAATGGACAAGTATTTTAGTATAGGGATTAAGTTTTTTAGGGTCCAATAACTTTCACCCGATTTGAATTTAGTCCCGCACATTTGAGAATCTCATACTTGCCCTGTATGTTCCGACAGTTTTTGAAATCGGTCCCGAAAACTGGCTGGTGTCTGTTACCTAACCGGTCACCAGCCCAGTTGGATATTATTTTCATCTTTCTTTATTTTTTCTTTGCCACATATGTATATGTTAATTAATTTATTATTTCTTTAGGTCACTTATTTAGTCGGGTTGGGTTTAGGGTTTCAAGTATTCGGGTCGGGTTTAACGGGTCCCCAATAATTTTTTTTAATCAAAATTAAATCTTCTCACAAATAACCCAAAAAATAAAAAATAAAAATCCTATTAAACTACAAAGATACTAATTATAATTCACCACCACAACTGAATCCCCATTCCTGCTCAACAAACTCCACCATTTCTTCTTCTTCATCATCATTTTCTCCTTCGCAAACAATCTCCAGCATTAATTTCTTCGAACCCACCTCCAACATCGACTCCGCCGACAAGCCCCACCGTCCGCCGCACCCTCTCCGAGCCCATTTACTCTCCGGGCTCCACCAAACCCTCCAATTCCCGAGCGCCGCCGTCACGCCGCCGCGCCCACCGCCAAGGAGAAATTTGTTGAGGTCTCCCAACTTTGGAGCAGGGTCTCATAGAACCAATGTCGGTTTTAAAATTTTAATTTCTGAGAATTAATTCGATTGGGTTGTTGATCGAAATTAGGGTTGTGATATAATGCAGAGGATGAACAGGATGAGAGAGAGGATC
This sequence comes from Stenogyne calaminthoides, assembly GCA_037126765.1. Lineage (NCBI taxonomy): Eukaryota > Viridiplantae > Streptophyta > Magnoliopsida > Lamiales > Lamiaceae > Stenogyne > Stenogyne calaminthoides. Next base: position 38,060,050 of record JBBCBC010000001.1, on the reverse strand, counting down.
AGAGAGATGTGGAATGAGGTAGCAACTGAAAATGGAGATGAAGATGAGATTGATGAACCTGAGAATTGTGGCAATGGATACGAGGTTCTGCTCTCCGGAACACCTCCCCGGATTCGTCGAGAAGGCCGCGAAATTGGGAACGAGGTTTTGTTGTTGAGCGTCGGATTGCGTGGAGATCTAGACCTGGGAGAATTGAGGATGGAGGTGAAGAATTGAGTAGCAGGATTGAATCTAGATCTGTTAGATCTGAAAATTTATCGACATCGCCGTCGATTCGGAGGCTATCTCCATCGACCTGTATTCCCTGTTCGACATGTATCTCCATAGACCTGTATCCACCGCCGCCGCAGATTTTCAGGAAAACCGTAAGTAGAGTAGCGGTACAGGGGAGGCGGCGAGCGGTGGTGGGGTAAAGGGGGTTTAGGTGTGTGTATAAATTAGCAGACGGTTGCAATTAGTGGTCGTGGGATGTGCGCGGTTCCAGACCGCGACGTCGACGGTGGGGCCGGGGGATGAGAAGATGCACAGTGATTTTGATATTTATGAATTAGTTCTATTTTAATATTTATGAATGCATGGTTAATTTTAATTATAAAGAAAAAATAATATTTAATTGTTTTAAAAAATTGTTATGACCCGAAACCATAACCCGACCCGTAAAATCAGACCCAACCCGACCTGATCCTTTTTTAAATAACATACGTGGCGGTTGAAAATTAAAAGAGAAATGAAAATAAATTAATCCAACTGGGCGCTTACCTGTTGACCAACTGGGTTGACCGGTTTTCGGGACTGATTTCAAAAAATATCGAAACATACAGGGTAAGTATGAGATTCTCAAATGTGCGGGACTAAATTCAAACCGGGTGAAAGTTATTGGGCCCTAAAAAACTTAATCCCTTTAGTATATAAATGACGAAAATACTCCTTGTTTTGTCCATGAATTTGTTCGAGGTCTTCATTTTTACAACAATTTGAGAGTTTGGTATCTTTCTCAAAAAAAAGTAAAAAAATTGATCATCAAGATACAATTAGTGGCAAAGATAAATATTATTATTGTAAGGGCGTGACTATAAACACCCACAAATTTGTTTAGTTCACCCACTTTTTCTTTTTTCACAAAAATGCCCACAATAAACAATACTAATATATCCTTTATAATAAAAATAAAATTATTATATTTACTAAACACACCCATTTTTTTCACCCACGCCCCAAAAATTCATAAATCCAAACAAAAAATAATTTCACCCTTCATCATTTTTTTAATTCACATAAAGAAACCCTAAAATTCTTCAAAACACTATGTCTTCCCTACAGCTTCCTAGGCCCTAGCTATATATGTGTATAAATATCATCAATAAAAAAATAATTAGTATAATATATTGATGCGGGTTGAAAAAGAGATGACATGAATTAATCTGAGAAGAAATCCCTTGTGATTGCAGTGTCAATGGAATCGCTGTTCCATTACCCTATTACTTGACAAAGAAACACTCATCCCCAAAACGCAACTAACTAATTAATTCGTCATATTTAGATAATTCTGCCAATTGATACTGCATAAATGCCCGTCGAGATGAGGATATTGTTGCAGATCAAAAACGCCTGTCAATGAGATGTTACCGAGAGGGAGCGGCTGTAAATAATTACAGTTATTAAGAAAAAAAGTGGGTGTAAATAATCAGGGTTATAATTGTAAATTTTTAGTGGTATACTAAGAAAAAATAAGAAATTATTAAAATATATGGTGGGTTAACTTAAAAGTGGGTGTACTAAGTAGTTTTGAAGGTGCGAATAGTCACGCCCTTATTGTAATTTGTCCTTTAATAAATATACTATATAACATTATATTTGTAATATACGTGAAAGACAAAAATTTATAAGTAATATAGTATACTATGATTTTCGTGTAATTTAGTTCAAATCCTATATATATTTTTTTTTTCGTGGGTCAAGTCCTCTTATCTCCTACGCTCCTCAGGTTTCTTCTTTTTAACAACAGATGCGATCATGTCTTTGTTTCTCAGCGATGCGTCTCTAAATTTTTTCTTCTCTTGTTTTTTTTTTTTTACTCTTTCTTATTCAAATTCTTCTCACTTTCTTCATTTTTCTCATCTTCACAAGTTTACAGGTTCTTCCGTTCTTTTTTTTCTCAATTTTCTAAAGCAGCCTTTTTAGATCCTTCTGCACTCTTCTCACATTGTTTTTTTCTTCGGTTGGTCTTCATCTCTTTGGATTGAGGATTTTTTTTCACGCTTGCACTGGTTTTTGTTCATGTGGTAATACATTTTTTTCATAGGGTAACACTTTTTTGTTCACGTAGTAAGACATATTTTTTAGTAATATGTAACACTGTATACATCTCGTCGTAATACTATGTGAATACTGATGTGTTACATTGTGACTCATGTGTTACCTTATGAACATTAATGTATTACACTATGTTTTAATGCGTGTTACGTAAGATATGAAGTATTTTTAGTATAATATGTAGTAATATTTACTTATCCGTTCAGTAGCACATGGAGAATGACAAGGTTTCTTGACAAAAAATAAATAAATTATGTTCTCAGTAAGAATTGAATTTGCGACCAAATACACTAACAATGTTAAGTCTTGTATGCATCCAGGTGCACCGTCCACTCACAAGATATTTTAGAATCGTGCAACTTGTTATACTGAAAGATGCAACTTATTTATACTAAACGTGCAACTATTTTTTCATATAAATAGTTGCATGATTTAGTGTAAACAAGTTGCATCTTTCAGTATAACAAATTGCACGATTCTAAAATTTATTATTAGTGCACGGTGCACCTGGATGCACGTGAGACTCACTCCACAAACAATAGACAAGAATCATTATGCTACAACACAATTTGATAATGATATCCTAGCATAATATATAACAGGTCAACAACCAAGCGACCCACCCAACATGCTTTGCCCGCTTGATCCACCCGACCCATCTGTTTACCTGCGAATTTTGATAATTTTACTTAAATTATGATATATTATACATATCACATATCAGTTGGGTGAAATAATTCATAAGAGCCCCTCTCTTCTTTCTTTGAGTTTAACCTACAGCTGTTCAAATTCAAAATCTATTGCAAATCAATCCAGTTAAATATGTATTGATTTTTATTATTATACGTACGTTACCTTTTTTATTATTTTTAGTGGCGTAATATAAATATGCATGTTTTATTTTTTTATTTTTTTATTTTTTGAAAAGACATGTCCATGTTTTATTCTAAAGTATTGATCAACGTGCATGTCTTAATAAAAAGTATTGATCAACGTTGCAGGTATAAAAAAAATGTTAATCGTGCTTGTAATATTGAAACGTGTATTAGACTAATATACATAAATAAATAAATATATATATATATATATATATATATATATATACTAGCACGTAACCCCACAAATTTCACGGGATTAAAAAAATGTTTACAATATTATTTAAGATTAAATATTTCAAATATTTTATTAATTTAATTAATTCAACTACAAATATAATTTTATTTTTTAATATTGTATGTGTATAATATACACCCCTTCATCCCGAGCAAATTAAGCTTAACATTTTATCATTTCAAAAATTTCAAAGAGAACTTTATATTTCATTTTTTATATTTAATTATATAGCATGTTGATTTTTTTAAAAACCCCCAACTTTAGCAAGTTGGTTAATATCTTCGAGATGATGTACGCAATAGAGATAATGCTTACATCCACATATAAACATGAACATTTATATTATACACATATGCATGTTAGAATTTGTATGAAATTCAAGTGTAAGCGGATGTTACCACTTATGATTAGACATTCCAAAAGATTGCATGTAATGCTTAAAAAAAATCCAAGCTTATTCTTTCCCCCTTTTTATTGATTCCATGAAATTAACACTTTTGAACTAAAGAGTTATTCACTCTGTGCCAATATTATTTGAACACTTGTCTTATTTGGACGTCCCAACATTACTTGAACACTCCTAAAATGGAAACAAATATAATATTAATACACTCACAACACCCTTATTTTATTCCACTCAAACCCACTTTAACCCACTTTCCTTGGTTTGCGGTCCAATTCTAGTGTTCAAGTCATTGCGGGACGGATGAAGTATCAAATTACTTATCTCAATACTCCCAACAATATGCAAAATAATTCTACAATTACAATAAACATTCATAACAAATTCATAACTCAAATTACTTACCTCAGTACTCACTGTAATAGAAAAAACAAATCAGATGCAATATAAAATACAATTACATAATTGCAATAAACATTCATAACCAATTCATAATTCAAATTACTTACATTAGTACTCCATGCAATATAAAAAATAAACTCAGATTAAATATACAACACAAATTAGATTAACAAATTCATCATATCTAAATACTCCCTACAATATACAAAATAAATACACAATTGCAAAAAAACATTCATAATTCATTCAAAATTCAAATTAGAAGAATCGGTATAAACAAAAAAAGAAGAAACCTATCGACAACTAATTTAACACTCAAATTACTTACCTCAATACTCAATTCCCCGCAATATACAAAATAATTACACAATTGCAATAAATATTCATAACCATTCAGAACTCAAATTAGAAGAATCGTTGTGAACAGAAAAGGAGAAACTCATCTACAATTAATTCAACACTCAAAGTACTTACCTCGCTGCAGTATAAACAAAAACTCCATGTAATATACAAAATAATTAAACAATTGCAATAAACATTCATAACTTCATAACCAATTTATTACTTACACAAATTTAAGAAAATATCAAAAGTAAGGAAGTTTCAATATACCGTATGTATGTGCTATTTTATGAATGTTTAGAACCAATATTTGGTAGTAACTATCCCATGCGATGGAACACGCATAATTGACCATCAACTCTCCATCCATGCCAAAGTCCTACATCTAGTATGAGATATATGAGGCGAAGAACAGAAGAAACCTAGATAGGGCGTGTGGGGGCGTGAGCGGCGTAATAAATATGATAAAAATAAAATAATTTTGAAAATCTTACAAGGATCTTTAAATATAAAAATATTATAAAAATAAAAGATATAATTAATAGGATTGATTAAAAAAATAACTTAAATAACTTTTAATGAAGGTGCACGATTTTAAAATGAAATAATCTGGTTGATTTGAACTTTGCCCAAACTCACGTGATTTCGCCACATAGGCTTAATCAGGTTTACCAATATATAATATATTAAGATTAAAATATATATATATAGAGTAATGATATAGAACCAACTACTTGATTTTTTATGGAACCAGATTAATGACGTGTCATGCCAACTATTCCCTAAACCATGAATCATAAACCCTAAATCATGAACCATTCAAGTTGGGTGAACCATGAACCACTCGGACCGGGTTCAGTTCTGGCCGAGTTGGGTCCGGGCCGGGTAAAAAAAAAATGTAATTTTTTTTTCTGTTCAGTTTTATTTTTTTAGTTCAATTCAATTTTTCTTTTTACCCGGGCCGGACCCAAACCCGGGCCGAGTGGTTCATGGTTCACCCGATCCGAATGGTTCATGATTTAGGGTTTATGGTTCATGGTTTAGGGAATAGTTGGCATGACACGTCATTAATCTGGTTCCATAAAAAACCAGATAGTTGGTTCTATATCATTACTCTCTCTCTCTCTCTATATATATATATATATATATATATATAAGAAGAAACCGCCCCAAATTTGGAAATCATTGGATTTTCCCGCAAAAAATTATTGCTAAATTGGGTGACGAATCTATGGAAAAAAATATTAACAAATAATAATAGATTGAGAACATAATTTGAAAATCATTGGATTTTCCCGCAAAAAAATTATTGCTAAATTGGGTGACGAATCTATAGAAAAAATATTAACAAATAATTATTAATTGAGAAAAAATCTTTGTAATAATATGAAAAAATTTTAGAACTTTGGAATATCTTTCTTTACTAATACAACTAAGTTAAATTACCATAATTTTTTACTAAGATATTTTAATAAAGGATTTACTAAGTTTGACACGTTTTCTTTTTTATATAGATTCACTCAATTAAAAAAGAAAAGATTAATTATATCTATATATTCTATGAATTTATATTTATTTAAATACATTACTTAAATTTTCACTGATATGATCGTGACTCGGTTTCTTTTTTCTTAATATCCATATACACATGCAACTTTTCATCCGTTTACCTTTTTTTTTTCCGCATTCTATGGATTTTTTTTTGATCATATATTGCCAATATTCTTTTTTTGATAATATATGCGAATTTGATCATATGCCCATACACACAAACTTATATGGATGTGGATCCATGAATATTAGCTGATTAGAAGATGTTTTCAAATTTTGATTAATTGAGATTTAGTTAGATAAGAATTTTGCTGGTGAAAGATTAACTGATTTTATTTTTCGTGAATATATTATTTATTTATTTGTTGTAATTGTTACTTATAAATTATAATACAAGATCCGAGTACCATTTTTTTTTCGCATTCTTTAGATTTTTTTTTATCATATATTGCTAATATTCTTTTCTTGATAATATATGTGTATATGGATGTAGATTCATGATCAATATTAGTTGATTAGAAGATATTTTCAAATCTCGATTAATTGAGATTTAGTTAGATAAGAATTTTGATGGTGAGAGATTAATTGATTTTATTTTCCATGAATATATTATTAATTTATTTATTGTAATCGTTACTTATAAATTATAATACAAGATCGCAGCTAAAAAACTAAAAATGTGGTTTATCGAGGTTTTTTGAAATCTGTAGTTATTTTAACACTACGTTTTTCTCATGAACCCATAGTTATTATCTGCTTTCACTTATATTTCGGCACTTTTTGAGATTTTTTAGTACTTAACGAATATATTTAATTTAAAATTGTGTATTAAATATGAATTAGCTAAAACGTTATTCTTAAAAAGTTTTCCGAAAACCATATTACTCACTATTAAAACAATTGTTCAAATACAGCCGTGCATCGCACGGGTTCAATTAGTCATTTTTAACTTCGATTATTTTAACACTACGTCTTTCTCATGAACCCATGGTTGTTATCTGCTTTCACTTACATTTCGGCGTGTTTCGAGATTTTTCAATACTTAACGAATGAATTTAATTTAAAATATTGTTTTAAATATGAATTAACTAAAACATTATTCTTAAAGAATTTTTCAAAAACCATATTACTCACTATTAAAATAATTGTTCAACTACAGCTGTGCATCGCACATGTTCAATTACTAGTTAGACTAATATACATAAATAATTACAAATATTAATAAAATAATGAACCGTGCATTACATTGACAGAAAATAATAGTAGAGCAAATAACACGTTTCGGCTTAGACTTTGGAGGTGGGAAATGGGAATCAAAATCATAATTTGTCATTGTGTTTGAATATACAACATTGACTTTGATTCCAAAGTAAGAAACCCACCATACATCACCTATTTGAGTTGAGAGGTATGAATATGATTTATTATCCTTTCCATTCCTCCCATTTATACCAAGCAAAATCTTAATAATTATTAAGTTCTGTTAACATAATTAATTTTGTTTCATTATTTTTGCTTATCTATGTATTACTTACTTCTTTTTTTGAATTCATTTTACTTATAATTTTCGTCACGATGAAATGCTACTTCTATTTTTATTTTTATTTTGAAAGGATGCGAAGAAGTTTCTTCCAAAACTAGATGATAATGCATTCGTTTTCTCATCAAAAGTCCACATCGGCAAAAGTTAATTCTTGTGTACACCCAAGTGCACCGTGCACTCATAATATATTTTAGAACCATGCAATTTTTTATATCAAAAGATATCTGAAAAAATATAAAGAAACTAATTTTTGATGAAAAAAACTTTAATATGGAGAGTACCATTGAAGAAATTAAAGACACACTCTGGAGTTGGGTGTTGGCAAAATTTTTGGCATACTCCAGTTTTTCTTTCAAAGAATGACTTGATAATCCACTACTGGTATTAGATTGTTAGAATTATTGATACTGGCGCCAGTGATTTCAAAATCGGACCGGACTGGCCAGTTCAACCGGGAATCGAACCCGGAACCGGTCCGATCACCCCCTAAAAACCGCTTTATAGGTTAAACCGATCAGAATCGGTTTAATTTTAAAAAAAAATTAAAACTATTAATTCTTTAGGTAAAAAAAATTATTATTTGTAATACCGATGAATTTTTCACTAATCTATCGATCAGAACCAGTTTAAACTTTTTTTAAAAAAAAATTTAACTATTAATTTTTTAGGTAAAAAAATTATTATTTCTAATATCGATGAATTTTTCACTAATCTTTCTTGTGAGTAAAGATCTAGACCCCCACCCCTTTTATATTACTTAATCTCACATTATTTTAGTACTTATTCGATGTGAGATATGAAGTTTAGGATCTAGATACACCTCCATTCTCTTTTATATTACTCCATCTCATATTGTGGAATAGGAGATCCATAAAGTCCACGTCCTCTCCCTTTTATATAACTTCATTTTACTTTTCTTCTAATACTTATTTGATGTGGGATAAATCTCTTCCCATTTTTATATTATTTTCTCACATTTTATATACTTATTCAATGTGGGACACATTTATATTATTTTTATGCATCAAGTTTGATTAATTAATGTTAAATATTAATATTACAAGTCTATTGATGAATTAATTATTTTAAAAAAATGGTAAAATATAAAAGATATTAAAAAAAAAAGACATAAATCATTTTAACGGTTGAACAACCGATCCAACCGCCAACCGGTGCTCAGTCCGGTTTGGCCACCGATTCGATTATGAAAACACTAACTTATGTAAGCTGTAAAATATTTAAGGGTATATCTTTTACCCTTCAACTCCTTTTTTTGAATAAAATCTTTCTTTATAAAAAATAAAAAACAATTTATTTACATTAAACTGTTCAACTATTTTTTTATATTAATAGTTGCATAATTTAGTGTAAATAAATTACATCTTTCAGTATAACAAATTGCATAATTTTAAAATGCACAATAAATGCACGGTGCACTTGAATGCACATGAGATGCACTAAAAAATAAAAGCCACGTCATTTCATCGGTCTAAAACTAAAAGTCGAAAGTATGTAAAGTTGTAGTAAAAAAAAAAAAAATGAATAGCTAAAGAACTAGTAGCGTTTGACAGAAAATGAGAAAGAGAATAGAAATATTTTGAGATTTTTAACCAATTTTTATTCTTGATAAATGCACATAAATATTTTGAGATTTTGAGGGAGTACTTTTGACGAAGGCACATAAATATATTGATGAAAATTAGTTAAAGGCATTGCGACATAAAGAATGAGGGGATACTTTTGACATAAAGGCACACAAATATTCTACATGGGTTTGCAAATTTTACAACACTATCTGCTACATGCTACAGCTTTATAGAATCTTGACTACATCTAAAATGAAGCCTATCCATGAGTCAAAAAGAATACAACATTTCCATGGTTAGTATCTGAAGACAAAGCTGTGTAAACAAATAAAAAGAAAAAAAGAGATTGCCTTGCCTTGTGTTGCCTTGTATTGCATTGCAGTTTACATCACATTCCAAAGCAAAAGGCGCTGATATGTAACGTCATACCAAAGTGAAAGCAGTAATCCATCACATTATCCGTTACTGATTCCTCCATCTTGGGATGGGTAAAGCGAAAAAACCCGAAGGGGTCAGAGGAAAGCCGTAACCAGGGGAAGGTGGTGGATGAGGCCCCGGGCCTAAAATCCCAGACTGACCCACGGAAGAAAACGAGAAATTAGGTGAAATCGGGGGTGGATACTCATATCCTGGAGAAAGCAATGGGTAAGGTGATCTAGGAGACGACAAATTCAAGAAACCAGAAGGGGAAGGTAAAAGAAACTGCGATGTGGGAGATGGCAAAAGGGGTGGAGGGCCATTTGCCCTAGGTGACGGAAGACCGGGGTGGGGTCCATTCATACGAGGTGAAGCAAGAAGGGGCGGAGGACCATTAAATCGAGGGGATGGAAGATTTGAAGGAGGTCCATTCCCTCTTGGCATAACGGAATTTGGACCAGGATACTGATGCATAGATTGCGGGTGTTGGGGGCCCGAATCCAGGATTGAATTCTGAAGATAACGCATGTATGCGGAAATAGGAGATTCGGTCGTATTTGACCATACATCATTAGGGGTAGGTGGTAATAAGTTAGGGGAAAGTTGATCATACTGCATAGGAGGAGGGTGGGGTGGTCTCCCTAGGTTGTTTGGGTAAGGCATTGGGCCAGACGGCTGTCCTCGTATAGGCATACGAACGGGCATTTGAGGATGAATTGGGACCTGGGGTCTAGCCGTTGGAGCCAAAGGGGGAGGACGGACTCTTTGTAACCGGTTATTTGGAGGTCTTGGGTGGTTTTGGGGAGGCCTAGGGGTAGGGTCTCGTAACGGTGAACCAGTGAGCTGTTGAACTATGTTACGAAAATCGTTCTTGTTGATATTGTAAACCTGTGGTTGAGGCTGTTGCCTAGCAGCACTAGCAAAATTGGGTTGGTGCAAAGGGCTTTTCTTGATGTTTTTTCCCATCCTGTTTACACCCAAATGATCTATTTGTCTATTTGTAGGTGGCTGGTTTGAATCCATGTTTACACTATTTTGACTTCTTCTTCACCCAATTACCAAATCATATCCAAATTCCAAAACCCTAATTATCAAACGGAAACACAATAAAACCCAACCGAACAAAATCCCCAATTCCAGAACCCAGAATAACCCAAGTAAAATGACTTGCTTCTCCTCACAGAAAAATCACGCAATTTCAATTACACAATCATCAAGCGAGAAATTCATAGGCAACACAAAATCAAAGACCCGAGGCAAATAAACACAATTCACAATTCCAAGATCTTGAACCTTTCACCAAACAGAACAATTGCCTCAAACCAAAGCAACCTTTTCCCCAAAACCCACGACTTTTTGTTCTTCTCAAATCAAAACACTAAACTGTATGTATGGAAAAAAAAAAGAGCATAAATTAAAAGAGAATTGAGAGTTACTGGTTGAGTAGCGGACGGAAGAACTCCAGCGACATGCGATTTACCCTCTCTCTGTAATTAGGGTGCAGATGCAGCGGGTAAACCTAGCGTAGTAAATTGGTCAATGAAGAAGAAATGAAAGGGAGGTTGAAATGAGAATGTGAGAAATGATAAATGATGAATCAGCATTCAAAAATATGTTTAAAATAAAAGGCTAGTGGGAGGGACCTAATTAGCCTTATTGCGCATCCACTCCATTTCAGCCTTTCAGGTTTAAAAAAAAAATAAAAAAATCAGTCACCCGCCTCAACTGGTGATTTCATAATTCGATTTTATTTTAATTTTTATGGATAAAAATTCATATATATAAAAAATCTCATACATAATACATGATACAACTTAGTATAAATTAAACTAATTTCTCCTAAAATATTAAAGAGTCAATGTTCAACTTATGCGCTATATCAATGTGGGATGGTCTAATGCAAGTGCCTCATTTTATATTTTGTATAGGAAAAATTACCAATGTGTTTGTGGATAAATAATTCAACAAGTTTTATACATTTAAATAGTAAAATACGAATGTATACGGTATACCATTGGCAGAAATATCACATTTTTCCGAAGTTCTAGATTGTTTTACTACTCTTTTATAAAGTTAACTGTCCAATTAATTTTATATTTTTTTATAAATTTAAATTTTTAGATGATATAAAAAAAAAATAGTATAGCTCAAATTTTGGGTCCAATTCTGTGGCACTGCGGGTGATCATAAGTTTTAAATTTTTAAATAATAATTCTATAATTTTAATTAGGGGTGTATAAAATTTAAGAAATCGTTTAAATTGATCGAATTCGGTCCGTATTACAGTGTTATACTTATTGATAACTTTTTAAAATAGTAACCGTTAAATTTTTAAATAAAAATTAAATTGCCAATACGGTACAATTTTAATTACAAGTGTATTGCATCGACCACACATCTAGTTAGAGTTTATCTCTTGTGCACCCCATGCACCAATTTAAATTGGTGCAATTGAATTCAATTTTAATTTGGATGAACTATGCACTCTAAATCCTAACCCATAAACAATGAACCATAAATCGTATATGAATCATTCGGGCCGGATGAACCATGAACCACTTGGACCGAGTGAACCATGAACCACTCAGGCCGGGTTTGGATGCGGATCGGGGAAAAAAAATCTAAAACTGAAATTAAAGTTAAAAGAAAACTGAAATTGAAAAAAAAAAAAAAAAAACTAAAACTGAAAAAAATAAAAAAAAAATAACTCCTAAAATGAAATTGATACACCAAAACCAAATTGATTTGGTGTAAATGGTGCACAGTAGAATTTGCCAATTATGAATATTTTATCGTCTACATTATGGCAAAAACTTGGTGTTATTGATAAATTTTTAAACTAGTAGTCATTAAACTTTTAAATACAAATTAAATTGCCAATACGGTAGAATTTTAATTACAAGTGTATTGCATTGACCACACAGATAGTAATTACGGATATTTTGTCTTGTTCATTAAGGCAAAAATTTGGTGTTATTGATAACTTTTTAAACTAGTAGCCTTTAAATATTTAAATACAAAATTGCCAATACGGTACAATTTTAATTACAAGTGTATTGCATCGACCACACAACTAGTAAAAACTAATATGCAAATATTGCATATTGCGCAAAATTATGTGTTCAATAAAAATCGAACTTGCAACCAAATAAATTAATAATAGACATCAAACTGTTAAGTTACAACACAAATTTTATAAAAATATCATTCTATAAATATATAAGCATCCCAGAAATCCTTCCAACTTGAAGCCCACAGCCCCTGCCCGACCCGCGATCCAACTCGTGAATTTTTTTATTTAAGTTATCTAATTTATAATGTAATATACATATTCATAATGTGCAATAATTCACAAGAGAGTTACTCGTATATTAATAATCTTAATGTTTGTGTGTGTATATATAATTAGGGGTGGAGGAAATACCGAAAATACCGGTATAAGAAGACTTACCGTACCGAAAAATATTGATTTTATCGAATTTTTTGGTAATTTCGGTACGGTATGGTATGAAAATATAGAAATTTACGTATGGTATGAAAATATAGAAGTATTTCGGTATACTGAAAAAATTTCCGGTATACCGGAAAAATATACCGGTATACCGAAAATATATTGAAATTTCGGTATGGTATCGGTATGTAATATTGACATACCGAAAAATTTCGGCATACCGAAATTTCGGTATACCGAATTAACGGTATGACATTTTTCGGTATCGAAAATTTCAGTACGATAACTGTATGGCGAGAAAATTTTCGGTAGGCCGTACCATCACCCCTATATATAATAGAGAATTAGATTATTAGGCATTAACAAGTCAGCAGCTTTGCTCCCATTCGAGAATCAAACTATTAACTATACATATTAATATCATGGGTATATATATCAATAAAACAATATTATAGGTTAGAGTTTATAGTAATTTGATTTTTATTATTTGATATTTCTTGGATAGAAGTAAAGTTTGTATATTTAAAAGTTTTATTTGATAGTATTTCATAATATAAACTGTGGAACTGTAAAAAGTCGATCAAAATCATTTAAAACTGAATGATTAATTAATTTCATTTTGAATGATAAATCGTGATTTGAATTTTTACAATCAATTTAAACTCATTTAATTAAGATAATATGAATTTAGAAAAAAAAAATGCAAAACTACACCGTGCATACCCCTAATTTTAATAAATTATAATAATTATTGGTAGGTATGAGTTTAAATTTTACTCTCTCTGTCCACCAAATTTATGCTTGATGTTGCGAATACAAGTATTAAGAAAATTTTAGATAAAGTAAGGATATTGTGGGGTATTATGGGGTTCATTTATAAATAAAGTGATTGTTTATGTGTAAAGTACAATGACATTTGAAGTAATTAAGTGATGGTTGATGGATAAAGATAAATAAACTTTTTTCATAAATGAAATGTGCATAAATTGATGGACGGACGAATAAGACAGGTATGCATACATTTGGTGGACGGAAGGAGTGATATCATGAGTTGAAATGTGAGGTTTATCCTTTTAAAATCAACTTTAATTCAGATATCACTCAAATCAATATATGATAAAATTATTTTGTTGCACGTTCAATTATTTTTGAGCGAGCCTCATGTGCACCAGGTGCACGGTGCACTCTATAATTTATTCTAGAAAAATATAATTTATTGTACTAAAATATAGAAATTGTTACACTGAAATGTGCAATTTGTGTTCGTAAAATATGTTGCACGTTTCAATGTAACAAGTTGTATGTTTCAATCCAACAAGTTGTATGTTTCTAAAATGCTCTATAGAGTGCATGATGCATCTGGTGCATACAAGACCTAGCATATAACTTCTTTAGTATTTGCTAAAATTTATACTTATGAAGAAGTGATAAAAATTACTCCCATCGTCCCGGAATCTTTTGAATATTTATCAAAAAGGTATGTCCCGAATTTAGTTGAACATTTCTAAAAATAGAAATAAAGCAACTACATCAATATAAATTTTACCCTTATTACATGTGAATATTACACATCATGTCATTACTTTTTCTACATTAAAGTCAATTTTATTGTCTTTTATTTACACCACATGTCATTACTTTTCCATTTAACCCTCACAAAAAAAATCCTTATATTAACTAGTTATATTAACTTATATTGCATGTGATACGTAAGTGGTTAGTAAAAAAATATTATAGAAAAATAAGATCAATATTTTAGAAAATCAAGACTCAAATGCTTTAATTATTCAAAAAAAAAATGTAGAGACTTTACGTATTGATCAGCATGTATAAATTTCTATTATTACTTCAAGTAAAACTTATTGAATATATATTAATCGAATAATATAAATATTTTCAAGGAATGTAACAAATAAGTCACCTTTAGCGAAAACTGAAAAAATTAAATATCACGTAAACTTTTGAATTCAAGTGTAATGCTTATTTAATTACCAAATTGTCATAAAATTACTTAACCCTGGAAATTATATTATTGGTAGATATGCGATTTACAATGAACAAAATCAATAAAATAAAAAAACTGCATTAACATTAATTTGTGAATTCCACGAATATATCATGGTGGCGTCTATCCCACAGGCGGGATGAATGAAAATCAATGTCAAAAATTGAGAAACCGCTGATTTTCGATGGCTCATAAATTGACATAACAAACCAAGAATGTCTTATGTACAAAGTCCTTTTGTTTTAATTTAAGAGTTTGTCATTTTAGGCTTAGATAAATTCAGACAGTTGAAGTCGTGAGAGTAGGTATCATCGTCCATTCATAAATAAAATGAGATACGGAAATTAATGTGATGGTTTCTTCATCAGTAACCTTAAAAATTATAAAACGCCAAGTGTCAAATTGCAAATGGGCATAGAGACATCAAATGGCATACCACGATGGATAGGAGTTTGGAAAGATATGGTGAGAAAAATGTTGATTAAGGGAGCGCTAGCATCGTGTGATGGGTAAAGAAAAAAGAATAAAAAACACTGAAAATAAGTCAAGATGAGTAAAAAGTCAAGAATGAAAATGTACAAAGCAAAAGGTGACAGAGGTAAAAGTGTGCAAAATATGATTCCCAACAACAAGAAGTTTGGAAAGATAGGATGAGGAAAATGTCGATTAGGGAGCATTAGTGTCGTGTGATAGGTAAAATTTAAAAAAAGAATAAAAATATACTAAAAATAATAGGGTAAAGTATGAAAATGTACAAAAATAAAAGATGAAAGGGATAAAAGGGTTCAAAAATGATCCCCGAAGGTAAAGAGTTTGAAAAGATAGGGTGAGGAAACTGTCGGTTAGGAATCGCTAGTGTCGTGTGATAGATAGAATAAAAAAATACTAAAATAATAGGGGTAAAGGATGAAAATGTACAAAATAAAAGATGACAAGGGTAAAAGGGTCAAAAAATGATTCACAATCCCAAGCAACTTTTATATACAGTAGAGATAAACAACTTTCACATTAAACTATGCGTAAACAATAAATGTTCAAATGATTTTGAGACGGAGGGTGTAGTATTTATGCAAAAATTACTTATTAGTAAAAGTTATAGTGCTTACAAAAAAGTTTAAGAAAAGTTAATTGTGTTTGCAAAAATAGTTGATGGTATTTATATAAAACTCATAAGTTGTAAAAAAACACTACATATCTAGCTTTTAAATTATAGCTTTTGACAACTTATTTAATGCATGGTTTAGAACTCTAAAAAAATGCTCTAGACTCATTTTCAAAAAAATAAGTGTTTATGTCTTTTTAGTTGAGTTTTAAAACACCACCTTAATATGTTAAAAGAGATACCAAACACTCCAGTTTGATTCTAAAAAGTGAAAGAAGTGATTAAAAAACTGGTAGAAGTTTTTGCAAACACCCCCCTCAATGTCATGAAAGAAAGACGAACTTTTATATGAAACATTTCACGAATCTAGGATCCGTGAAATATGAACTGGGTCAAACCGGGTCATAATGAGAAAATCATAAAATCAGAGTAAAAATTTGCGAATTTTGTGCAGGTCGAACCAGGTCAAACAGATTTTTCAATATAATTTGCATAAAGGAAGAATAACAAAACTCGTTGCGAGATATCTATTACTATAAGGGCAAATATGTGTTACTGTAAGTACATATATGTGTTACTGTAAGGAATGATCCGTGGGTCAAAAGTAGGGGTGGGAATAGGCTAGGCTACCAGACAGGGGCCTACGACTCGGCTCGTTTAATAATCAAGTCAGACTCAGACATTTTTAAAAGCCTATTTACTTAAATAGGCCATACTTGAGCTTTTTCGTAGATCTTTTAAGCCCAACAGACCGAACCTATATAACTATATATATATATATATAATTGTAAATAATATATTAATAACATAGATAATATTTAATACTAAAAACTAGTAGTAGTATATATCTAGCAAATGCAAGTAACATAATACTCAGATTATTAACTTTTATAATCCTTTAAATATTTTAGCAACTATTCACATTTATATTAATTTTGTTATTGTGTTTGGTGATTTGATGAAACACTTAATATTGTTATTAGTACACTTAAAATTTTTATATGTGCGATTTTGAATTTTTTACAATGAATAGTAGCCATAATAAGGTTGTAAAAAAAATATATATTTTATATAGTTTTTTAAAAGGCTTCCAGGCCAGACCTATTTAATAAAAATGCCATGCCTAGTCTCTTTTAAAAACCTATAATAGATAACAGGCCAGACTTGGGCCCAAGATTAAATACCAGACCAAGACTTTTTTATGTGAGGCCTAGCTCGGCCCGGCATATTCCCACCCTAGTCAAAAGAAGAAGCGCATAACCACAGAAGAAAAAAAGTTAAACATATTTTTTTATAAAATTTACCGAAAGACAAAACAACAGAACTCTCTCCGAGGTATGTGTTACTATAAGGGAAAAGTTACTGTAAAAATAAATAACACATACTTATTTTTTCAGTACACATATTTGTCTGTAAAGTATTGAAAATTGTGTTATTATAC
Organism: Stenogyne calaminthoides; assembly: GCA_037126765.1. NCBI lineage: Eukaryota > Viridiplantae > Streptophyta > Magnoliopsida > Lamiales > Lamiaceae > Stenogyne > Stenogyne calaminthoides. The sequence goes on along the minus strand of JBBCBC010000001.1, from coordinate 38,042,381 downwards.
ACACAAAAATGTGTTACTGTAAAGATAAATATGTGTTACTGTATGAACAAAACGACATTCCCTCTATTTTCATCAGCTTCCCCCTCTGTTTTTTTTTTCCACTTCACCTTCTACCTACTGCTTTAAGTAAATGCCCAAACCACAAAGATTACATCATTAAATTAGTAAAAATATATTTTTTTCATCATCACTGATAGATGCGAAAGAAACGCACTTACAAGAATCGAACTTGAGACCTCACGATGCGACATTTGATGGTGAAATGAACACGTCACCAACACGTCAAAACTCCTCTCTAACACTTGAAGGTACTTGAAAAATACACCGGAGGGTTCTCTGGTGCTGCCACTCCGACGCTCAAGTCAGATGATCGAAAAACTACGCAAATCACAGAATAAGAGATCTCGATAATGAGAACTCCTCACAATATCAATCTCACACTAACCTTTCCTCACAAAACCTCTCGCGTTTAATTCTCAAAATAGGCGATAATAACATAATAAAACACAATGGAGTAAAATATAGAAAGTATATTAGTGTTTGTGTTTGAGAAATGAATAACGACCTATTTAATACCTTGAGAACGAGGCCCAACATCCATACCTTCTGTGGGCCGAAATGACCCAGTCTGACGCTCGTTGGGCCCTAGAATATCTCAACCTCTAAGCTTTCTTAATTGGCCTCCACGAATATCTCAACTGACGAGCTTATCTAACAACTGTTTACTAATTTGTCTTCCATGAACTCGGGGAATACCAAGTGTTGAGGTTATCTTTGGAAAGATCTTTTCTTTCAGATAACCAAATCAATTTACGTCTTTATTTTTTGAAATAAATTATTTATCACCGACGCTTTAAATATCATTGAATGTTACATATATTGGCAAGATAAGCATTCAATAAATAGTACGTGTTACATTGTAGTTAATTCAGTGATACCAGATCACAGAAGATTAAATTAACAGTTCCTTGTAACCAAAAATACACCATTCACGAACTAGATGAAAATGAACAATCCATCGTGAAAGGTTGAAGTGTAAGGCTCAAATTGACTTGTCTTGACCAGAAGATTACACTAGTGCATTTGATCGATGCCTTTGAATAGGATTCCTGAGGAGGACAAATTCTTCAGCACTGAACTAGGAAGAATTAGACCTCAGTGGTTCATTATTTCTTAATCTTCGTCCCTTAAATAGGATCGCGTGTGGTTAGTAATTATTGCTTTGACTTATTACGGGTAGAGAATCAACGAGATTCAATACTTTATATCTTGGGCAATATTATTGGTCACATGCGATTGCTAAGATTTTAATACGAAGAATCGTGTGCAAAGCACATTTTGTTCGATTTGCCCCCTTTGGGAGGTTCATAAGATTTATCATACCAAATCTTGCAAGTGGAACTAGTTTTAGGTATGAGTAATAATGTTGAACCGATTTCTTAACAAGGACAAAATATATTAATTAATGGAAAGCTATTTTAGTGGCTTGAATTAATTAATGGGCTAGATAATCTTAAACACGGAAATAATAACCGGAGCCAGATAATAAAGATAATATGGGTTAAGATGGATAATGCAATATTAATTATATAGTGGGATTAATTAATATTTATGGGCTTGAATAATATTGTGGCTCAATATTGATAATTCAAGATCCATTGGAAGGTCCAATCTTAATTCTCCTAAAGGCCACTCAAGAAATTTCAAACATAAAAGTCCAATAACCTAAAAAAAGGTATTTAAAAATAAAATAAATTTTGTTCTTTTATTTTTCCTAAATTTTGAAAATAATAAATAAAAAGAGGAGAAAAATTTTCTTTGAATTTTGTTATGGAATGTAGATAAGTATTCTTGGAATACAAGATTATCTCATTAAATTCAAGAAATCTCCCACTTGGCTATTTATTAAGAAATTTTCGAAAACTTTGAATAAATAAGGAGAGGAAAGATTTTCTTGATTTTCTTGGAAAGATATTATGCAAGATATGTATTCTTGGAATACAAGAATATCTCATAAATTCAAGAAGATCCAAATCTTGGATTCCACTCCTTATTAATTTCGAAATTTCCATAACAAAGAGGAGTTGGGATTTTGTGGAATATTTTAAATATTGAGAAAAGAATATATTGGATATATTCAAGATTTCTTGGAGATCAAGAAAAGATTTTCCCATCTTATTTTTCCACCTAAAATTCGACCAACACTCCCTCTATAAATAGGGGATGAGTATTTCATCCCCAAGTGCAATTCCATGTGTTGGAAAAATTAGAAATCCACAAAGATGGTGCAACAAATAATTTATTTTCCCTTTTGTTAATTGTTCGCGAGTTTCCTTCCACCGGATTGACGAGCAAGGGATAGGGAATACTTGGGAAGACTTTTTGGTGTGTTCTTATCAACCGAGTCCATTGCCATTCCAAACAGGTTAGTTCACGTAAACCCGTAGCAATTCCGCATGCGTAGGATTTATGTGAACTGTTTATATGCATGTTTTGTTGTTGAATTATTATTTGAATTAATATAGGATTAATTCATGCTAGTAATAATTGTTATAATTAAATTTATATTTAAATATTCATCCCGAATAGATCCGGGCAAATAATTTCCCAACAACTGGTATCAGAGCCTCGGTTTCGGGCTCTGAAATTTAAATTGTAATTTAATTCATTTTCATTAAATTTGAAATTGGATAGTAGAATTGCTAGATCTTTTTTGCAGGTATCCAATTGTCATGGGATTTAATATGTTTATTTATGCATGCATATAAATTGTGGTTTTTAATTCGATTCGTTCGAATTCGTTTTGCCTCGTGAGAAAATCCACGAGTAGATTATGATTTGTTTGATTTGATCAATGTAATAGACTAGTCTAGATCTAGGTTTATTTATTTTTTGTAAATAAATTATAACCGGATCGTAAATGGAGGCGGAGACGAAGAATTAAAGGATAGATCCAGAATCGTACACGGATGACGTGCATCGTGCGAAATGTGCCAAGGGAGGCACGCGCACGACGCGGACATCGCCATGCGGACGGGCACGACGCTAGGCATCGGGCGGGATTGTTCGACGCGCGGCTGGCGCGGACGGGTGATGCGACGGGCGCTTGGCACCATGCACCATCTGTGCCGCCGGATTGGGACCAGACGAAAGCGAAAGCAAGTCTTGTGGGGGCCTTGGCCAGCCGCTAAGATCCATGGGCGAGGCGAGGAAATTTGGCGAGTCTTTGCAAGATCGAGGACTTGTGTGACTCGTCTTCGCTGGAAGCGTCTTGCCGAGAAGGCAGGCGGCGCGGTGCTCGCCAAAGGCGTCTTTGAGGTTGCCGAGGGTGACTCGGCGAGGGCTTGGGATCTTGGCGTGCATCCCGACTGCGAGCTACTTGGCGTGGCATTTTGAGACGATCGAGTGGGAGAAATTCAAGACGGCATTTCTTCAAAATCAAGTCAAGAAAAATCAAACCATGACAATTGGATAATTTGTGCCCAATATGTTTATTTTTCTGCTTTGCTTGATTTATTGTTGTGATTTCTTGTGCTTTATTTAATTTGTTTAAATGTGCTTGCATGAGAATTACCCAATGAAAAATCTCACCTTCAAAAATTACTAAGTATGTTTAAATAATTAATTAACAATTTTATTCCGGATAATAAAATTGAATTAATTTTGACCTCCATGATTTATTTATTTGTGGATTCTTTTGGAGAAATTCCCCCCACGGGACGACCAAAAGATGGTTTTCACATGAATAAATTCCTAATGGATGATTGTGGGTTATTATTAGTGGCGACGATGACCCTCCCCACGAGGCTCGTTCAAAGCGAAGTAATAATTTTGTATTTAATCATGGTTATTACTTAGGTATAAAATTGATTTGCATATACTTCCCCCAAGTCCTGTCTAATTTTATATTGGTCAAGTAGAGCCAACTATTAATCTGGATATTAAAGGTTTATAAATTTTTCTTGTTTGTAACTTTGTTTGAATGTGTTTAAATAATGACCCACCCCACGCGTGGCTTATTTAAACTATTTTGAGATGTTGGTGATGCATGTTCATATTTTTTTGAGATTTTAATATGAAACATGTGATCGAATTTTGTGATATATTTGTGCTTATGCATATTATTATTTATTTGAGTTCATCATGTCGCAACCTTTTAATCCTTTGTTCAATATACTTAAAGACAATTTGCTTCTTTGGTGAAAACCGTTGATTGGAGTCGTAAACTTACTATTGTCCTCCTTTGCACAAAGCCATAAGCGGGTTCTTACTACACCTAAAAAAAAAAAGCCAAAAAAGATGAGTCAACTAAAAGCGGTTAAGAAATAGTATCTTCGTCGGGGAGCGTTTCTAACGAAATGGCAAAGTGTACCATCTTGGCTTCAATGTCAGATGTGTTACAACACCAACACCAGAACGTTGAGACCGCTGCAGACATCATGACTAGTCTTAAAGCAAAATTTCAACATCAGAACCGTGTGGCTCGTCAGATCGCCATGAGGGACTTGCTCTCTATGAAAATGGTGGAGAGAACTCCCGTGGGGGAGCATGTTCTTCAGATGATGGATCACCTTAACAAACTTGAGGTACTTGGCGCTGAATACGACATCGAGACCCAAATTGATTTCGTGCTCTACTCTCTGCCGAAAAGTTTTGAAAAGTTCAGGCTGAACTACCAAATGAACAATCAGAAGTTCTCAATGCCTGATCTGTTGCAAGCTTTAGTCTCGGGAAAGGCAATATTGGGGCAAAAGAGCCAAGCCTTGGTGGCAAATGGACCTTCTTCTTCTTCTAGGCCAAAGGGTGGTAAGAACAAGAAAAAGGATAAAAGCCACAAGTAAGTGAACTCAAGTGTTGCCAAGGGAAAATAAAAGGTGAAGGGAGGTGGAGGAGTGAGTAAGCCAGCTAAGAGGAAGTGCTACAACTGCGGTGAAAAAGGACATTGGAGGGCAGCCTGTTCCAAACCCAAAAGGAATGGAAAGAAAGGTAATTCTCACGCACTAGTTGTTGAAACTTGCTTAGCGGCAGTATACCTCCCATTTATGGGTGGTGGATCTGAGTCCATCGATCATGTTTGTTTCACTTCACGGGGGTTCAAGCGGACCGGCAACTTAGTGGCGATGAGATCCTCATCACCTTTGGGTGATCTTCTGCGAGAGTGGCGGTGAAGCGATGGGAGAAGTGCACCTGTCTTTTGAAAGCGAGTTTTAATTTTAAGAGATGTTCTTTACGTTCCTAGTTTTAGAAAGAATTTAATTTGGGTTTCTAAACTTTACCATGATGGATATTCGGTTACTTTTGATAAAGTTGTTACCATTTCTCTTTATGATAAATTTATACGTCATGAAACGTTGTCAAATAATCTCTATACAATTAATCATGCACACCACTCACGAAATGCATCCTATAACACATCAATCTGTTTCCGATAAAAACGTTCATCAAACGTGAGCGAGACACTTCTATGGCATCTAAGATTGGGACATATTAATCGAGGAGGATCAAAGGTTGGTGGAAAAGCGGTTCCTTGGAGTCTCTCCAAGTTGAACCAATCCCAACCTCGCGAATCATGTTTGGAGGGTAAAATGACCAAGAGGGCATTCGGAGCCAAGGGAATAGAGCCAAAGAAGTGTTAGAAATCGTTCACACAGACGTATGTGGTCCAATGTCAATCAAAGCAAGAGGAGGTTATGAGTATTTCGTCACTTTTATTGATATTTACTCAAGGAATACGACTATATTTTCCTTATGAAGCATAAATCGAGACCTTTGAGAAATTCAAAGAATTTAAGGCTCAAGCAGAGAATCATAGGGAAAAACGTATCAAGTCTCTACGATCCGATCGTGGAGGCGAGTACCTCAGCGATGAGTTTTTGAACCACTTGTCGATAAAGGATTGTATCAACTAATCGCACCGGAACCCTCAACAAAAGCGGGGTTGCAGAGCGAAAAAACGAACTCTTTTAGAAATGGTTAGATCAATGATGAGTTATGCGGATCTACCCAAGTCGTTCTGGGGTCATGCCTTGGAAACAACGGCCTACATTCTGAACTTGGTGCCATCCAAATCGGTTCCCAAAACTCCCAAAGAATTATGGACCGGGCGCAAGCCCAGTTTGAGACACATGAGAATTTGGGGTGTGTCCTACCACGTGTTGGACAAGGAATAGGGAAAAAATTGGATCCTCGATCGTAATTAAGGTTGTTTATAGGATACCCGGGGAACAAAAGGGTGTATGTTTTATGGTCCCGAAGATCAAAAAGGTGGTCATAAGCACCCACTTTAGATTTTTGGAAGAAGACTATATAAACGTAAAAAAAACCCGAAGTGAGATTACCTTAAATGAGCTAAGGGGCTAACCTCGGTCTTAATCGTACAAGATGACATACCAAATGACACACTTACACAACGGAATCTGTCAGAAGTGGGAGGGTTGTGAGACGACCGAGAGATTCATGGGGATAGGAGAGTCCTCGGACTTGATTCGGACAAGATTTAATCGGACCCATGGACATATGACGAGGCAATCCAAGACAAGGATGCGGTTTCTTGGCAAACAGCAATGAAAGTCGAAATGGGTTCTATGGATCATAACAGAGTATGGGAGCTAGTCGAACCACTTAATGGGGTCAAACCTATTGGTTGCAAGTGGGTGAACAAGAGAAAAAGAGGACCGGACGGGAAGGTGGAAACCTTCAAGGCAAGGCTTGTGGCGAAAGGTTATACTCAGAAAGAAGGGATCGACTATGAGGAAACTTTTTTCACCAGAAGCAATGCTCAAGTCCATCGAATTCTCTTGTCGATTCTTCAAGATCTCGACTTTGAAATCTGGCAAATGGATGTCAAGGAGGCTTTCCTTAACGGAAGTCTTGATGAAGAAATCTATATGCAACAACCCCAAGGCTTCATTGAAAAAGGCCAATAACACCTAGTTTGTAAGCTCAAGAAGTCCATTTACGGACTCAAACAAGCATCCAGAGCTTGTAACCAATGTTTTGATCAAGTAATAAAGTCTTATGGGTTTGATCAAAACGAGTTCGAAAGTTGTGTGTACAAAAAGCGTGTCGGAACTGCATTGGTATTCTTAGTACTATACGTAGATGACATTCTGCTCATCGGGAACGATGTAAAGGTGTTGTCAGACGTAAGGGCATGGCTTTCAAAACAGTTTGATATGAAGGACTTAGGAGAAGTTGGGCACATCCTTGGGATCAAGATTACTCGAGATCGCAAGAAAATGATGATAGGCTTATCTGAAGCTTCATACATAGACACTGTCTTGAAGCGATTGAAAGATGCAGATTCAAGAAAGGCTTGCCTTTCGGACATGGAATCCATCTATCAAGGAAATGTGCCCTAAGACACAAAAGGAGAGATAGATGACATGAAAGACATTCCTTATGCTTTATTTGTCGGAAGCCTTATGTATGCAATCGTGCAGACGAGACCGGGATATCCGCTTTTGTCGTTGTCATGGTGGCAAGATATCAAAGTAACTCGGGGAAAGAACATTGGACGGCAGTTAAAAACATTCTGAAGTATCTGAAAATAACTCGAGAAAGGATGTTAGTTTATCAGTCAGATAGTCTAATCCCCATCGGCTACACAGACTCGGATTTCCAATCAGACTTAGATTCCAGAAAATCTACCTCCGGTAGTGTGTTTTGCATGGGGGGAGGAGCCATGACATGGAGAAGCGTTAAGCAGAAATGCATCGTAGATTCTACCGTGGAAGCCGAATATGTAGCTGTTTGCGAGACAACGAAAGAAACGGTTTGGCTCAAGAACTTCCTAGTGGACTTGAATGTAGTTTCGAATTTGCCCAGCACAATCACTATTTATTGTGATAATGTCGGAGCAGTTGCAAATTCAAAGGAACCAAGAGCCCACAAGGCCAACAAACACATTGAAAGGAAATACCATCTTATACGAGAAATCGTTAAGAGATGAGATATAGAGGTGGCAAAGATCACGTCAGAAGACAGCCTAGCAGATCCATTCACAAAGGGTCTGCCTCAGAATACATTCGAGAGACATGTGGAAGGAATGAGTGTCAAGACCGTTGCCAATCTGCTTTGAGTATAAGTGGGAGAAATTATTAGGTTCGTGTAGGTGACATTAGATGTCACGTATTAGGAACTACACGAGACATGTTGTAGTATACTTAAAAGCAGACTTTGAGTGTAAGTGGGAGATTGTTGGGGTTATACTGGAAAGTATGCTTTTACTTTGTATAACCAAACTGAATTTCTGTCTTATTTACTGAAATAAATTATTTATCACTGATGCTTTAAATATCATTGAATGTTACATATATTTACTGCATAACTGTTCAATAAATAGTACGTGTTACATTGTAGTTAATTTAGTGATACCAGATCACAGAAGATTAAATTAACAGTTCCTTGTAACCAAAAGTACACCATTCACGACCTAGATGGAAATGAACAATCCATCGTGAAAGGTTGAAGTGTAAGACTCAAATTGACTTGTCTTGACCAAGAGATTACACTAGTGCATGACTGATGCACTGAATAGGACCTACAGGAGGACAAATTCTTCAGCACTGAACTAGGAAGAATTATACCTTAAGTGGTTCGTTATTTCTTAATCTTCGTCCCTTAAATAGGATCGCGTGTGGTTAGTAATTATTGCTTTGACTTATTACGGGTAGAGAATCAACGAGATTCAATACTTTATATCTTGGGCAATATTATTGGTCACATGCGATTTCTAAGATTTAATACGAAGAATCGTGTGCAAGTACACTTGTTCGATTTGCCCTCTTGGGATGTTCATAAGATTTATCATACCAAATCTTGCAAGCGGAACTAGTTTCCGGTATGGATAATAATGTTGAACCGTTCCTTAACCAAGGACAAAAGATATTAATTAATGGAAAGCTATTTCAGTGGCTTGAATTAATTAATGGGCTAGATAATCTTAAACACGGGAAATAATAACCGGGAGCCGTATTAACAGTAATATGGGTTAAGATGGATAGTGCAATATTAATTATGTAGTGAGATTAATTAATATTTATGGGCTTGAATAATATTGTGGCTCAATATTGATAATTCAAGATCCATTGGAAGATCCAATCTTAATTCTCCTAAAGGCCCCTCAAGTAGCCCAAACATAAAGTCCAATAACTGAAAAAGATGTTTAAAAATAAAATAAATTTTGTTGCCTATTTTTCCTAAATTTTCGAAAATAATAAATAAAAGAGGGAGAAAGATTTTCTTTGAATTTTGTTATGGAATGTAGATAAGTATTCTTGGAATACAAGATTATCTCATTAAATTCAAGAAATCTCCCACTTGGCTATTTATTAAGAAATTTTCGAAAACTTTGAATAAATAAGGAGAGGAAAGATTTTCTTGATTTTCTTGGAAATATAGTATGCAAGATATGTATTCTTGGAATACAAGAACATCTCATAAATTCAAGAAGATCCAAATCTTAGATTCCACTCCTTATTAATTTCGAAATTTCCATAACAAAGAGGAGTTGTAATTTTGTGGAATATTTTAAATATGGAGAAAAGAATATATTGGATATATTCAAGATTTCTTGGAGATCAAGAAAAGATTTTCCCATCTTATTTTTCCACCTAAAATTCGACCAACACTCCCTCTATAAATAGGGGATGAGTATTTCATCCACAAGTGCAATTCCATGTGTTGGAAAAAATTAGAAATCCACAAAGGTGGTGCAACAAATAATTTATTTTCCCTTTTGTTAATTGTTCGCGAGTTTCCTTCCACCGGATTGACGAGCAAGGGCTAGGGAATACTTGGGAAGGCTTTTGGTGTGTTCTTATCAACCGAGTCCATTGCCATTCCAAACAGGTTAGTTCACGTAAACCCGTAGCAATTCGCATGTGTAGGATTTATGTGAACTGTTTATATGCATGTTTTGTTGTTGAATTATTATTTGAATTAATATAGGATTAATTCATGCTAGTAATAATGTTAGAATTAAATTTGTATTTAAATATTCATCCCGAATAGATCCGGACAAATAACTCCCCAACACCAAGTTCACTCGTTTCCTAGTCGCTCTCAACTCCTTTTCCTTTGCCTCCACGTAAGCATCCCCTATTTCCCTCAACAATATCGGGGATTCTTCATAAGTAAAGAGAATATTCTTCCCTTAAATCGGGGAAGACTCTACCACAATTCCTATGTGTCTTAATTCAATTGCTTAGTTCACCTAAGTCTCTGTCAAATAATATTCATTACTCAGTCAAACCTCATTCCCTCTTACGAGATCATAGGCTGCTTATGGCCCTCCTGAGGCTCCAGTCCCAGGAGAGTTCCTCAGCGAATTTATCCAAGTGGCATAATCTTGTGATATTTGTACACGTGTCATCATCTCAGAATGAGCAATATTTGTGTCACATTAATCACGTAGCACATAATTGCCCTAACAATAATTCATACTTGTTTTATAATAACACGGACTGGGAGCGAGTTTTTCTATTTTGCATTTGCACGAACTTTTAGGGTAAACTCAATTTACCCGATTCAACCCACGCAGAATCCGTGAATTTTCGAATCCCTCGCATTTGAACTAATATTTTACGATGAAATATTTTATAGGAACGTCCTAAAACAAATAGTTTTTGTCGTGAGTAGTTAGAATTTTAACTTTTGAGCTCTGTGGATAACCATAAGTTAAAATTTTAGGCTTTCTACTTATATAAACTTAATAAATTGGAAACAAATAATGATCAACTTAAAATCTTAGCAGACGACCATCGATACCAAAATTAAGAGTAATTTTTTATTTTTTTTACCAGAGGAGTTAATTTTATTGAGTAAGAAATAGGAGTACATAGCAACAACACGCTAACACCGCTAATCAAAAGAACTAATTGAATCCAAATAAATGTGCAAGTATAGAAAAAGAAAAAAAATCAACTAATACAACATAGATTTCAAAACCATCCTGCCCGTGACTACTTGCACAACACAGAATAAGACTGGACTCATCCATACGCAAACCAGTAATCAAATACCAATCTGCTCCGAACTAAAAACAGAAACCACAAAGGAAAACCTACACGAGAAAGAACCAGCACAAAGTGCGAACAACTCACATCTAAAAAGCTAGAGAAGGGGGAAAACTAACAAACTAAAACAACAAACAAACTAAATCTACAAAGTAGAAAAATAAAGGGTCCAACAGATTGACCTACCAACCTGCCACCGTGGCGCCGGTGGGGAAGGTCGGCTCGTAGATCCAAGAAACAAAGCTTAATAAATTACCATAAAACGGAGTGTAGCGGCAATAAAAACGATGTGGAGTCAATGTTGGGGAACGTTTTGCCTGGATCTATTAGAGGTGCAATTTAAATACAAATTTAAATAAACAATTATTACTAGTATGAATTAATCCTATTAATTCAAATAACAATTACCAACAACATGCATGCGTACAAATAATTTCACGTAAAATCCTACACATGCAGAATCTAGGAGTTTTAATCGAAACATACCTCTTGAAGAGTACAGCCGTTGAGATGATGGATCAACCCAAATGCCTTCTCAGGTATATCCCAAGCCCTTGCTCGTTATTCGGTGGATGATACGCACGAATAATTTAAACAAAGGAATATATATATATATATATATATATATATATATATATATATATATTGCACCACCTTTGTGGATTTCTAATTTTTCCAAGATTGAAATTGTATTGGAGATGAAAAATTCATCCCCTATTTATAACGATGAGGGGGACGAAAAAAATAGGGATTTGTGGGATATGAAAATTTCTTTGTATCTTCCCCAAGATACAATCTTAAATATATCTCATATATTCTATTTTTCATAAATATCTTCCCACAAAAAATTTCCTTTATTTTCTTCCTCATATTTTCGAAAATTTCCCCAAAAATGTCAAAGTCAAAGATTCTTGAATTTATGAGATAAACTTGTATTCTAAGAATACTTATCTTTCATAAAATCTTTCCAAGAAAATCTTTTATTTATTTTTCTTGAATATTTTGAAATTTATAGAAAAATTAGGCAATAATATTTTTCTTTTCCTTTTCATTATGGACTTATGTTGGGCTACTTGAGGGACCTTTAGGAGATTTAAGATTGAACCTCCCAATGGACTCTGAATTACAATATTGAGCCACAATATTATTCAGCCCATTAATATTATAATTTACTTCACTATAAAATTAATATTGTACTATCCATCTTAACCCATATTACGATAATATGGCTCCCGATTATTATTTACCTTGTTTAAGATTATTTTGTCCATTAATTAATTAAGCCACTGAAAAGCTTCATATTAATTAATATCTTATTCTTTGGAGTAAATACAACTCCATATCATTATCCATACCGAAACTTAATCCACATGCATGATTTGATATGATAAAACTTATGAACCCACCAAGAGGACAAATCAAACAAGACTTTTCTTGTACACGTTTCTCTGTATTAAATCTTAGCAATTGTCATGTAATTACTAATATTGCCCAAAATATAAAGTATAGCTTTCTGATTCTAAATCCAATATAGATCAAAGCAATAAATATTAATCACACACATCCTATTTAAGGGACAGAGATTAAGAAATCAACAACCATTGATGTCTAATTCTTCATTCTGTAAGTCAGTACGGAAGAATTTATCCTCTCTGTAGGTCCGCTTTTGCGCATCACAATGCACTAGTATAATCTCTTGGTCAAGACAAATCAATCTGAGATTTACACATTAACTTCTACCAATGAAGTGTTCAATTCCATCTAGGTTGTGAAGATGTATTTATTTACTAGGAACTGTTAATGTGTGATCTTCTGTGATCGGGTATCACCATATTAACTACAATGCAATATGTACTAATATTGAACGGTTTGCAATAAATAAATAATATTAATTCATATTTAAAGCAACAATGATAAAATATTATTCTCATTAAATAAGTGATAAATTCAATCTGTTATACAAAATAAAAGCATACTTTCACGTATAATCCTAACAATCAAAACTTGTGTAGGAGCCGACTACGGGAGAGAGAGGAGGAAACCTTCGTGGATGTACCTGGTGGGAGATGGGCCTGCGGAGGAGCCCAGACGCCACCACTGCAACCGATAAGGCAGTGGAAATGAGATGGTGGAAGAGAACTTAACTTTAAAGCAAATTGTTTAGAGATAGGAGGGAGATAATTATTTTTGACAACAGGTGATGAGTGTCCCTACCAAAGGGTAAATTATGTCATCGATGATGATACAAATCTCAAAAATATAAGGGGTGACATGAACCTAAAATTTTAAACAAAACACAACATTTTTGGAAAGATTCAAGTTAATTTAATATCATACACATACAATTTAATTTTGGATCGATCCTTGCAAGGTCTTATATAAATTAATTTATTGTGCAATTGTTTTGCATTTTGTGCGTATTTTTTAAATAATACTTACCCCGTTCCAATTTTAAGAGAAGTTTTACTGTTCATAAGAATTTAGTGAAATAGTGATAAAGTGATAAAGTGTTGGGGGTAAAAATAGTTGTTTATTAGTATTTTATGTGATAAAGTGATGGATAGTTGGAGGTAGAAAGAGTTGTTTATTAGTATTTTATGTGATAAGTGATAAAGTGAGTATGTCCATTTTAGGAAATGTTCTCTTAAGATTGAAACAAAAAAAAATAAAAAATGGAAAGAGTTCTCTTAAGATTGGGACATAGTGAGTATTATTTATTTTATTATGATATTATTTTTTTTGATAACTCGATATCTGGCTCAAGAACTGTTTAATTTGGGGGACTAAAACTCGTCCATCAGCGGGAACCCCAGTCCAAGTCAGGGCAAAGCTTTGTATGAATTGATTCTTCTCAATAATTGATCGTATTTTAAACATTATGAACCTTTTTTTTAATAACTTGGTATCCGGCTCTAGGGCCGACTAATCCAGGGGACCAGAACTCACCATCCACTAGCGGGGGCCCCACTTTAAGCCAGAGCTAAGCTCTGTATGGACTGACCCATCTCAAGAGTTGATCGCACTTGAGAGGGTTCGAACTTGAGACCTAGAGATGAGCATACTCCTAAGTTTCAAGCCTACAACCACTAGGCCACCCCTTGGGGGGTTTTTAGGGTATGTTCGTTTCGGGGTTATAGTGGACGTGGGAAATCAGGACTTTGAAATTCTAGTATTTTAAAATCTTGATGACTAGTTAAGATGTATGTTTGTTATAGGATTTTATAGGGTATGATGGTGAAAAAGATGATTGATGTGATATTATTATATTATTTTGAGTGTATTGAGAGAATAAAAAGTAGATGATGTGAGTGTATTGAGAGAATAAAATGTAGAGTAGTAGTAGGTTATGGTGGAAGTTTCTTACCTCTTTCTTAAAAAATAAAAAAAATTGAAAAATTACTGACCACTTTTCTTCATAGTAGTTGTGATTATTAAAAACTCCATAGTATTACCAATCACCAATGATCAATTATTTTAAACTCCAAATATACCAATCACCAATGCAATCAATCACCCCTCATCAATTCCGCTTAGGAAGAGACGACCTACACTAATCACACAAACTAAATATTCATTGGTGATAATTATAATATATTACTTGTTTCTAACAAATTTTTATTTTATAATTATTCACACTTCAAACAATTTGTTATCATCAATAGTCTTCAAGCTTTATGTAAAATCCAACGAAAAGCATTGGCAAGAAAAACCCACACACATGCACTCTCACACATACACACACAAGCTTATTTCTAAAATCCAATGAAAAGTGACGTCTAAATGTTCATGATGAATTACCCTTGCTTAATCGCGAAGCACATCAAGGTACATATAACAGTTTTTCTAATGCCACATCTTGCACTAATCCTAAAAAAATAAAATTTAAAAACAACTTGTTTCTTCCTCAATTTATCAATATTTTGAAGCAAGTCTAAACTTGATAATTCACTGAAAAAAAAAAAAGACTCGTCTCAACTCTCAACAGTGTTAGGTTACCTTTTCTTAGAATGTGTTGACATACAAATACCTTAAAACTCATCAACCAGTTCTACAACTCATATCAACTCCAAATTTAGGCTTCAAAATGTGCAACATTTAATTCACCATCAAGAGTTTTTGCAGCTACTTTGTGTAAAGTATGCCAAGGTGAAGATAAAGAAACTCGTCATCTGCGTTATAGTATTAATCAAGGTCCAAGTGATCATGTCAGGTAACTTGAGAATTACTACTTGATTAAAAACATAAACTCAAAGTAGGACAGACCTGAAATCCAATTGAAAACTCAAAACTTTGAAAAGGTAAAAACATGTACTTATAGCATTTATAAAGATCTTGGATATAGAAGAGCAGATAAATATTAATATTAAGATAGGAAGATACCAGCAGGTATAAATATTTCATATTTATTTTGCATATAGGGTCGTACTGGAATCTGCAAGTCATATTTTCAGAGAACCACTAAGGTTCTCACTAATTAGTCAGACATTATATATGCATATAGAATTGTGTAAGAACTGTAAAAGTGATTCTTCTTTTAAAAAAGTGTCAGTTAACTTTCAGAACAAAAATTACATTATAACTTGTAATAGTAAAACATCATCAACTTGTAATGCAACAATAGAGTACAACCAGAGAGCAATCTTCACTCGGATTCAATTTTCAATTCCCAAACTACTGAAACATGCTCATCATGTAAAACTAAATTTACAGATCATCAGCCACATATGGTTCCCAACTCGTACAGACAACTCATAGACTTCAACAGAATAGTCCTTCAACAAAATTAAATCTTATTCAAAAATCTAATATAGTTATTTCAATTTATTTTTTCCCTGTATGCAGTAACCAATTCGCGAACAGAAAATTACCAGTTCATCTTTGATTTTGTGCACTAAGGGTTCATTTGTCACCAACTTTATGATGTCCTACAATGACAAGCTTGGAAAACATGACCATCTCAAAAAAGTTGTGCAATTATAGTGCAATTTATTTTACCGGTCAAAGGTCCAATGTTATAGAGTAGAAAACAGGTATCTTGTTCTCTTTCACCAAGAATCTTTTTCCTCTTTCTTTTAGTTGCACCAAGCAGATCAGACGCCATTGCTAAGGAGCATCAATACAATAATTAATGAAAAACGTGCAGTAAAGTTATATAACCAGCCTTGTTAAATAGTAAATAGTAATAGCCCTCATATTTGAGTTTCATGTCTTATGATAGGGATGGATTTATTCAGTGATGGAGTCAGTGTGATGTTAAATATATATCTTACATATTAAAACTTAAATATAGAACTTACATGCACCATCAAATTCTTAAATTATGAAGTAGCTAATCGTTATACTTATTCATTTGAGAGATTAAAAATTCTTCTATAATTATGTACTACTCAAACCACTTGAAAATATAATTGACAAAATTTAAAAACAAAAAAGAAAGCAATTGACATTAAGGATAACATAACATACGAAAATAGTTAATAGGAAATAGTTTTTGTTTTGTTTTTTGCAAAGTTGTTCTCTGAGAAAATTCTCCACCAATAAGCTTATGCAACCTATACGTATAACATTCAAAAGGATTAACTATATTTTTCAGTTCCATTCTTGGATGCTCAAAGAATTCAATCAAAGATATCATTAGTGTACATAGGGCTCACAATGAACTGATCAAACTCGAGAAACTCAGAAGTGTAAGATTTCCATTTACTTGCACTTCTCTCACTCCATATGTGGCCACATTTACGCAGAAAAATGTGGAAAATAACTAACAGAGTCCTTGTTATACAGCACAAACACATTACACAATTAAATAATCCATAAATTTGCCGCCATAGATAAAAATGTTATGTTATTTGGCATCTATTCAAATATTTGTAATATAAATAAGTAGTTCTTGCTTCCCATATAGAACATGTTA
The DNA here is from genome assembly GCA_037126765.1 of Stenogyne calaminthoides. NCBI lineage: Eukaryota > Viridiplantae > Streptophyta > Magnoliopsida > Lamiales > Lamiaceae > Stenogyne > Stenogyne calaminthoides. Next base: position 38,025,449 of record JBBCBC010000001.1, on the reverse strand, counting down.
TAATACTCAAGCATACATAAAAATTGAGACATTAATATTGTAATTACACATTTTGAGGACTTTTAAAATTACAAACAAACCTCAAAGTTTTACCTCTGAATGGACAAAAATGCCAACATCCATAAGATCATTGTATCTGTCGCTTGCAACATGTTAAAATCATCTAATGACAGAATTTGCATGTATTGTTCTCCCAAAAACTTTATATTAATATAAGCACCAATTTACACAAACCTTTGTGCAAAGGTGAAATGTCAGTCATGACGAAAAGACATTATAAACTTGGATTCTCACCACCGAGTAGGAAACCATGAATTAAACACAATACTACTAAAAAGAAGTGGAAGAGGCAAAAAATATTTATAGGTTATCTGTGACGAAGCATCATCAAGAGTGAGCCAAAGGGGGGTGTGAAAAACAAATGCCGACAATACACTACGGAGACTGGCACAACTTTGAGAATCTAAGATGCCATAAACAGATTAACAGATTATGAATAAAGAACTGAAGAGAATCAAGCGACACAATACTAAATCGCATATGAGGATTAAAACATAAAATATTGACTCTTCTATAGAGACATAATTATCATCAAGTCCATTAAGGCAATACCATGCAAATGAGAGTAAATTTAAAGAGAAAAATCTGGTTTTGAATAAAGACATGTTAGGAAGGCAAGTTTACCACTTCACTTTCAATTGGAACCCCATCGAAGCCTCTAAATCTACTGATCTACTCGTGATTGAAATACTTTGATGTCCGTGCATTTTTCATTTGCAGGAGGTAACAACGCGTCAATGAAACTGAGTTCCATCGCCATCACCTGCACTTAGTTCACCATCAAGAGAACTTGCAGGTACTTTGTGTACAGATAGACCAAAATAAAGATAAAGAAACCCGTCATCCACGTTATATTAGCCAAGGTCCAAGTGATCATGTCAGGTAAATTTGAAAATTACTAATTGATTAACAACATAATCTCAAAGTAGAACAGACTTGAAATCCATCTAAAAACTCAAAGCTATGAAAAGGTAAAAAAAAAACATGTACTTTAAGCAGTCATAAATGATCTATTGGAAATAGAAGAGCAGAAAGATATTAATATTGAGAGAGGCAGATACCATTGAAAAACGATGCTCCATAATATGGATAAGCAGCAGGTATAAATCTTTCATATTCATTATGCCTATAGGGTCGAACTGAAATCTGCATGTCATATTTTCAAAGAAAACCATTAAGGTTCACTAATTAGCCAAACATTATGCATACGAATTGCATGAGCATGAAAATGGTTCTTCATTTAAAAAAAATGTCAATTAACTTTCAGAACAAAAATTCCATTAATATGATCCAAGCAGGATCAGATAACTCATAATAGTGGAGCATCGTCAACTTGTAATACAACATTAGAGTACCAGCATAGAGCAATCTTTACTCGGATTCGATTTTCAATTCCAAAATTACTTGAGATATTTTTTATTAACACGGGTGGGGGCAACAATGTATTCAGATCGAAAAGAAACTGATTAAATAGAGTTAAAAAAAATGGAGAAACATCAACATGGATTGAAACATGTACATGATTTCAAATGTTGAAAAAAAGATAAAAGTGAATGGATATTAGATACATTCAACCAAATTAAATCCATAAAAATATTCCAAAAACTTTATACAAAATTTCTATAAACCTTAAATGTAGTTCACTTACATGGCAGAAAGAGCTCAGGAAAAAAAAATCACAATTAAGTATGAGGTTAGAGTAGAGAATCTCCCAAATAACATTTGACCGAGAATTAACCATTAAGTAGAAAAATAATCTGGAAACAACAACAAAAAGATCTCAAATATATCCCAAACGCTCATACATATTTTTTGACTATAAGTTTATGTGGATAATTTGCAAATAACCTTCAAGTAAATTAAAACAATAGATATTTGTATTTTTTTTAATACACAGACAAGCCTATATTAAATTAGCTTATTCTTGCTATTAGCTTAAAAAGGTCAGGTGTTATTCTTGTTCACCTAGAATTAGATTATAACACTGGTAATATAAAGAATGACATGATCCAAAAGGTTTGAGTTAAAAATGTATTATGTCGAATTGAAAGCAACATCCAAAAATATTAAACCACACAGAGAAGTTGAATGATCAAATAAACCAAAAGTACCACAAAACGAAAATTGATTAAGACTCCAGCTTTCTATTAAACCACATAGAGAAGTTGAATGATCAAATAAACCAAAAGTACCACAAAACGAAAATTGATTAAGACTCCAGCTTTCTATCTGTGAACCTGCACAGGATTGGGGAATGAGAAACACTTACTATGAGCTGAAAATCGATTGCCTGAAACCAGAAACAATTGAATAACTAAAATTTAATCGTACAACAATCAAACTTAAGAACTCATGATGTAGAACAAAAAATTCAGGTAATACCATAATAGTTGAGATTCTTAAAAATAAAAATCAAATTCATTACATTCTTAATGAAGATTCTGTAAAAATAATACAAAAAAAATCAATTACCTTAGTGTGGAAGGGTTTTAACGAATCCAATCCAATTTTCTCTCACAGTCTCTCTCAACGATGTCTCAACTATATTCGGTAATGTCGTGTGAAAGATCGTCGACGACACCAGATGTGGGAGACTGTATTCTGAAAAAGAAATTAGAAACACCCAGATATAAAATCAAGTAATTCTGAACAGAAATTCAAAAATCAAGAACACACCAAATCTGAAAATTAAAAATACGATGAAAGGAGTGTCCCTTTGTTGGAGGTGACGCGGCGGCGACATCTCCCTTTCCACCTTGGGCGGATCGATCGACGCATTCGAAAGACTTCTACAATACTTACCTATTAGTATTAGTAGGAAAAAACAATTACTTTCATTTACCCCTATTCCCTTAACTGCAGATTCATCAGATTATGAACAATCCCAACAGCGATAATGCTCCAGAGATGCGGCAGCTCATGAATCGCAATTAAGACGCACTGTAGTGGCGACGATCGGCGGCGTCTCGGCAAAATAAATGTTCAACATCGAAAAAAAAAACTCACGGCTTCGAAAGTGACGATCGACCATCGCAGAGCAGATGGTGGCGCTTCGAAAGTGAGGAGAAGAATGGATGGCGATTCTGCGTCGGATGATACGTTTCTGCGGGTTTTTTTAACATCATTATGCGTTAGGTTTTCAAATGACACGTAAGATATATTAATATAACATGTGGCAGAAGAGCTTTTGTCTCAATTGGCACATGGCAACATTAGGAGAAATTTAAACTGACACGTGACAACGTTTGAAGAGGTGCACTCCTCCTTTTAATATATAAAATTCAAAAATATTAATTATTATATTACAAAATGATAATTGTAAAATATTTGTATGGTACATAGAACCAACTTAAAAAAATATATAATTTTCCAACTTATTGAAAGGTCAAAATGAAACTTTTAACGATAAATAAACATAGATTTTTTTGTGAAACTTATTTATAATATGAAAATAATATCATTACACTTATAAATTAATATCACTATTTTTATAAATTAATATAAATAATATTTGATACTTTAATTTATAAGTATAATAATATCAATTGATAAGTGTAATTTTATTAATTTATAGAAATTATACTAAAAAATGTAGTATATATTTTCAATATTGAAAAGGTCAAAATATTACTAGGATGTGTTGGTTGAAATTAAGAAAATCAGCGAAGTATGGTGTATACTATTCCTCTAACCTTTTCCCTACGCCACGTTTACTTTCATCTGGTCAATTGTTGCAACTACTGTCACATTTAACAACTCATTTTCATTTCCTGCACATTTTAACAATAACTATTAACTGATTTTCACGAGTGTTTAATAGCTTGTGAATTGTGATGCCCTAGTACGTAAAAGTACAAAGTACAGTAAAATCTCCATAAATTAAAATAGTTGGAACCAGAAGAATTTATTATTTTAAAAAAAATATTAATTTATTTATAAATTAATAATTATTAGTTTAAAGAGTTTTTTTTAATATAATAAATATATTTTATTTTTATAAAGATGAGTGATTATTATATACTTATTGAATTAATTTAATAAATATATTCATCATAATAATCAAATACATAATACCATAACTTTGATCGCAAATAAAATTCAATGTATAAAGTAAATACAGTTCACTTGCAATTATGTGCTCATATACAACATAATAAAGACTAAGTCTTGTATGCATTCAGGTGCACCGTGCACTCATAGTTCATTTTAGAACCATGCAACTTGTTATACTGAAAGATATAACTTTTTTACACTGAAACATGCAACTATTAATATGAAAAAAATAGTTGACTATTCAGTATAAATAAGTTGAATTTTTCAGTATAACAAGTTGCATAGTTTTAAAATGCACTATGAATACACGGTTCATCTAAATGCACATGAGACTCACCCCAACATAAAAGAGCTAAATATGATCAAGGTTCAATCATTGGTAAAAACTAAGTGAATGCATGCAATATTAATTGATGTATCATTGGAACCAATTACGAGAAAGGAAACACCTGTAGCATAAAAAACGCTTCATAACTTTTTGGTGCAATTTGAGAATATAACACCAGAACTATTTGATGGGTTAAAAAATAAATAGAGATGAGCTCCAAATAGTTTTGAATTTTACCAAGAAGCAATCAACTATAGATTCTTATTTTACGAGATTATCATAGTTATTTTTGTAATTTAAAAAAAATGAATTTATGATATCAAAGGGACCACTAATTTATATAGAGGTTTTTAACAAAATTATTATCTTATTATCTTATCAAAATTGATCTATTTTTGAACTGGCCCGAGTTGGGATCGGAGAAAATTATCATTTTGGAGAGTTTATTAATTTATAAAGATTTTACTCTATAGGGTAAATAAGTTTCACATAAAAATTTATGAAAATAGTTAAGAGGTATGACTTATATTATGAAAGGATATTAATTGTGATAATTAAAGGGTATTACTCATAACACTGGAGGGTGTGACTTATATTACAACAAAGTATTAGTAGTGATAACTGAAAGATATGACTTATATTAAATATATCATTAATCATAATAATTGAAGGGTTATATCTGTAAATATGGACCAGTTTAACGGTAAACAAGTTTTATAGGAGATCTACCCTTATAAAAATTGTTTATTTCAAAATAAATGAGAGATAGAAACTTAGACGCGCATGTGAAACACAAAATTCTGAGATTAAAAGAAATTATACAAACCTTTTATTTTTATTTTTTTTAAGAATCAACTACATTTTTATAAATTACTCAGAAGCATTATAATCATATTATAAAGAGTCAGTTTTGTGTGAAAGTGGTGCACGGTAAACCACTATCCATATACCCGCGACCCGCATACTTAAAACAAAACACACAGTTGAACGTGAAAATACAAGCATAAAAAATCTGAGAGTCTGTGCGTGTGATTTACACGCACTGAGGGTGCGATTTTCAAACACTCACACACTGAGCGTTCGATTAACACAGTGAGAGGGCAAAAGTGAAGAATTGAGGTGCGATTGAGAAGGCCGATTCGCACATAGAAGAAGGATATCGTTCGATTCAACTGAAAAGTGAAGAAGGAAGAATCAAAGAAGGATATTGTTCGATTCACACATTTGAGCTTTGGAATAATGGCTTCAACAGATTTAGGTATGCCACTCGTTTCATGCTTTTGCAGGGGTTTCGTTTGGGATTCAGCAATTGCTATGTTTCACGAAATGGTATCACTAAAGTCGCTTCCTTCAGTTTTTGATTTCACGAAATTATTGAGTTCACTTGTCAAAATCAAACACCACTCTGTTGCACTCCACCTGTTCGACAAAATGCTTCAACGGGATGTTCTTGTTAACCACTACACCTTCAATATTGCAATTGATTGCTTTTGCTGCCTGAATCGTGTTGATTTCGCCTTTGATTATAAGTTTAATTATAAATTTTGCAACGGGATGTTCTTGTTAACACTGATATTCCTGCATTTAATTATAAGTTTTGCATTAGATATTGAATCAATTTATAACAACAATCATGTGATCAGAATGAGATTCGATTATATGACAAATCTAAGAAGGAAGTGTTTATAATGTTAGCTGGTCCAACTGTGGATAAGGTGTAGTCTTACTTGGTAATGAAATTAAAGAGACATAATGGTTTCACATTAGGTTTTAAAAAACTACAGTCTAATCATTAATTACCTTGGATTATTGTTGTTAATTAATCATCTTTGGAGTTGAAAATTCTCAATTAAGAGCCTCGGTTTTCAGTTTTTAATGGCTCTATTTCAGTTTTTGATCACTTTTGGTTGAGTCTTCATAGATGTTATGTACCTGTTTGCAAACTCAATAAGTGCTCTAGAAGCACTTATTTTTTTGAAAAGTTTTAGCACTTTTTAGAGTTCTAAAACAGGTACTACATCTGATGATATATGTGTAGATGCATGTCTGCTGTTTTTATAAAATTAGCGTGTATTATATCCAAATTTAGAAACTTCGTAACAAGTATTCAAAACCAATCGCATTTTACAAGTATAACAATAATCATTTGTAATATTATTACCTTCCATGTGGTATTGCTATATACTCCTTATGGTATTGCAACTTATTCGCTGTGGTATTGCAACTAATTACATTTGGTATTGCTACTTACTCTGTATTACTTTTCTTAATAGAGAAATTGTTGATCAAAACACTATTGTAGTAGTTGAAAATGATGAAGAAGTTGCTGAAAATGCATATGGCAATGATGATGATGATGTGATAATATATTGCACTTCTATTTTTGAAGATGGTGATGAAATTGAGATTGCTGCTAAAGACGGTGAAGAGAATGCGTAAAGGTAAAAAATTGTATTCGATTGTTGATAGTCAAATATTTAACGATTCTAATGTGGCTTGTTGAATTTGACCACCAAACAAATAAGTAATCGAACAAGAACACTGCGGGAAGAACCGTAGTTCTTCCCTGAAATATGGTTGTTGGTATATAAGAGGAATGAGGGAAACATTCCAGAGTTTTCTTACAATGAAGGGTGAGGTCCTTTATATAAAGAGAACCAACACGACAAATCATAAGCATGACAAATCATTAAGCACGACAAATCATGTGCATAAAGCATGAAAAAACATATGCGTAAAGCACGACAAATCATCTTCTGTGTGACCCTTGACCTCCTGTTGGATCGGGTCGATTCAGGTCTTTGTGGGCCCTGCTGACGGGTGATAATTTGTCCTGCTGACGTGTGATAAATCTGGTGATGCTGACGTGTGATAAATCTGGTGACAACAATAGCCCCCAAGATCGAGAACATGTGACAATGTTGAGTTCGATCTTGAATCATCTCGACGATTTTATCTTTTGTTGCATCTGCTTGATCCTGCTTTGTTTGCCTCGAGCACCTTTCGGATACAAGTATATGAGATCTTGATCGTTCAGAATGAGCCCCTGCATAGAGGATCTTACCTTTTCTCATCGTCGATCTTGTTTGTGCCGTCTTGGGCGAGCCCCATTGTCTGAGTCTTTTACGTGCTTTCGTGCTTGAGGAGAGCCCCATCGTGACAGTCTTTTCTATCCTCGTGCTTCAAGGGGCCCCGTCGTCTGAGTCTTTTCTCAGGCTTTCGTACTCGAGGGAGCCCCATCGTCTGAGTCTTTTCTCGGCTTGTGCCCGGGGAGCCCGGTCGCATGAAGTCTTTTTTGTTCTCGTGCTTGAGGGAGCCCTATCAGATGAGTCTTTTTTTCATCTTTCATACTTCGAGGGGAGCCCCATCGTACGAGTCTTTTTTCGCGCTCGTGCTCGGGGAGCCCCGTCAGACTAGTTCTTTTACGCTCGCTTTCGGCGGGCCCAATCGCATTTGCAGTCTTTTTCTATTTTTTATCGTCATCGACCACTTGCCGAGTACCCGGACTTTCCCCCAGATCGCCTTACTAGTTCAGGCGATCTATAGGAGTAAATTGTTGAAGCCGTAAACCACTTCTTCGAAAGCTTTTGCGACTTTTTACCGTATAAATTGTCTCGACCGATCGCGGTTAAGGGTCTTATAAAGAGGGCAAAAGTCGATGAAAGGAAAGCAAAGTTAACGCTAATAGAGGCGGACCGGTCATGCCGAAACAAAGAGCTAATGTCGAGAAGGCGGGCAGCTCGACGCCTTAACGGCGGATGAACGCCATAAAGACGGTCGATCTCATCGCCCGGGATGGCGAGGAGCACTTCGCTCGATGGAATATGCAGCGCCAAAACGGAAGACCAGCGCCTAAAAGGCTGGCAGATCAACGCCATAAAGGCGGATGAACGCCTTATGCGTAATGATCTCGGGATGTAAAAGATGGCGAGGAGCACTTCGCTAGGTGGAATACGCGTCGCCGATGCGGAAGGACAGTGCCTAAAAGGCGGGCAGATCAATGCCATAAAGGCGGATGAACGCCGTGAGGGCGAATGATCTCGTCGCCGAGATAGCGAAGGCGCCGCTTCCGCGGAATACGCCACCGTCGCGGAAGGCCAGCGCCTAAAAGGCGGGCAGATCAACGCCGTAAAGGCGGATGAACACCGGAGGCGACGATCTCGCCGCCGGATGGCGAGGAAGAGCGGCTGCTTTCGGCGGAATACGCATCGCCGAGCGGATGATCCTGCCTAAAATGGCGGGTCTTGCGATCAACGTCGTCGAGATGGCGGGTGAACGCCGCTGGTGAATGATCTCGCCGCCCGGATGAAGGCGATGAGGATTTGCTCGGCGGAATACGCATCACGCATTCCCGGCGGAATCGCAGCGCAAAAAGCGAGGGCGGCGCGTTCATCAACGCCGTAAAAGGCGATGAACGTCGGAGGGCGAATGATCTGCCATCGGCGAGATGGCAAGCGGTGGGATCGCTCGCGAACAGCAGACCTAATCGCGCGATATCAAAAAGGCGCAAAAGGCGGGCGCGAATCAACGCCGTAAAAGGCGGATGAGCGCCGGAGGGAATGAATGATCTCGCTGAAGGCGCCTAAAAAAGCGCGATCAACCATCGAGGGAATAACGGATAGGCCGTCTAGCGGAAGGCGAAGACTTCAAATGGCGGGCGATCAACCTCAAAGGCGCGATGAATGCCGGAGGCGAATGATCTTATCAATGAGATGGCGCGAGCGCCGTAAAGCGTAATCTGCGTCGCCACGGAAGGCGGATGAAAATCGACGATCAATGCCTAAAATGGCGGATCAACGCCGTAAAGGCGGATTAACGTCGGGATGGCGGTGAATGAATATACGTCGCCGTCTGGGCGGCGCGCGCGCGGCAGGCGAGGCGCTTCTTTCGGCGTGATGGCGGGAGCCGTGTTCGCCGAATATCGCTCGCCCGCGCGGAAGCGCCAAAAAAGCGAATCAATCAATGCCGTAAAAGGCGGATGAACGCCCGTGGCGAATGATCGTGTCACCGAATGATGGCGCTTCGCTTCTCTCGGCAAATATCGTGGCGTCACCGTTACGAGCGTAAAAGCGCAGATCAAAAAGGCGCCGAATCCAAAGGGCGTAAAAGCGGATCGTCGTGATGGCGAGGAGATCTTCCATCAGGATGAAAGGCTGGGTTCGGCGGAATCGCCGTCGCGGAATGGCAGCGCCTAAAAGCTTCGTCGCGAGATCAACGCCGTAAAAGCGGATAAACGCCCGAAGTGAGGCGAATGATCTCGTCGGAAGGATGGCGAGATGAGCCGCTTCGGCCGGAATATCATTCCGCCGTCGAGGAAGGTGCCTAAAAAGCCCGGGAATGATCAACGCCGTAAAAAAAAGCGGATAGCGGATGAACGCAGCGATGAAAGGCGAATGATCTCATCGTCCGAAGGATGGAGAGGCGGCGCTAAAAAAGGCCCGGAATATCGAATGATCGCCGCCGATGAGGAAGGCCGAGCCTAAAAAGGCGGATAGATCAACGCCAAAAAGCATCGCCGGATAAACTTTTGGGAGGGCGAATGATCTCGTCGCCCGAGATGGCGAGAGTGGCGAGATCAACCCAATAAGCGGATTCAGCCGGGGAATGATGGCGTCGCCAAATGTAGCGAAAACCCGGCGCTAAAAAGCGGGCGATCAATGCCGTAAAAGGCGGATGAACGCCGTGAGGCGAATGATCTTGTCCCGGGATAGAAGGCGCCGCTCGGCGGATGAATACATCGCCAATCACGAAAGGCGGCAGCACTAAAAAAAGGTCGATCAACAGAAAAAGATGGATGAATACGTTGCGAATGATCTCGCCGGGATGGATGGGAGATGAGCGTGGAAGGTCTTGTCCGGCGGAATAGCGACCCGAAAGCATGGAAGGGCCGCTCAAATGGTGGGTAGATCAACGGAATGGCGCGTCGGGGATAATGAACGCCAGGTGGAACGTTGCCGCTTAAAGATGGCGGATGAACGCCGGGAGGCGAATGATCTCATCTTAAAAGATGACGAGCGCGCAGCGCCTAAAGCGGCATGGCGACGGAATGTCTACTAAAAAGACGCGGAATAGATCAACGCCATAAAAGGCGGATGAATGAGATGGAATGATCTCATCGCGTAGATGGCGAGAATACTTTCGGCAAATAATATGTATCGCCGATGAACGAAGGCGGCCGCTTAAAAGGAAAAACCGAATCAATGCCATAAAAAGCGGATGAACGCCGTGAGGGCAATGATCTCATCACCGGATGGCGGCGAGCCCTTCCGTAAAGGAGGAATACGCCGCCGCGCGATGCGCCTAAAAGGCTCGATCGCTTAAAAGCGCGAGGCAGATCAACGCAAATGAGGCGGATGAACGCCGCCGGGTGAATGATCTCATCGCCGGATGGCGAGGAAACGATTCGCCACCGGGTGGAATACCCATCGCCGTCACGGATAGGCAGGTCGGCTGCCTAAAAGGCGGGCGGATCAACGATAAAAGGCGGATGAACACCGGGAGGGCGAATGATCTCATCACCGAGATGACGAGGGAGCACCATAAACCGCGGAAAATCACTAAAAGGCGGGCAAATCAACGTCGCGGAGCGCCAGATGGCCGAAAAAGATGGAAGATCCAACGCCGTAAAAGGAGGATGAGCGTCGCGTGAGGGCGAATGATCTCGTCGCCGAGATAGCGTGGAGCGCTTCGCTCGGCGGAATACGCATCGCCGATGAAGAAGGCCAGCGCTCAAAAGACGGGTAGATCAACGCCATAAAGGCGGATCAACGCCGTGAGGGCGAATGATCTTGTTGCCCAGATGGCGAGGAGAGTGAATCTTGTCGCCGAAAATACGCGTCGCCGTCGCGGGAAGGCCCGGCGGCTAAAAAGATGGGGCAGATCAATACCGCCAAAAGGCGGATGAAACGCGGATAAACGCTGGGGCAAATGATGGTGGAATCGTCGCCGGATGGCGAGGAAGCGTCGGATGAACGGCGGAATGATTCGTCGCCGATGGCGGAAGGGAATACTGGTGTCGCCAACGCGAAGCGAGGCAGATCAATGCCCGTAAAAGGCGGATGAACGTCGTGAGCGAATGATCTCATCACCGAGATGATCTCGTCGTCGGCATAATATGTGGCCGAGAGCGGCGCTAAAAGCCGGGCGGAATACGCCATGATGGCGCGTAGATCGCGGCGGGCCTTTCGTCTAATACGTCGTCGCGTTAAAAAAGGCGGATCAACGCCCGGATGAAGCCGTGAGGGTAAATGATCTCGCCGGGATGGCGGCGAGATGGCGAATAGCGCTCGCCCTATCGGAATAAAATTTGGCGGTCAACGCGCCACGGGAGGGAATGGCCACCGTGGTATGATCTCGCTCGGCGTAACGTCGCGTCTGATCAAGATGGCCGGATCAAAAAAGGCGGATGAACGCCGGGAGGGCGAATGATCTCGTCGCGGGGATGGCGAGGAGCGCTTCGCTTGGCATAATATGTGTCGCCGATGCAGAAGGCCAGCGCCTAAAAGGCGGGCAAATCAACGCCATAAAGGCGGATGAACGCCATGATGGCGAATGATCTTGTCGCCGAGATGGCGAGGAGCCCTTCGCTCGGCAGAATACGCATCGTCGATGTGGAAGGCCAGCGCCTAAAAGGCGGGCAGATCAATGCCGTAAAGGCGGATGAACGCCGTGAGGGCGAATGATCTCATCGCCGAGATGTCGAGGAGCATTTCGCTTAGTGGAATACGCGTCGCCGATGCGAAAGGCCAGCGCCTAAAAGGCGGGCAGATCAATGCCGTAAAGGCGGTTGAACTCCATGAGGGCGAATGATCTCGTCGCCGGGATGGCGAGGAGCACTTCGCTCGGTGGAATACGCTTCGCTGATGCGGAAGGCCAGCGCCTAAAAGGCGGGCAGATCAATGCCATAAAGGGGGATGAACGTCGTGAGGGCGGATGATCTCGTCGCCAAGAAGGTGGAGAACCGTCGCCAAAATGGATGAAGGACATCGCCGAAGATTAGCGGGAGCCGGCGCCCGCTCGCTGGCGGGCATAATCGTCGGCAGAATAAGCCGGAAGTGCGATCTGCCCGGTAGGCGGCATAATCATTGTCGAAAAGGAAGCAGTGCCATCGCCGTGATGCCGGCGGGCATAATCGTGGATTGAAAAGACCATGCCCTTAAAAGGCGGGCGAGCAATGCCCGGGCATAATCGTCGCGTCGAGGGATGGTAGTGCCACGCCAAGGAGGGTGGGCATAATCATCACCGAAGGCGGTAGTGCCAGAATGCCATAGGCGGGCATAATCGTCGCCGAGAATGAGGCGAATGATCACCGGAGAGTAGATGGCATAATCTTCACTGAAAAGGCAGTAGTGCCTACGCCGAGTAGGCGGGCATAATCGTCGCCGAGAAGGTAGTATGAAGTCTCCGGCTTGTCATCTAGGTGGTGACTTTTAAAGGCGGGATTTGCCGCGTTTAGCGAATCATGCTCGCTTTCAGATATCTGGGTGGATGTTCGCCTCTTGATGGTCGATTTATATCTTGGTCCGGGCTCAAGGTCTATCACTTCTTGAAGGCTGGGTGCTTCGCACGCAAAGCGAAGCACAATCCTCTCCCAGTGGTATAATGTTGAACTCTCGTGTGTTTGCCTGATGGTGTGGTGTGTGCTCACTGTGGTGGCGAGGCTCAGAGAAATTTCTTCGGGGTTGCCCCGTATGCTTTCGCTGCCTGGTAAGCCCTTTTTCTTGATCGCCGCTATCAAGGTTGTGCTCGACACCACCCTGCCGGAGACCTCAGATAAATAGCCCAAGTGGCTTTTTTGTAATTTGGTCGGTAGTGCCATTTTCTTCTGAATGAAATCGAACATGATATATGTCCTTGTGTTCAACCTGACTTCTTTGGTTTTTCAATCGTCTTATTTAGTTGCGATTGGATTGGTCGTCTTATTTTGCTGCAACCAGATGGGTTAACTTATGTGCAACCCCCCATTTTTCTTTCGTGATCTTCTTATGTTTGCTGCGATCATTATTCTGCTCGGGCCGTCTTATTTAGCTGCGACCCCGTACTCATTGATCGCTTGTTGCGGGCATCTGTAAGTACGATTTGTTTCGTCAGATGAACATAAGGCTCGGCTCGTTCATCTTTGTTCGGGTCGTCCGGCTTAGGTGCGACCATTCATAGGCACGGCCAAAATAAATGAAAATAAACGAATGAATGAAAAGCCACGAGGACATAAGCATAATAAACCTGGTTGGGTGGGCAAAAGGACTGCCCGTAGATTCTTTGAGTAGCTCGCGAGACTCTGGGTGCTCGTCTAATTTTCTTTTACCGCTGCAGTCCACCTTTTTTTTTTTTTTTGGGCAAAAAAAATTGGGCCCACAAATGACATGGGTCAAGGTCTACTCGAACAAAGAAAGCCCAAAGGTTTAGTAGAAATAACCAAATTTCCACACTTAAATAAATAAAAGTCCGCCCAAGAAACTATATCTCGCCCAATAATTTTATCTAGTTGGGCGAGAATATTACTTAGGAAATAATAGTTCGCCCATAAATCTTAATGTTCCGTGACCTTTCTTTTTTCATAACAAAAAAGGCCCAAGACTTAAGATTTGATCAACTTGAAAACGTGTAACCCACCAAACCTTGACTCGCTTTCCCCGCGTGTCGTAAATCCTTTCACGCTGCGTTCTTATCGGGCGGACGTGTCCGCTTCATTCACGGGTCCAACGATGTGGCGCCGAAGTCGGTGGAAGTAGAAATCACGGGGTACCGATCGAGGGCCGAAAAAGCGGCGAAGGTGAAAAGATTAAGGCGTCGACTTTGGGGCAGAGTGGTCGGATGGTGGCCTAAAAAAAATCGCGACGGTGGATGTTGTGGGCGTGGGGATACACGAGCTATGGCGGCGATAGCGATTTTTGTGAGGCTAAGCCGATTTCGGAGACGTGGCGTGGGGTGGAGGCTCTGCCCGATTGCCACTGTTTCACCGTTAGAGCTGGGCGGTGAATCCGGTGGGGTAAGGCGGTCACCGACAACGCATTTGGCGGCTACCTATACAGTCGTCTTCATGACGCGATGTGCGAAAAGACGGCGGAGTTGAAGCAAGTGTCACGGCTCTCATTCTTCATTTCTGTCTCTCTTCCTTTTTTTTGTATGTATAGGTGTATGTACACATATGGGTGTTGTATTTTCTGGATTTGTGTTTTTTGGAAGAAGATGATGAAGGGTATGTGTTTATTTGGTTTGGTTTTGCTGAGTGTAGGGATCGGCTTCGAAGATTATTTTGGGTTGTGTTCTTGAGATTTTTTGGATTTTGGGATTCGAAAATTCGAAGTTGTTCTTGACGAATTTTTCAATCTACCCTCCTTCTAGCGCCAATTGTTGATAGTCAAATATTTAACGATTCTGATGTGGCTTGTTGAATTTGACCACCAAACAAATAAGTAATCGAACAAGAACACTGCGGGAAGAACCATAGTTCTTCCCTGAAATATGGTTGTTGGTATATAAGAGGAATGAGGGAAACATTCCAGAGTTTTCTTACAATGAAGGGTGAGGTCCTTTATATAAAGAGAATCAGCACGACAAATCATAAGCATGACAAATCATTAAGCACGACAAATCGTGTGCATAAAGCATGACAAAACATATGCGTAAAGCATGACAAATCATCTTTTGTGTGACCCTTGACCTCCTGTTGGATCGGGTCGATTAAGGTCTTTGTGGGCCCTGCTGACGGGTGATAATTCGTCCTGCTGACGGGTGATAATTCGTCCTGCTGACGTGTGATAAATCTGGTGATGCTAACGTGTGATAAATCTGGTGATGCTGACGTGTGATAAATCTGGTGACAGCATCGATTAAACAAAAAGTTTTATATATATGTTATTTAGGTTTTACACGTGTTAAATTTATATTTTATTAAAATAGTGGACGATGACGACATTGATAATGTGAGTGGAAGTTTGATGGGAAGGACAAGGAATAGTATGGACGACATGTACAAATTGTATTGTAGACATGCTCGAGCCACGGGGTTTAGCGTACAGAAAGGAACTAGTAGAAGCTCAACAACTGGGATGGAGTTGGCAAGATTTTATCTATGCTCTTGTGCTGGAATTAAACAAAAAAAAGTTGAAGTTGAAACTACAACAAGTGGAAAAACAAGGAAGAAGAAACTAGTTGGAATTACGAGGACAAATTGTCCAGCGTTGTTGCATGTCAAGAGGAACAAAGAAGGGATTTACGAGGTTCAGAAACATGTCATGTAGCATAATCATAACTTAACAAGACCGGAGTGGGGGCATCATCACAGATCAGAAAGGAAGATACCAGAAGAGACTGCAAAAATTATCGAACAAATGATCTCTTGTGGAATAAAGGTTGCCCAATCTTATCATTACTTGGAGTTTTTAGCGGGGGAAAAAGAGCACGTTGGTCACACAATGAGAGATCACCTGAACTTCGTAAGCCGTCTAAATCTGAACAAGATAGAATCAGGAGATACATAGACTTTGATTGACATATTAGAAGAAGAAAGTGGAAATGACCCGGAGTTTTATTATAGTGTGAGATTGGACGGTGAAGCAAGGTTGGCTAACATATTTTGGTGGGACTCGTCGATGAGGGATGACTATGACCTTTTTGGAGATGTCGTTGTATTCGATACCACATACAGGACGAACAAATATGACCTAATATGTGCTCCCTTTGTTGGTATTAATAGTCATTGGAAGAATGTGATGTTCGGGTGTGCCTTCATCTCTGATGAGAAAACGGAAACGTTTGAATGGTTATTCAAAGCGGTTGGCAAGTCTATGGGAGGAAAACATCCAGTCTCCATCTTCACGGACCAAGATTTGGCGATGTCAAACGGTATAGAAAAGGTACGGTACCCTAAATATTGAATATGAACTAATACTATGTTTCATATTTACTGATTATATACTATTGTATGCAGGTTTTCCCTAAAACTAGGCACATATTGTGTCTCTGGCACTTGCAGCAGAATGCCATACCAAAATTGGGCAAATGAAAGAGCGATAATTCTATGAAAGCAATGTTCAACAAGTGCTTATCAGGGTGTATGAACAGAGAGCATTTTGAAATGACTTGGAAAGAGATGGTAACAAAGTATGAGCTTGCAGACGATTCTTAGTATACACGATTATATAGCTTGAAGGAGAAATGGTGCACGACACTGAACAAAAATTTATTTTCGGCTGGAATTAAGTCATCGCAACAAAGTGAGAGCACAAATAGTTTGATTGGATCAAAAGCTAGGAAAGATACAAATCTGACAGCTTTTTATGAGATCTTCAAGAATGTTGTCCAAAATTGGAGGGACGAAGAACAAAAAGATAATTTCAATTGCTTATGGTCTAGACCTGAATTGAGTTGTCCAATGTACGGAATGATAAAGCACACGTCGCAGGTATACACACTACCTCTTTTTAGAGATTTTGAAGCATAGTTCAGAATAAGTATTAATGTTTCATTCAAAGAAGTTGAAAGCCTGGATACCACGAATGTATATGATGTTAAATTTATTGGTGATGATCCAAGCTGCAGAATTATATTCGATTCTTCTTTAAAGTTTATCGATTGTGCTTGCATGAAATTTGAAGAGAGCGGGATGATTTGCTATCATTGCTTGAGAGTACTTAATGTGAACTCGGTGGAATGCATACCTGATAGGTATGTTTTGAAGAGGTGGACAAAACAAGCCAGATTACAAGTGTTGGATGAGGTGGAACCTCAAAGAAAGGAAAAGGAGAAGAGTGAGTCTATCATTTGGACAAATGACATGGCAAAGAAGCAACACAATTTACTGTTGTTAGGCAGAGGAAATGAAGCTGCTAGAAGAATAATTGAAGAAGGACACAATAGAGATTTGATTGTTGTGAAGGCAGTGATGCGTACCGAGCAAGAAGAAACTTATGCACAATCAGAATCATCTAGAACGGTACATGATCCTAGTCGTTCAGTAACGAAGGGAATAAGCAAAAGAAAAAAGGTCATTTTGAGAAAAACAAGAATAAAAGAACAAGTTCAACACAATCTGCCCCAAATTTAGAATTTGGATCTAAAACACCTAGGCCCCATTTAATTTAGTAAGTAATTTAAACTTGTTTGTGTTCTGTTTTGATAATTTTATCCCCTTGAATTCACTGAAATGACTCAAGTTATTCCTTTGGTATTGCTACTTATTCCCCGTGGTATTGCTATACATTCAATGTGGTATTGTTGAATATAACATGTGGTATTATTGATTATTTTTCATAGTTCTTGTTTGATTATAAAAAAAAAAATCTTACCATTTAGTGACTTTACTGAATTTACAGGTGAGAATATATATGAAATTCAAAGAAGAAGAAGAAAGAAGAAAGATGGAGTTTGGTTCTAAAAGGAGAAAGAAGAACGATGGAGTTTGGTTCTAATCCCAGTTTAATCTAGTTAACGATGGATTTTATTTTATTATTATTATCAAAGATTTTATTCTCTCTATGGTATTGCAACTTATTCGATGTGGTATTGCAACTAATTACATTTGGTTTTGCTACTTATGTCATGTGATATTGGTTTTTATACCTTATGGTATTACTGATTACTCCCTTACATGTGGTATTGCTACTTATTCCATGTGGTATTGCTATATACTCCTTATGGTATTGCAACTTATTTCCTCTGGTATTGCAACTAATTACATTTGGTATCGCTACTTATGTCATGTGGTATTGGTGTTTATACCTTATGGTATTACTGATTACTCCCTTACATGTGGTATTGCTACTTATTCCATGTGGTGTTGCTATATACTCCTTATGATATTGCAAATTATTCCATCTGGTATTGCAACTAATTACATTTGGTATTGCTACTTATGTCATGTGGTATTAGTGTTTATACCTTATGGTATTACTGATTACTCCCTTACATGTGGTATTGCTACTTATTCCATGTGGTGTTGCTATATACTCCTTATAATATTGCAACTTATTCCCTCTGGTATTGCAATTAATTACATGTGGTATTGGTTTTTATAAGTTGTGATATTGCTGATTAATCCTTGTGGTATTGCTTAGTACTCCTTGTGGTATTATTTATTACTCCATGGGTATTGCTTATTTCTTATTGTGGTATTACTTATTACTCCTTGTCGTATTGCAACTTATTTTATGTGGTATTGCTTATCTATATCATAATCAAGAGTACATGTGCAACAACACAAATAATGAAAGAGTGATGTTTGTGTGGTACAGTTGGATTCGATTTTAATTTGGATGAACCATTAACCTTACACCTTAAACACTAAATTATGAACCCTAAACCATGACCCATTTGGGCCGGGTGAACCATGAACCAATCCGGCCGGGTTTTGACCCTGGACGGGTTGGGCCCAGTAAAAACAAAAAAAAAACTGAATTGAAATTCAATTGCACCAATTCTAAATTGGTGCCAATTTAAACTAAAAGGTTCCAATTCTAAATTCAATTCTAAAAGGTGCACACAAGAATTTGCAATAATGAAATAGACTTTATAGTCAACATCCAAAATAAACTAAAATATAGTTTTGGAGTAATATTTTTATCCCCACTTCTGAAATACAGATTTCACAACCATTCATAAAATCATAATCTCCTTTTCCCTCTTCCCAAATCTTCACTCACATTCTTCAACATCTCAGCTGCCAATTTTCTCTTCTTCTCTTGTTTCTTCTCAGCATATTCTTTCTTCTTAGCCTTCAGTTGCTCGATCAAGGTAGGCTTCTCATTCATATAGAAATTGTACACTTTCTGGATGATATCACTTCTAACTTCATTGAAGTTAGAAAGAAGTATAAATGCACATATTTCTGCTCTTATGAGTTGTCGAACATCAGGCTACAAAAAACAGTTTACAAAATTAACAAATGGTTAAAAAATATGATAAACATGAGAACAAATTTAAATTACGAAATTAAAAGGAAAGAATACCTTAATCAAATCAATTGTCGTGTAAGGGACACCATTAAAATATTTCATAAGGTGCATCATATATACATCACAATCTAAATTCCTTTTGCTAGTTTGCCATTTCATTTTGACTATTTCAAATTTATAGCTATAAATGGCTTCGGCTTTTGGATGTCCCTAAGACTCAAGAAAGTTCGACATCAATTTTCCCTAAAAAAAAAAGAACAAAACAAAACGGATGATGCATTTTAGATTAAAGATTTATATAAAAAAACATCATATGACACTTAACTATAGAAATTAAAAGTTTACCAATATCTTTGCAGATTGAATGAAAATATTATTCTCATCAACATTCTTCAAATTGTCCAAATATTGCAACTTTCAATCAAGAAAATTAATGGCAATCATAGCATAATGATCTCCTAGACAAAAGGGAACAAAAATCTGCAAGCAAAGAATCAAAATACTAATAATTATTATAATCAATACAATAATAAAATAAAACAAAAAAGTTTATTAAAACTAACCATGTCAACTGACAAAGACGTGACTCTAGACTCTTCCATCCATTAGTTCCAGCCAAAATAGAACTCATTAACAAGTGTTTCAACATCTTCTTCTTCAACTATTTTTCTCAAACAATTCTATTTACACAAAAAGATAAAATACAGTTTATATAACAAGCAACAATTAGCAATACCAAAAAGAGTCATCAGCAATACCAAAAATAATTATCAGCAAAACCAACAGGAGTAATCAGCAATACCAAAAAAAGTAATCAGCAATACCACAAGCAATATTAGACAATACTACAAGTATAACCAATACAATAGGAAGTGTTTCAACATCTTCTTCTTCTTCAACTATTTTCCTCAAACAATTCTATTTACACAAAAAGATAAAATACAGTTTATATAACAAGCAACAATTAGCAATACCAAAAAGAGTCATCAACAATACCAAAAGGAGTCATCAGCAATACCAAAAATAATTATCAGCAATACCAAACAATATAAAAAAGAACAATAAGCAGTATACTTACGCTGTGTTCGAAGTTGAAAATGAATCGACTGCGTTCATCATCCATACTGATACCATTGTTTATCTCCAAGCTCCAAGTTGTGACAATTGGAAGGTAAATGCATGCATTGGGCATCAGACTCATTAAATCTGAACGAGTAATAGAAATGAAATCCCCAAACCGATGAAATTGTTCCCTGAAACAAAAGGATATATACATAGATTAAAATTTTAATAGAAATAACACACATAATTATTAAAAATGGTGAAATAAAATTGCTACTTACACATTGACAGAAGAGCCACCCTCGAAAAAACAGAGATCAACTACTTCCAAAGAAGTTTGGGGAAGATTGTAATAAAGCTTCTTGTTGGATGTCACCAGCTTTGAAAGATGACCGACATCGTCGTTGATCATCCAAAACAAGTGCCCAACATCATCCCCGACACTCTTACTCTTTGTGCCAACATATTTTACAGCATCAGATAGTTCCAAAGCAGTTGCAGGCTGCTTTTCAAACTCATCACTCTCACAACCAAGATCTACATTAAAACCAAGATCATTGAATTCATCTTCAGGATTACCACTTAGATTTGTTTCATAAAGTACGGGATCGGGAGAGACTAGATTAAAGTTTGGCTCCTCAGAAGCCATCTGTTTCATCACCGTGACATACCGACCCAAGTAATCAACATACTTATGAAGTTTTTTATTCATAAAAAACTTCTGGGTACTAGACAAGTTAGATGGTGTTTGATCCGGTTGTGTGTTATGATCAGGGGGATGAAGGTCCTCTAACAATGTTGTTAGTTTCAGAAGATACTTATCAGAAAATTCTCTTGCATCTTTGTGAAACGTCATTAATAAGTCCTTAATCTCCTGCAAAGTAACACAAAACAAAATGTATAAAATAAGTAATGTAAAAGAAATTAATTATTAAGATTTCGTATACCTGATGAGCATCATCATCCTGTTCATCATTTGTAGATGCAAATCTCTTTACCAAACAATTTTCAGTCAATGGGTAAAAACCAATCACTAGCTCCCCGTAACCATATTGTTTTGCATTGTCCTCTTGGTCACATCTACTCTTCATTTTTTGATATGTCCAATGCTGAATCAATGGGATTGAACTAGGTTCAGAAAAGCCACGCCATTTCCGCCTATGCATATAGACTAGTTGCAGCAAGAGTACACAACCACTAATATTCTTCACCAATTTGTTGTGATAAATAAGAATTGAATCAGACAACTTTTGTAAGATTAATGTGCACCAATCCAATTTAGGAATATCTTCTACAACCTCAAGAGCTTTCAAGTAGGCTAAGTTTACTAACCTATTGGATGAAGGGTAGAGAAAAGAACACAAGGAGTAGAGAACAAACATCCTTTTAAAGTCATCCCCCCCACCACTCAGATCATTTGCAATGATTTTAGGCAATTTGTGGATTGGGTCCCTATTATAAATTTTAAACTTTTCAGAAAATGTATCTTGAAAAGTCTTGACTTCCGAGCGTGAATAGCAAGGGACATCATGCCCTTCATTTCTAGGGATCATGAAGATGTCATAAACATCGTCAGCCATAACAAAAAACTGATGGAAATTATCCAATGCCAACATGCGACTACTGCCATTGAAATGATCGACAAGCCACTTGATCATCCTTTGGTTGAAACATTTTCTGAGCCTCAACTTCAGCAAACCACCAAACCCAATATCCTCAACGTCTTTCCTCTGTTGATCATTCAGTGAAGTAATCAAATCGAGTAGACCATTCGGTCTACATTGAGAAAGGAAGTCACTGCATATACACATAAAGAAAATGAATTAATATTCGAATAGTCAACAATATCACTAACAATATTAAGCAATACCATATGAAATAGTAAGCAATACCAAAAGCAATAGTAAGCAATACCACAATCAATACTTAGGAAATATTGATGGTCCCGATTTTGAAAACCCATTTGCGCGTGCGGAAGCAAACATTTCGTGTGATGCATATAAAACAGGGGAGAGGGCAGAGTGATTACAATTTTTGTGTTTTAAGCTCATGTGTGTTGTTTTGCTTATAATCGAATGCATATGACAAGTAAGAACATAAAGCAGTAAAGAACACACGATTTTATAGTGGTTCGGACAAACCAGTCCTACATCCACTCTTCCCTATCAACAGGGGCACCTACTTAACCAACTGGACTTAGTTTAACGTGTTAGTCCAACACCCAACAGATGTTTACCGAGTTCACACTCAAACGGGACTTATCACCCTCACGGGATTGCCTACCCTCCCTTTCGGGATTGCTAGATGTTTACCGAGTTCACACTCACCTACAAACTTAACCGACTCTTGAGTTTGGGTATAAGATTGTTTGGTTTCCAACTAGGTTGAGATTTTCCCTTACATTTGTTTAGCCTCAATGCTAAGGATGGGAAAATCTCTCTAAGCTTAGGATACATCGTGGGTTGCTTAGATTGGGTTCTAGAACACTCTTGAATATATGCGTGTATTTCTTTCTCTGTGTTCTATGGTGGGAATGCTAGATGATTTGGCTTGATGGATGTTTCACGCATTTTTCCACATTCTCCACCCTGATAATGAGGGAAGAACTTGTATTTATAGTGTGGATTTGAATGTTACCGTTGGAAGGAATTACATTCAAATCCATACTATTCTCATAACTTTTTGCGACTTTTTTCCAGTGGTTGTCTTCCTCTCATTGGTCGCGTCAATTTGAATCTAACTTGGTATATTCTTGAGATTATGCGATCCTCGGCTTCTTCAAACTCAGCTTCCTTGGACTCGGGATTCTTGATTGGCGGACTTCTCTTGCCGGACCTTATCGAAAAAGCATCTTGACACTCGGGCTTATCGAGTTCAACTCTTTCAATTCGGACATCGACCCTCGGTCACTAGCTTTTTCGAAGCTAATCAGTCATCATCGGCGATTCGATTCTCGGTGAGTATGACGGAGATGACTTCTCTTTTGATGACTTCTTTCGATCCGGTATGCATTTACGGTTTCGATGTCGATTTCTTCTCTTTGATCGTCGGCTTCACATGATCGATCGATTATATCATCAGTCGGCATGCTCGGTTTAGAACATCGATCTCAATCACGTCGATTTTGATCATCTGCTTCGTCTTCATATCGATCTCGATCACGTCGATCTCGTCGATCTCATCTGCTCCTCTTCGATCGCAACCTTCTCTTACGATCTTACGGTGGGTTTCTTTACGATAGAACTTATGCGCTCTTCGATCCGCGAGATCGGCTCGTCATTCTTCCGATCATCGATCGGTATGTTCCGGTCATCGATCGGGTCATCGGTCATCGATCTTGATCGGTGGCTTAGCTTTTCTTCTCTTACGATTTTGCTCGGCTCATCGGTTAACTCGGAACTCATCTTACTCATCGATCTCGTCGGTCTTGTCTCTTGACCTCGTCGATCTCGATCATCTACGTCGATTTCGTGAGTTCCCCCTCAACTTGTTCTCTCGTTCCCTCTCAACTTGTTATCTGTAGATTAGCTTCAAAAATACAAGTTGATAATGTTTTGGTATAATTTATCAAAACTAAAATATCCCAACAAATATTAAACAATAACATAAGCAGATTATGAAAAATACAAAAGCCAATAATCAACAAATACTATAATTATTAACAAACAATACTATAGGCAATACCTGTTAGGATCATCCTTGATTCTATCGACTTTTTCTCGACAAAGAATGCCTTTAGAGGAAGTAGATTTAGTAGCACAATGAACATTCTTCACTTTTTCCTTCCCACTACAAGCATGACCACGCTTCACAGCTTCAACAGTTTCCTCATGCAATTTTAACATAGCACGATATAAAGCCTTGAGTCTTCTTGGCCCACTATATATTGGCACACAAACTTTCTGCCTTACCATTGCCTAAAAAAAATTAGAAAATTATTATTCTTAAAATCTGTTTGCCAGTGGACTAATATAGAGAATGTAAAATGCAGAAATAGACGAGTAATGTAATATTTGGTTAATCAGTTTTCCAGCTTGGTAGCAGGATGGCAACTTCCAGTTGGCTGCTATTGGAAATTGATTGACAAAGAGGCAGCACTTATGTGCATTAAATACTTTGTTCGTTACGTTATATATATTCAACGACAAGCATACACATTTGGAGCACACAACAATTATCTCTCTAGCTACAAGCCATAAGCAGAAAGCTACCTTTAGCTTATTCATTCATTATTTCAAGCAAAAAAATGGAAAGTTACTAACTCTTATAACTCAGGTCGCTCTCTTTATTATACAAATAATAACTAGTCCAAGAAAGACTTAAAATAATCTTGAGCCTAATTACGAGAAATGGCTATTGGGCTTCCTTCTTAAGTTAAACTGCTTGATAGGTCCTATGGCCTGAACTTACATAAGGTCAGTTTTGATCAGGTCTATTTTACGAGTTAGCTTATAGCTACAAGCCATAAGCAGAAAGCACATTTGTGTAGCTATATGTAGTGCATATTGCTTCATTGCTCCTAAAAGAATACCATTTTAACATAGCAAACATATGCATGCCTCTGGAATGAGACTTTAATAGGTTTAATTTGTGAAATGTGCAGAACTTCAACAACATTTTATGCCAGTTACAGCCAACCCCGAAAATTATTGAAATAACTAATGATTCCAAAGTGCAAAAAGGTAGGAGAGTATGAGAGACTGGAAACAAATAAAACTAGAAAAGCCCATCTACATTATTTATAGCAAAATTGTGCATAGTGCAACTCAAAAGTCATCGTCTGTTTCCACAGTGCGATATACCAATAATGCATATAATTCAGGTTTGACATTTTAGCACAAAACACATATCGATAATGTCAATTTGTCATCAAATCTACTCATTAAAACAATTTCAAATTGGCAAAATTCCAACAGAATTCATCAGTCCAACAAATCCTACCTCTGATCCACAGGCAAGAATACACACTGTCATAACATGTCCCTTGTACATTCTACTCCAAAAAAATTCTTATACTAACCACCACTCAAATGTCATGTAATTTAATTTGAAGAAAATAATAGACGAAAATAGTATCAGTTCCACGCATATTAGTATTATTGATTCTAAACAATATGTTAATTGGAAACACAGTGTAGTTACCTCTCAGACTGATTGGAAACACGAAACGAGGAGCAGATCCCTGTGCGAGCGTGCGTGTGAAGTGAAGACCGTCTAAACACCGAATTGAAAGCGAAACACCAAAAATTAGATAGTCGAGACACCAAAATTACCCAAGCCGTGGATTGAAGACTGATCGATTGTTTTAATTAGTGAAAATCAGATCGTCGAACACACCAAATTGATAGCGAAACAGGGAGGCTATCAATTTGAGACTGATCGAAAACACCATAAACCAAAATGGCGATCTGTGTGAGACATGCGAAAATGGCGATCTGAGAAAAGCAGAGATAGGGTTAGAGAAAGGAAAATATTGAGTTTATATATTGACCCGTTTAATGACCCATTTTCTGGAATGGATAGTGGTGCACAGTTTTATAAATGGTGAACCAGTTTCATACAAAACTTTGTGTATTATAAATAAGTAACTCGCGCCAATAGAAATTGGCTGAGTGAATCGAAAGAGATTCTCTTGTCAATTTATAGGGGTGGAAAAAATATAAAAAT
Source organism: Stenogyne calaminthoides (assembly GCA_037126765.1). Lineage (NCBI taxonomy): Eukaryota > Viridiplantae > Streptophyta > Magnoliopsida > Lamiales > Lamiaceae > Stenogyne > Stenogyne calaminthoides. The sequence goes on along the minus strand of JBBCBC010000001.1, from coordinate 37,999,385 downwards.
TTCGGTATATTGTGATTGTCGTGCCGAAAAATATCGAATTTATAAAAAAAAAATCGGTACATCAAATTTTCGTTATGGTATGGGTGCTGGAGAATAAATTAAACATGTGATGGATCTATTTGGGACGTAATTTAAATATGAATTATCATAAATCTAATTCTACAATTTAAATAAATAAACCAAACAATTCGTGCAATTGAATACACGGTAAAACAATTAAATCTCTAAACATGCGTAACTAAGGGATTACGTGTTTACTTTTGAATCGGAGAGACGCAGTTGAGAAGTAGTAATAATAATAACAATTCAACTCAAACGTCTTCTCAAGTATTCTCCAAGTCCTAGCTTGTAGATCCGGTGGGAAATCTCACACAACTATCTAACACTCAAGTAAAATTTTTTATTTTTTTTGTTGCACACACTTTATATTTCGAAAAATATATCTCTTGTAAAAATCGGCCTAGGCACCGCCTAGGCACTAGGCAGCCTCCGACTGATCCAATTTTACCAAAATTGGCGAGAAAAATCATTTTCACTGTCAGGCGGTGCCTAGGCGGATTTATGTTAATTTATTTTGTAATTAAAAAAAAAGTCGGACCGCTTAGGCAGCGACTGGACAGACCTAGGCGCTAGGCGACCAGAATCTACCCGCCTAGTGATTGCACCCTTGATACATATAGGGTTCAAAATTCTCTAGAGAAAATATGGAGATATGAAAAGATTTTATTCTCCAAGAGATAATTACCAAATACATTAATATTATCTTTGCACATAAAATTTATCTCTCCTAAATCATCTATAATTGGGGGGAGGGGGAGGGGGGGGGGGGCGAAGACTCTTGGTCAAATTTGTGGAATTATGAGAAGATTTTATTCTCCAAGAAATCTTATCTCTCTTCCATAATTTTATTTCCACAAATATTTGTTCCCAATATTTTATTTCTCCTTTATTTCATGCAACAAATTAAAATTGACTTATATTGGGCTACTTGAGGGGCATTTAGGATAATTAGGATTTGACCTCCCAATGGGCCCATAAATCAATATTGAACCACAATATTATTTCGGCTCATTAATATTAATTCATTCCACTATAAAATTAATATTGCACTATCCATCCTAACTCATATTACGAAATATGGCTCCCGGTTATTATTTTTCGTGTTTAAGATTCAATGTCCATTAATTAATTTAAGCTACTGAATGTCTTAATTAATTAATATCTTTTATTCCTTGAAGTAAGGACAACTCAACATTATTATCATACCGAAAATTAATTCCACATATCAAATTTGATATGATAAACCTTCTGAGCCCACTAAGAGGACATAATCAAACTTGACACTCATAGTACACAATTCTATGTATTAATTTTGGCGATCTGTCCTATAATTAATAAAATTGCCCAAAATACAAAGTATTGAATCTCTTTGATTCCCTACCCATAATAAATCAAAGACATAGTTATAAATTATATACAATCCCATTTAAGTGACAGAGATTAAGAAATCAACAACCACAGAGGTCTAATTCTTCATCCCTTAAGTCAGTCTGGAAGAATTTCCTCTCTGCAGGTCCTCTTCAGCACATCATAATGCACTAGTGTAATCTCTTGGTCAAGACAAACTAATCTGAGCATTACACCTCAACTTCTACCAATAGATTCTTCAATTCCATCTAAGTTGTGAATCAATTGTACTTATATACAAGGAACTGATAATGTGATCTTCTGTGATATTTTACACACCACATTATCTACAATGTAAAGTACCTCTGAACGGTTATGGAATAAATAATTAACATTCATTATATTTAAAGTAACAACAATAAAAATATGATTCTCAATAATAAGTGGAAAAATTAGTTTGTATACATAAGTAGCACTAAAAGCATATTTGCCAGTATAACCCTAACAATGGGTAGCGTATTTTTATTTTTGGTACGATAACCATAATCATAATCTTCTTTGTGCTGGGGAATAAGTTGCACAGATCTATTCGGGATGAATATTTAAATACAAATTTAATTCTTTAATTATTACTAGCATGAATTAATCCTATATTAATTCAAATAATAATTGCAACAACATATCATGCATATAAAAAGCCACGTAAAACCTACGCATGCGGAATCTACGGGTTTACGTGAACGTACCTCTTGGGATGGCAGTGACTTCGGTCGGACGGACTAACCAAAAGGACTTCCCAAGTATTCCCTTAGCCCTTGCTCGACAATCCGGTGGAAGGATACTCGCGAACAATTAACAAAAGGGAAAAAATAAACTTTGTTGCACCACTTTCGTGGATTTGCTAATTTTTCCAGCACATGGAATTGTACTTGGGAATGAACTAATCATCCCCTATTTATAGGAGAGGGGTGGTCGAAATTTTCAGTGAAAAATCAATGTGGGAAAAGACTTTTCTTGGTCACCAAGAAATCTTGAATATATCTCCTATATTTTTTTTCCCATAATTAAAATATTCCACAAAAATCGCACCTCCTCAATTATGGATATTTTCGAAAATTTTAGAGTGCAAGATTCCAAGATTTGGATCTTCTTGAATGTATGAGATATTCTTGTATTTCAAGAAATACATATCTTCCATTATATCTTTTCAAGAAAATCTTTCTTGCCCACTATATTTTCAAAATTTCGAAATTCTCTTATGAAATAACCAAGTGGGAGATTTCTTGAATTTAATGAGATAATCTTGTATTCCAGGAATACATATCTTCATTCCATAACAAAATTCAAAGAAAATCTTTCTCCCAACTTATTCATAATTTTCGAAAATTTAGAGGAAAAATAAGCAACAATATTTATTTTATTTTAATCACCTTTTTCAGTTATTGGACTATTTGTTGGGCTACTCAGGGGGCCTTTAGGAGAATTAAGGTTGGACCTTCTAATGGACCTTGAATATCTAATATTGAGCCACAATATAATTCAAGCCCATAAATATTAATTAATCCCACTACATAATTAATATTGCACTATCCATCTTAACCCATATTACAGTCAATATGGCTCCCGGTCGTTATTTCTCGTGTTTAAGATTATCTAGCCCATTAATTAATTCAAGCCACTGAAATAGCTTTCCGTTAATTAATATCTTTTGTCCTTGGTCAAGGAATGGTTCAACATTATTATCCATACCGGAAACTAATTCCACTTGCAAGATTTGGTATGATAAAGCTTATGAACCTCCCAAGGGGGCAAATCAAACAAGCGTACTTGCACACGATTCTTCGTATTAAATCTTAGCAATCACATGTGACCAATAATATTGCCCAAGATAAAAAGTATTGAATCTCTCTCTGATTCGCTACCCATGATAAGTCAAAGCAATAGTTACCAATCCCACGTGATCCTATTTAAGGGACGAAGGTTAAGAAACAATGAACCACTGAGGTCTAATTCTTCCTCGTTCAGTTCTGAAGAATTTATCCTCATGTAGGTCCTATTCAGCTCATCAGTCATGCACTAGTGTAATCTCTTGGTCAAGACAAACCAATCTGAGCCTTACACCTCAACCTTTCACGATGGGTTGTTCATCTCCATCTAGGTCGTGAATGGCGTACTTTTAGTTACAAGGGACTGTTAATTTAATCTTCTGTGATCTGGTATCACTAAATTAACTACAATGTAACACGTACGAATTATTGAACAGTTATGCAGTAAATATATGTAACATTCAATGATATTTAAAACATCAGTGATAAACAATTTATTTCAGTAAATAAGTCTGGAAATTCAGTTTCGATTATACAAAGTAAAAGCATACTTTCCAGTATAATCCCAACACTTTGGTCAGCAGGCGGAGATCCTCATCAGATGAGTAGTCAGATTTAGACGATGACATATCAGACTTGTCGATTCCAGAAGTATCAGCAACCATTGCTTTCATATCCTTGTACCTTTGATCTCTTCTGGTTATGCGACTTTCTCTCTCTTTGGGGGTCTGGTCAAGACAATCATAAATGTAGTGACCTGATTTCTTACAGTCAAGTATGATGACTCATCTGATTCTCTCTTGACAGATAAGTCTCTCTTCCGATATGAAGATCTTTCTGGAGACTTGGCATCATTTCTGTTATTAGAACGACTTGAATGATGACTCTCATTTTCCTTAGAGTTTATGTCATCTGATCTGGCAGATGATCTATTGTCTTTTCCCTTGCTTTCTTTGTAGTCCCTATAAAACTTCTTGTATTTCCCAAATCTGTTGGTCATTTGATCAAGACGTCTGGTCAGAAGAGCAATATGTTATGTCTGACTGATGTCTTTTCCAATTGGTTTAGCAGGAACAGAAGCTTTCCTGGTTGTCTTAAATGCAACAGATTTTGATGTAGCAGTTGGGATTTCATCAACAATTTCCCTTTGCTCAATATCATACTCATGAGCTTTCAGACTCTGGAATAGTTTGTTCGGCTTCATCGTTGCAAAGTCCTTACTGTCTTTAAAAACAGTATTCTTCATGTCCCATTTCTTAGTTAAAGCCCTAAGAATTTTGTAGTTGATCTCTTTATCAGTAAACTCCTTTCCGAGGACATAGAATTCATTCATAGCAGCAATAAATCTACCATCCAACTAATCGACGGTCTCATTGGGTAGCATCCTCATATTTTCAAATTTTGTCACAGCAATCTGGAGCTTACTCTCTTTAATCTGATCATTTCGTTCACACATCTCAACAAGGATGTCTCACACGACTTTGGCAGTTCTACAGTAGCGAATCTTTTGCATCACAACATTGTCAACAGTCTTCAGAATGATGTTTTTACCCACCTCTTCTATGTTGTAAACTTTCCTCTCTTCGGTGTCCATTTGAGTGACAGACTTAAAAACCATGGCTCCAGCAGGATGAGCAACATCAACACCTTCAACACCTTTAGTGGGCTGGTGTGATATATTAAAATAGGTCAGTTCTGGATTACCTCCATCATGCGAGAGCTGAGCGAACCAAGATGATTCTCCATTCTGAACATCCAAGAATTATAGTCTTCAATGGAAAAGTTCGGCAATGCATGATACTTTCCTGATCCTGATTCCATGCTGATGATTTTTGAAAAACAAATGAGTTATGAAAAGATTTACAAAGATCAGTTCAAGTGACCACAAAGGTTCTTCCTCAAGAAGCGATGATATTCAAAGTCAGTGGTCTGAAGAACCACTGCTCTGATACCACTTGTAGGTCCCGAACGGGTTTCATGAGTGGAAAGTCTAGAGAGGAGGGGTGAATAGACTTTCAAACTTTTCCGTGTACAACGTATAAAAGCAGATAAGTTGTTGTAAAGTGCGTAGTAAAATTATCCTGGTCTGATATCCAACCTACTGACAGCTCTAAAGCTTATCAGTTGGACGTCTATCAATCTAGCTAATGTGCGGAAGCTAGTTTTTACCCGTGAGAAAATCCTTTTCAAACAACTTAAGTTTTAGCCTAGATCAGTGGACAAATGGTCACGTTGTTCTGATCAGTAGACTTGATGTCTAATCTGATCTCTCAAGTTATGCATGTTGTTTTGTATGCAGAATAAGTATGACAAATATGCAAAGCAGTAAACAAAACACATATTTTTATAGTGGTTCGGAGAACTACTCTTACGTCCACTTTTTCCTATCAGCAGGGGCACACACTATCAAACACCTTAGTTTTCAGTGTTAGGAACACTTTACAATGATCTCCACGATCAACCAAACTAGATTTTTACAGAGATCCACCCATATCTCAGATTACAAGCTAGAAACAACTAACTTATAAACTTTCTAACTTCCTAACATGTTGTGTTTATGGGGGTTTGTATATGTTCCAACTAGAAAATATCTCTAGTAATGAATCAACCTAAAATGCTGAGAGAGAATATTTCTTTCTAAGTTGTAAGGGATGAACACTAAGAATAAATCTTGAGTTTTGCTTGAGTGTTCTTGCGGAAATAGCTTCAAGGCTTGAATGCTTGATTATTTCCGTAATGAACTCTAAATAGATTCATCCTTACCTATAGAGTTGAAATCAAAGAGTCGTTGGATAGCAATTCGAATTTCAATCTATATTAGGTAGGAGGTCAAGTATGAAGTGATGTTTGTAGGGGCAGCCATACCTAAAGCGTGAAATTGTCCTTTCTAGCTGTTTGACCCTGATACTTCATATCAGTCAAATTACATACGTGTCGATCTCTGGTTGGTTGACAAGTACACTTATGCGGCACTTAGTTAGACCTTTTCTTCATATTCTTTAGATCTGAACTTGTATGACTTGATATATATTCTTCGTGTATTATGATTTGAGTTGACTCTTAATTGAGTCGTCTGACTTCGTACCAGTTGAGCATCAGATCAGTTGCTCCTCTGATTTGATCTGGAGTCTCGTTTAAGATTGACTTAGAAACAATCTTAAGACTCTGTTGATATCTTCATAAAGCAGGTCTTTTGATCTTTAGTAGTCTTATGATCTCTGAATCTTCTTTTCTTCACTAGACTATTCTAATATATTGAGTTCCCCCTAAATATATGACCTAACTCTAAAGAACATTAGATTTCTAGCATGGTCAGTTGGTTTTCTATTTGATCATAAGTCGACTAACAGGTTCGACTGGTCCTATTACATGTGTTTTTGGAACTTTCATCAAAACTATAAATTTTCCCAACAGGGGGAACTCCAAGATCTATCCTATTTGTGGAAAGGGTGTTTGCACTACACATGAGGTTGCTGCCAACCGAAATTGACAATTTATGGTTTTGATCAATCAAGGTGAATACATAAGAAGGGTGATTTACACAAGCTACTATAAAAGTTCTTATCTTATCTTCATATTTCTGGTATTTATATTCATTAGTTTATTGATACTTCATTTGGTTTGTTTTATTATTGCAGGGTGTTGGACTCAGTTTAGTAATAAGCTTTCCAGATTCTGAAAGAGTATTATAAAAAAGACAGAAAGAGAGCCGTCGCTATACTTTTCAGAAAATGAAGAGATACACCCGTTGCGAGGATCCGCCCGTTGGGAGGCGGTGTCATTAATTTTGGAAGACTTTAGTGACGGATTTAGCGAAGGTTTTTTGAAAACCGTCGCTAAATCCAATTCTATATATACACACCCAGCATGCGCATTTGTTTCATCAATCAAATCAGAAAGCAATACAAACAAGCCTCGTTCATCTGCATTCTTCGATATTCACGGTACTACATTAATTATTTTTTCGTATATTTATTTATATTTAATTTTATTTTATATAATATAATTAATATATAAATTTCCTATTTTATTTAGATGGCTGCTGAAAGTGGTGACGTTCCTGCTTCATCCATAAGGCCTACTACTGGTTTGTTTATCAATATTATTAATGGAGCGTAAGTGTTTTTGTTTTATACGATAATAATTATATAATTAATTAATTTAATACAATAATTATTAATTCTGTATTTATTTTTTAATGTGTTATAGTATTGTACCTAGTCACGACGCTTCCTGTATAGCCAACAACGTCATTATGCGGGTGGGAATTGTTGTCAACTCTTATCGTTGAAAAAATGTGTCAACTGATCAGCGTCAATTGTATTTTGAGGAGTTTAAGGTATAAAATTTACTTAAAATATTTTATTTTAATATATATTGTTAAAATTAATTTAATTAATTATTGTATTATTTTAAAAATATAGAAACAAACTATGTGGAGTCCCGAGCTCGAGACCGATGTAGTTTATAATGCATTTTGTAAACTTGCTCAATTGCGTTACCACGACATGATGTACAAGTGGCGTACACAGTGGAGGGAACACGGGGTGGATTTATCAGAAGAACTTGGGCACGAAGTTTGGGAGTCGATTGTAGCTGTTTGGAGGGCAGATCCCTTCTAGGATCATTGTTATTTTAATTATGTTATGAACAATTTTTAATTTTATGTTTTTGTTTTTAATTTTTAATTAGCATTGAACAGTTTTAATATATGTTTTTTTTTAAAAAATCGTGTATTTAGCGACGGACTTAGCGACGGTTATTTAAAATTCTATCGCTAAACCGTCGCTATGAACGACAAAAATATTCGTCGCTGAACCGTTGCTATTAGCGACGGTTTCTAGTGACCGTCGCTGAATCCGTCGCTAAAATCTAATAAAAACCAGGCACCTCAGCCTGCAGAAAAGTCGAAAATAAATAAAAACTTTCGAAAATCAAATTTTGTGTAGATAGAGGCGAAAATCATTTTTTGAAGTGCATATTATGTAGAGGAAAGATATTTACTCCTCGAGGATGATTTTACGGTACGTTTTCACATTTCTACCGATTTGACTAAAAATATATATAGTGTAATGTTATAAGTTTGGTATTGACATATATTTTATTGATAGTTTATGTTAAATGAATGTTGTGATCATAGCTAGATGAATATTGGGTAGATAGTTTATGTTAAATGAATGTATTTGATGTTATTTGATAGAAGAATATATTTGGATATTTACATATACAGACGAAACTCTGTCAATTTTTTTGTAGAATTAACATATTGATAATGATTTGAAACAGATGGAATATCTGAATCGTCAGTGGATGTATTCGACTCCTCGACTTATCAACGAAAGTATAAATATGGAGTTCTTGAATGAAGTTAACAACTTCATTCAATTTGCAATTAATCATGGTGCAACAAATTCAGAAGGTCGTATAAGGTGTTTGTGTAGTGCAGAAAAATGTCAAAACAAGTCATACAGAGAGACTGTGGATGTTCAGACACATATCATCATGAATGGTTTTGTTCCATATTACTACAATTGGACACGTCATGGTGAAGAGCGGTGGAATGTTGATTTCAATGACCTTGAAGTGTATTATAATACTCTCGAATACAATGAGACACACGGTGATCATGGATTCGATGATCCTGGAGTACAGTTTGAGCCACCTGCAGTGGATACACCGGATATGTATCATACGATGATCAGGGAAGCTGGTGGGATTCAAGATGAGGCTATGGATGAGGAACCAAATGAGGAAGCAACTAATTTTTACAGAATACTCAAAGCAGCTGACGAAGATCTGTATGATGGATGTCAAACTCACTCTCTGTTGTCATTCAATGCTCGACTCATGGCTATCAAGGCTGAGAACAAACTTTCTCAAAGAGCCTATAACCAGATTAGTAAGTTGATCAATGAGGTCTGTCCTCCCGGTAATAAGGTGTCTATTACAGAATATCAAGCCAAGAATTTGTTGAAGAGTATGGGTCTACCAGTAGAGAGTTTTGATTGTTGTATCAATAACTGCATGTTATTCTGGGGTAATGAAGAAGACGCGAATCTTGATAAGTGCAGATTTTGTGGGCACTCTCGGTACAAAGTACCGCATCGGAACTGGACTGACGGTCGAGGGAAGCAGAATAAGAAGAAGAAAGTGGCAAATAAAATGATGTATTACCTCCCTATCATTCCTAAACCCGGAGATTGTATCAATCTAGTGCCACAGCCAAATATATGACATGGCATCATACAGAGACTGATCCTCATACCTTAGAGATGAGACACCCTGCTGACTCGATGGCCTGGAAACATCTTGACGAGGTATTTCCTATTTTTTTTAACGAACCTAGGAATGTTCGGTTAGGTCTCATCACTGATGGTTTTTGTCCATTTTGAATGCACGGTAAGCAGTATTCGTTATGGCCGGTTATATTGACTCCGTATAATCTACCTCTGTGGATGTGCATGAAGCCCCAAATAATGTTTCTCACGGTATTGGTACCTGGTCCAAAGAATCCAAAGGATAAACTAGATGTTTTCCTTCAACCCCTGATAAGAGACTTAATACATCTGTGGGATAATGGAGTGCTGACATACGATGTATCGAGAAAGCGTAATCAGCGATGAGGGTCGCCGCGCCGGATGATCAGCGACTATCCTGCATACTCCATGTTGTCCGGATGGAGGACGACTGGGAAACAAGCATGTCCTTACTGCATGGAGGATTCTGACGCTTTCAGTCTCTCGCTTAGCAGAAAAGTTTCATGGTTTGATAACCATCGAAAGTTTTTACCAGAAGATCATCCTTTTCGAAAGAATAAAAAGGACTTTATCAAGAACACAATCGTTATAAAAAAGGGTTTGAAAAAGAGATCAGGTATTTTTATATTAGTTATTTTAAATTAATTAATATATTTCTATCTACATATGATAAATTAATTAACTTATAACTCTTTGCATTCATGTAGGCTCCATGTTGTTAAATCAAATTAATCAGAATGGATTGAGGAAAACAACAAAAGAACATGCGGAGGAGCATAATAAAATGGTACCGGGTGGTTGGAAGAAGAAGAGCATTTTCTGGGACTTGCCCTACTGGAGCTCACTTTTGATTCGGCACAACTTAGATGTGATGCACATCGAAAAGAATGTGTTCGATAACTTGTTCCACACAATCATAAACACAGAGGGCAAGACAAAAGACACTGCAAAGTCGCGTGATGAGCTGAACGACATAATGCAAACGTTATCACTTGAAGATGGATGAACGTACCGGAAGGTATCCCCAAGCCAATTACACACTTGATAAGAGACAGAAAGTGGCTTTGTGTAATTGGATTGAAGATCTGAGATTTCCAGATGACTATGTCTCCAATCTAAGTCGTTGTGTAAACACATCAAACGGGAAGGTATCCGGGATGAAAAGCCACGATTGTCACGTGTTTATGCAATGACTGTTGCCCCTCGCATTCCGGGAATTCCTACCGAACAATATCTGGAGGGTTGTAACTGAGTTGAGTTTATTCTTCAAAGATTTAAAGTCTACAATGATTACGTGGGACGACATGGTCCGTTTGGAGAAAGACATTCCAGTTATTTTATTCAAGTTGGAGTGCATTTTCCCACCAAGCTTCTTTGATTCGATGGAGCACTTGCCGGTGCACTTAGCATTTGAAGCCAAAATTGCCGGTCCGGTGCAATACAAGTGGATGTATCCATTTGAGAGGTAAACCTTCACTTCACAACTATTTATACAAATATTAATATATTTATGTTTTGATCTTATAATTGTTTTTTTTTATTATATATCTATAGGTATCTACATAACTTGAAGCTCAATGTTAAACAAAAGGCAAAAGTTGAAGCATCAATTGTTAATGCCTACTTGTGTGAGGAGGTTACAACATTTTGTTCTTACTATTTCGAGGATCATGTTAGAACAAGGTTGAGAAACGAGCCTTGTAATTACGACGGTAGAGGCACAAACAATGTTGCTGATGATATTGATGGTATGTTGTCCGTGTTTAATTTTCCAGGTCGATGTTTGGGTAAGACAAATGAACGGCGATGGTTGAACCGACAAGAGATTGAAGCTGCACATAAATATGTGTTATTCAATTGTGAGGAAGTCCAACCGTACATTGAGTAAGTATTTCATATACGTATCATTTACATAATTATTAGAATATTAATTAATTTATTATATAATAGTTGATTAATATAATATATTGCTTTCAATTAGGATCTTTACTGAAGAGCTACACCATATAGATCCAAACATCTCAGATGCACAAGTAGGTGAATATATTACTCGTGGTTTTGCAGAGTGGTTCCAAAACTATGTGAGTGGTTCTAAACCGTTGTTTATTAATAAATTCATATTAAATATTTACAATTATATATTTAACCTCAAATCGTCGCGTCACAGGGCTATAATGGTGGAATTGTGAACCCATTCATGCGGGATCTCAGTAGAGGACCACTACGTGTGGTCAACACGTACCAAGGATACTATGTAAATGGTTACAAATTTCATACAGTGGATTATGCATCGACCAAATCTACCGTGAACAGTGGTGTTTGCATTAACAGTGCAATGTTCGATGGAGAAGCCGTGACTACTTCGGACACCTGCAAGAAGTCGTTGAAGTAGGATATTCGGGGTTCCTTGAGAAGACTGTTGTGTTGTTCAAGTGTGATTGGTATGATCCATCTGCTTCAGGAACAAGGATTCATCCCAATTACAAACTAGTCGATGTTCATAGAAGAAGAAGATATCCGGGCTATGATCCATTTGTGTTTTCTACTCAGGTATCCCATGTATACTACTGCACGTATCCAGGTTTGAGAGCAAATAATGAATGGATGGTTGTTTGCAAAGTAAAGGCGAGATCACTGGTGCAAGTTCCTAAACCGAAATCAACTGTCGTAGTTGACGACGCTCCGTTCCAAACGGAAATAGTTGCCACTCAAACTGAAGTGCATACAGAAGATTTCAATGTTTTTGTAGACTTAACAGCTGCAAATCCAGATTTGATAGAGATTGACAGCGGCGGGGAAGGGAATGAAGATGGTGAGGAAGAGGAGAATGAAGACGGTGATGAGGAAGTGGAGGAGGAGGAGGAGGATGAGGAGGAGGAGGAGGAGGAGGAGGATGATACAGATGGGGGCAACGATGATGAGGATGACGAATAATAATTATATTGTATTTCATTTATAATATTTCACGTTGACGACGCTCTATTATGATATTACAAGTTATTTAATTTTGTTTTAAACATAATTTATTTTTTGGTAATTATCCAATATAAATTTAAAAAACAATAATCATTGTAAATATAAAAATAACTAAATTATTATATTAAAATGTAATTGAATCATTAATTAATTAAGATAATTGAAAAAAAATTAATTGTAAATTAATATAGAATTAATTTTATTAAAAATAAGTTAAAAAAAATACGATTTTAATTTAATTAATTTAATTATAAATTATAAATTAAAAATATAAATTATTATATTAAAATGTAATTGAATTATTAAATAAGATAGTTGAAATAAAAAAAAATTAAAAAAAATTAATTGTAAATTAATATAGAATTAATTTTATTAAAAATACGTTAAAAAATACGATTTTAATTTAATTAATTTAATTATAAGTTATAAATTAAAAATATAAATTATTATATTAAAATGTAATTGAATTATTAATTTAGATAATTGAAATAAAAAATTTTAAAAAAAATTAATTGTAAATTAATATAGAATTAATTTTATTAAAAATAAGTTAAAAAATACGATTTTAATTTAATTAATTTAATTATAAGTTATAAATAAAAAATATAAATTATTATATTAAAATATAATTGAATTATTAAATAAGATAATTGAAATAAAGAATTTTAAAAAAAAATTGAAAAAAAATGAAATTTAGGACATATACAATTAAATTCATTAGTATGTATGAAAAAAAAGCAAATGTCCCGGGTGCTCAGAATCCCCGGAATTGATCCCCGATCGGGTGCTCAAGGTCCCGTGTTCGGTCCCCCATGGGAGCGAATAAATGTCTCATTTAATTGGGAGGCTTGGTGGCTTATATATGAGATGCTTGGTGGTTAGGTTTGAGATGGTCCGTGGCTCGGGTGGTTCGGTGCCCCCGGGTTCAAACCACCGTGAGCCATTTTTTTTTCGAAAATTCCCGATTTAGCGATGGTTTTAGAGACGGAAACTGTCGTCGCTAAGACCGACGGAGTATTACCGTTGCAAATGTCGACGGTATATTCCGTCGTTAATAAAGATGGATTTTTGTCGTTGTTTGCGATGGTATTATGACATCATCACCGTCGACAAAATATTGATTGAGATAGCGACGCTTATTCCGCCTCGAACCGGGCCCTTTTTCCGTCGACAAAACCGTCGCTATATTGCGACGGTAAAAAACCGTCGATAAGTAGAGATGGATTTACTGCCGTCGTTAGTAGCGACGGTCTTGGAAAACACCGTCGCTATATTTTAGCGACCCTCGTTTCTCCGAAGGTCAGAAAATCGTCGCTGAAACCGTCGCTACAGACTGTAGCGACGGTTTTTACCATCGCTAAAACCGTCGTAAATCACCGTTTTTTTTTTTGCAGTGATACAAAAACTTATATTAAAGTTCTCATCTTATTTTTGTATTTTTGGTATTTTTGTTCATTAGTTTTGTTGTAAGATAGTGCTTTCGTCGTTAAATATTTGCTAGATTTTTTCTTTTTTCATTCTTAAGTTTATTGTTCAAACATTTTTATGAATAACTTTATGCTGCTGATAATTCGACTCCACTATATGGAGAACAGTGATAATTATGATTAGAATTGAATCCACAAATTTGTCTTTTCTAATTGCTTGATTTGTTTTAGAAAAAACTTGCTATACATTGGAGAGGCATTCTTACACCAGCACTAAAGAAACCTGTGATGTGGAAGACCAAGACCTTATACACAAACTGGGACTTATTTTACTTTTCACCCATGGGGGTAATTACACTGATATTTCGAAGGTTTTGGCAACGTCGATTCACACATGTCCTAGCCCAGAGATGCCAGGCCTTCATACAACGAACAACAACTCAGGCTTGGTGGCGTGCCCTTGGGATGCGCCGCACAGCGCGTCCTTCCAATAAGCCGGTTGCTGGTGCGCGCGCTCAAGCCTCGTCTACCCAGCGGCCGCTTCTCGATTTGCTCTGCAATCTGATAGAGCCCCTTCTGATTTTGCTTGAGCCCCAATTGCTTCTGGTGCTCGTCACTCGGAAGCCGCTCAGTCTAAAAAAATAGGTAATACGCTTATTCAATCCACTCGTCATTCTTATCCTAGTGTATTTCCTGGTGTTATGATGCCTGGTGTTAGGGCTTCTCCTGGTATTGGGGCTGTTGTGCCTGGTGTTGTTGGGGCGATGCCTGGTGTTGGGGGCTCTGCAGCTAGGCTTAGTCCTACTGATAGGACTGTTACAGAGGCTTTTCCTACTGGTATTTGTTCAAACATGGGGGCTGATCAGTTTTCGAACCAGGCTGTGTTTGAACACGTTGACACTGATGTTCCGAATGTGGGTATGCAGCAAGGCATGGTTCCTACTGTCGAGCATAAATCCTTTGCCAATGTTCTTGCTCCATCATCGACTTTACCTGTTAGAAAAGGGGAATTTCTCTCGGTCAACATCAATGATGCTATACACCAACAGGGTGTTAAAGATATGGAGAACTCTCTTATTGGTCGAATGATTCTTAAAACAGGTACAAAATCGATGCCCACAACCGAGCTTCAAGCTTCGCTTGATAAAGTTTGGCATATCAAAGGGCAATGGAGGTTTGTAACTTTGGGGAAAGGCTACTTCAGTATACAAATTTCGGACCTCAAAGAGAGAGATAAACACTTTCTTCGACGCTCATGTCCTTCGGAGTTTGGGACTATGAGACTTCAGAAGTAGGTAACAGAATTCAATCCGTACAAGGTCAGATCTCCTATTGTGAATGTATGGATACGGATTTATGAATTGCCAATTGAATACTTTTACGTGCCTATTATTGAGCGTATTGCATCAGTTATTGGTCCTGTTGTGGGGGTAGATGAATGTACTCAAAATCGAACTATGTGTCATTATGATCGGGTCCTAGTTGAGTTAGATCTTCGTAAGGAAAAGGAGTACAAAATCATGTATGAAAGGTCTGGCCATTGCTCGATTGTTTCTGTAGGTTATGAATAGCATCCAGAATTTTGCTCTCATTGTCAGATTGTTGGACACTCATTCGATAATTGTCGTGCTCTTGGAGGAAATCCACCGGATGGTAAGCCGGATGACAGTTCGAAGCCTCCTCCCGGGAACGGCCCAGGAAAGGATGCAAGACATAAGAAATGGGTTAGAAAAAATTCTACAGAACAAAGGACTACATCTGCTCAAAATGGAGACAATACGGTCAAGGATACTGAGATGCAGAACCTAGAGGAGGATCCTTTAGGAGAATAACACTGGGCCTTTGGGTGCACTGAAAACAAAATAACACATTTGGAGACACCCACTTCCGAACAGGTCCCAGAAACAGATAGATGTGAGAAGACTACAACGCAAGACACCGACTAGCAGTTGCTGAAGAAAACTGCCTCGCCTTCTCGAATCATTTCGGCTATTCCGGAGCCCGTTACTACCAATTCCTACACGAATCTAGTCGACGGCGCCCCAGCTTCGGACTCGAACGCTACAACCTCTCCTACAACCTCTGCTAGATGGTCGAATATGTTGGATGAAGATAACGAGGATTCTGTGCAGAACATAGAGCCGACACTCTCCCCGTCGGAGGCTTCTCAGACGATACTAACTCCAGCCGAACAACGATACTTCGACGCCGCTGGAAGAAAATTCTCTCCAAAAGATCCCTTGGGCAAGTTGAAAAGGGCAAAACTGAAGAGGGCTCGAATGGAAGATAACAAGAGAAGACATCAGTACAATACACGGCTGAAAGCAAAGAAGATACAAGATGCCTTAGATGCCTCCTTATATGACACCACAGCTGCTAGTCGTCGTTAGATAGCTTGTTACATGATCTACTTCCTTTTGGTCATTTGGCCACTTTTGGGTCAGTGATACTTTCCTTCTGTACGGGTAACTTTTGGGCCCACCCATTTTTCTTTTCCTCTTTATATATCACTTATTCGCCTATCTCTCACTTGATACCCTTACACTATTACAAGCCTTTGAAAGACTCGCACTTTCTCAAAAGACTACTACAATAGAATATGTGAAAGGAATATAACTAGAATCAAACACAAGATTAAAGTGTATTGATTGGTGCATTTGTAACAATGACTAATGAGCTCCTTATATAGGATTAGGAAGCCCCCACTCTTTGTTCAAAACTAATGCGAGACAAACATCCTTTTATTTTAACACAAAATAAGTCCAACAATTTTTTTAATTCTTATGAAACAGTGATCAAATTCCTTGGGTATGTTCGTTTTGCGACTACCACGGATGGACTTTGACTATACAATCTCAAATACCATTTTCTTCAATACTCAAACAAAGTATTTTGAAATCCTACAACATTCACCTCTAATATTATTGCTGCACCCTACACTCCCCATCCTATTTTGAAATATTTATTACATATTAATAAATTATTTATATTATTTCCAGCGACTACCGTTTATTATCTATTTGCTATTTCAATGTTCTTTCTCCTTGTTATATGCATACAATTATCCCTTATTATTTATGGTGGTTTTGCATGAGGATGGTTTTGTTAAATTAATTGCAAGAATGTGGGCTTACAACTGAATTTAGTCAATCTTAATGTTATTTTCTTATTTGAGAAGAAATAAGATGGATAATATGGTCAGGGCCGGTTATAAGGGTGTTCACTAAGCTCACCCGCACCGGGCCTCACTTTTTCCAGGGCCCCCAGACCCAAATTTTCGAGGCCCATTACTAGGTTTAAAAAAAATTAAAATCATAAATCTGATGCTAAGAATATACAATAACCGACAAAAAATCTTCAATTCTTCTTATCATCCTTAATTTTCTCAACCTCCATTAATCTTCCATCAATTTCTCTATTTTCCAATAAAATTCATCCTTAATTTTTTCAACCTCTATTAATTTTTCATCAATTTCTCTATTTTCCAATAAAATTACCGTTGATCTTCTGTCAGTCAGTTTGTGCATATAAATATGTATCCCAAATTAGAAAATAACTTCAATACCGTGTTTATGGTGTTTTTTTTAATATTACTATATTGCTTCTATAAAAACTAAATTGTTTCATATTCATTTACTTGGGCCTCACTTAAGGCCTCATTTGAGAGTTCGCACCAGGCCACCAAATTCTCCAGCCCTGAATATGGCAACTATGTTTCTGCTACATATCAGATACTATATGGATATTATTAATGGGCACAGAATTATTAATGGGCACAGAATTATATATAATGGCAATAGTTTGCAAATGGGGGGACACCGAATAATTTGCTATATATGTATATATATCTCACAAATAATAATCTCCTCACTTTTACATAATTTCCAAAACATCACATTCATTCAATCATTACAACAATAATATAATAATACAAATCAATCAACTTTTTCTCCATCCTACACAATCATATCCTATAAAATCCCCAATAAACATATATTCAACTTTTTGAATATGATTTTGAAATCCAAGGATTTTGAAGTCCAGGATTTTCCACGCCCACTATAAGCCCGAAACGAACATACCCTTGAGATTTATGAAATCCTAAATAACATTGCAATATTAAAAATGACAGTGATTTAAATTTAGTGCATGAAAAAATATTCCCATTGATTGGATTTTTATGTTTTTTTGGTTATGGATACTTGCAAACAAATAAACAAATAAATCAAGCCTTTAATCCCAAATAGTTGGGGGTTATGGATTCTAGGAGTATATCCAAAAATAGCTATTTCAAAGGATATATTTATACTTTTAAGATCAAAAGTAAATGGTAATGTTGATAGTTCCTAACTGAGATGGAAGTTGATGTGATATTAATTAAGGACTTAAGCAGAGCTGCTTCTAGATAATATAGGATGTTGATAACATTTTTTGTTATGGATTCTTGCAATAAATTAGAAAATAGTTATTTCAGACGATGAATTATAATTTTGAAATCAAAAGTAAATGATAATATTGGAAGTTCATAACTGAGATTGCAATTGATGCAACATTAATTGAGGCCTTAAGAATAATTGGTTCCAGGTTGATGTTAAAAGACAATACTGGAAGCTATGATGCACAAATTCTTCTAAAAAAATCACCGTGCAATATCGGATATGCTTAGGGTGCGGGTGTGATTCATGTCGGATTCGCACCGGATACGCCACTTGGCGAATCCGTGAATAATTTTTTTAAGAAAATTAGGATACGCGAATCCGATATGCTGGATATGCATATCTGGTGCGGGAAGGGGTGCGTGAGAGATTATTTTTTTAGAAAAAAAAAATCATTTTTTAAATTTTATTTTGCAATTTTACAAGACTAAAACTTTAAATGATCATGTTATTAAGTACTAGATGTGTTATTTCAATTGAACATTAATATGCAATATAACTTAAATTAACAATATATCACTTGTTTTTTAATTGAATTCCTTAGTATAACTTATGTATTGAGCTGATGTTATTTGAATTGGTGTTTTCTTACTTAATTTCATTAAATTGTTGAAAATGTTTAAATTTTATGTGGATTACATATATTTGATATATTAATTTTAAAAATTATATATATTTTATAGGTGTTATATATAATAAAATATAAATAAATAGACGCAACATAATTTTTTTTTTAAATCCGTATCCCTGTACCCGTATCTTATCGGTCCAGCACCGATCTCCGCACCTATGCAATATAGACTGAAAGTTGATAACACTTTGCTATGATTTTGGTTATGGATTCTTGCTTTTCAACTAATTTGGTATTAATTTGATGATTTTGGGCTGGTTGGTTCTGCTGTTACGACATTATTTGGTCTTCAATTTTTGGTTGTAAAACCAATTAAGTTTTCGTCGGATTCCTATTTAGAGTTGGGACATATCATTTCGAGTATGAGAAAACAAGTGTCAATGTTTTATTATAAGGTGTGCCAATTTTTTTTCTACATCTCTCCAAGTGTTAATTGTTCTTCAATCTTTGCAAGCTTTTACGTATATACCTCATGGTAACATATTTTTCTCCAAATTACAGTGGTCTGATATAATTTAGTACTCACTTGTAAGGTCTTATTAGAAGCTGAATCAAAGTATACATCCATCAAAGGAAGCTCTGTCAAAGATCAGAAAGGATATAACTTGTGGATCAGAAAGGATACTTTGTACTCTTCTCCCAGCTTACTTCTCCCTCATTTTTCAGTGGCTTTGTTTGGCATATCAAATTTGCAATTGGAAAATTATTTGGAGTCCAATTGAATTTTAAACTTCAAAGTAGAATCTGATTTAATTTTTTTAGTTGTTTCTCATCTCAAATCATTTACAGACTTTGAAGTGTCCAATGCTGCAAACCTGAAGGTCTTTGCAATCAAGTTGGAATACTATTTTGGGGGTCTGTGCTTTGCCTTTTACTTCATCTATTCCTATGATGTGACATTTATGTGTATATTAAATTAGATGTTTGCTAGACCTAGCTCAGCTGATGTTCATGTGAGAATGAATGAGTGCATGTTTATTCCAAAATTAAAAAACACATGCATCTAAACATGTCTTTTACATGTAACAACATATATGGCTTTCGTTCTCATAACTTGTGGATAAATGTGGGTGCTAAATTGAATGATGGCAGGATCCGGTGATTAGTAAAATAAAGAGGAAACTTAGTTTATGGAAGAGCAAAAATATGTTTGGGAAGGGGCCAATAATCAGAGTAAATTGCTCGGCACAGCAGAATGCATAAAAGTAATAATCACTTCCACAAAAGCTCAACAGACTTCGGACCAAATATGTAAATTAACTGCATAAATAAATACGCAATAACACCAAGAATTTTTACGTGGAAAACCCCTTCACAAGAGGGTAAAAACCAAGGGACCTAGTCCAAGAAATACTCCACTATATCAAATGGAAATTACACAGTTTTCTTCTCTATCACAAATAGAGGAATCAATACCAATAGCAACAAACTATCGTCAAGAATGCAATTCTTGGCACACAATATGAGATATGGGATGAGAGCAAACAAAATAGTACAAAGAGAATATATATACTAATTTCCCTTTGTACCTATTGGAGATGATTCGTGAGAATCCACTCCAATCAAAATGAAGAGCACGTCGCCACGAACTCCCCCTCAAAATTTGAGGCAAAACGGTGAAGAAATGAGCACCCAAATGGCAAACCCTTCTTCTCCCTCTCTCTTTCTTTCTCTCCCTTTTCTCTCTCAGTTTTTCTTTTCTTTTCTCTCTGTTTTCTGCGTCCAGTAGCAACAGGCATACCAATGTCCTAATTAACTTATCTCATGATGGGCTTTGTCATGTTGGATTAATGGACCTTTTCATTTATTTATTAATTTGGCCCAACTATAATTGGGCAAGGCCCAACAATCCCCCCTCCCAATATAGTTGACCACAAATGTCATAACTACCTCGAGCTCATGCCGGCCAATTTGGCACACAACTCATGTTTCTCTCGAGTGACCACCTTAGTCATCATATCCGCAGGATTTTTGTCGGTGTGAATTTTTTCAAGCTTCATAAGCTATTTCTCCAATATCATTCTAATCCAATGGTACCTCACATCAATATGCTTCGTTCGAGCATGATACATGGAATTTTTGCTCAAGTCAATAGCACTTTGACTATCACAAAAAACCAGTACTCTCATTGCTTCAAACTCAATTCCTGGATAAATCTCTTCATCCACATCATATCTTTTTCAGCTTCGTTCGCTGCAATATACTCAGCCTCGGTGGTGGATAAGGCAACACATTTCTGTAACTTCGATTGCCATGAGACAGCTCCTCCTGCAAATGTAAACAAGTAGCCTGAAGTGGATTTCCTCCCATCGAGATCACCTGTCATATCTGAATCTGTGTATCCCGTAAGAGTAGGTTTCGAACTTCCAAAACTCAAGCATGATTTTGAAGTTCCTCTCAAATACTTGAATATCCACTTTACGGCCTCCCAATGATCTTTTCCTGGATTGGAAAGAAATCTGCTCACCAAGCTAACAGCTTGAGCAATATCTGGTCGTGTACACACCATGACATACATCAAAGAACCAACTGCAGAGGAATAACTAATTGTTGCCATCTCTTCTCTCTGCTCTCAAGTTGTGGGACAAGATCTCTTGCTCAACTTAAAGTGGTTAGCAAGTGGTGTGGACACGGTCTTAGCAAATTTCATGTTGAACATCTCAAGTACTTTCTCAACGTACTTTTCTTGTGACAACCACAATTTTCCAGCTTTTCTGTCACGAAAAATCTCCATGCCCAAAATATGCTTTGCTGAGCCTAAATCCTTCATGTCAAAGGATTTGGACAGCTCCTTCTTCAACTTGCTAATCGACGCAATATCTTTTTCCACAATCAGCATATCATCAACATAAAGCAGCAAGATAATGAAGTTACCATCAAGGAAGTGTTTGACATAAACACAATGATCTGCCTCCGTTCTTTTATAACTTTGGCTAGCCATAAAAGAGTCAAACTTCATGTATCATTGTCGTGAAGCTTGCTTCAAGCCATACAAGTTTTTCCTCAATTTGCAAACCAAACGTTCCTTTCCCTTAACTTCAAAACCTTGTGGCTGGTACATGTATATGTTCTCAACCAACTCTCCATGCAAGAATGTTGTTCGAACATCGAGCTATTCGATTTCCAGGTTCAAGCTAGCTGCTAATCCCAACACAATGCGGATATAACTCATCTTCACCACCGGTGAGAATATCTCATCAAAGTCAACTCCTTTCTTCTAAGTGAACCCCTTGACGACCAACCGCGCCTTGTGTCTGACAACTTTGTCACCATTTTTTTTTAGCTTGAATACCCACTTGTTCTTCAGAACTCTCTTACCCTTTGGCAACTTGACCAAATCAAATGTATGATTTTTGTGTAAGGAATCCATCCCTTCTTGCATCGCTTCAAGCCACTGATCTTTGTCTTTGAGGGAATGTACCTCCTCAAAATTCTCAGGCTCCCCCTCATCCGTAATCAATGCCCAATCTGAACTCGGATACAATGTATTCGGCCTACGATTTCTCGTTGGTCTTCCACCATGTTCTTCAAAGATTTTTTCGGTGGTGCATGTTGAATCTCTACTCAACATCTCGGGTTCTTGGACAATCGATTCAGGGGTCAAATGCAGTTGGATCATCATTTTCCTTCCCAACTTCATTTTCAACTTTATCTCCACCATTTTCAGCATTGGTGGTAGGAATCTCATGTGGTGTTAGATCAACAACACCAGTAGGCACCGGAGTGGAGGTCTCCCCGTTCTTCAACTCTTCCATTGTCTCATTTTCATGGAAGATGACATCTCTACTCCTCACAATCGTCTTCTTCTCTGGATCCCATAATCTGTATCCGTACTCTTCATCTCCATATCCAACAAATATGCAAGGTGTGGATTTACTATCCAACTTGCTTCTTTGCTCCTTCGGTATGTGCATAAAAGCTTTGCACCCGAACACCTTCAAGTGGGAATAAGAGGCATTTTTCTCACTCCATACTCTTTCTGGAATATCAGAGTCCAGAGGAAGTGATGGAGATCGATTAATCAAGTAACAAGCAGTCAACACAACTTCACCCCAGAATGACTTGGGTAGCTTGGCCATCCTTAGCATACATCTCACCTTCTCCATAATGGTTCTGTTCATCCTCTCTGCCACACCATTATGTTGAGGAGTGCTCGGAACAATTCTTTCATGTCTAATCCCATGCTGAGCACAATATGCCTTGAACTCTCTAGAAGTGTACTCGCCATCATTGTCCGATCGTAGACATTTCAGCAACTTTCCTGTCTGTCTCTCAACCATAGTGTGGAACCACTGAAATTTCTGAAATACTTCATTTTTATTCTTCAAGAAGTACACCCAAGTCTTTCTTGAAGCATCATCAATGAAAGTGATGAAATATTTGTTTCCACCTAATGACTCCACCTCGAGGGGACCACAAACATCATATTGTATTAGCTCCAATACATCACCTTTTCGTTTAGAATGAGAATGAAATGAAATTCTATTTTGTTTACCTAATAAACAATAATCACAAGGGTGGAGTGACTTACTTTGAGCAGTAGGAATGAGAGACTCTTTGGCTAGGATGTGCAATGCTTTCTCACTCATGTGCCCCAGCCTGTTGTGCCACAAATTCGGTGAAAAATCATCATCGGCTGCAAATAACTGGTCTCGAGCCATTTTGAGCTTCGTCCGGTACAATGTACAACAAAGCTTTCCTTTGCCAACCAACAAGGAACCTTTCACAAGCTTCCAATTACCATTTGTGAATTTTTGCTCGTATCCCTCTCTATCAAGGACATTAACGGCAATCAAATTGTGGCGCAACTATGGAATATGTCTCACATTTTTCAGCGTCAGTGTGAATCCAAAGTCAGTCTCAACAACCATATCACCAATGCCAATCACCGATGCAACACTCTTGTTCTCCATGAACAAGTGACCATAATCTCCTGCTTTGTAGTTTGTAAACAACTCTCTCTTCGGAACACAATGATGAGAAGCACCTGAATCAATTATCCACTCAACATCGGGATTCTCCACATGGAGACACTCATCACTAACACAAACTACGGTTTGATCATCATCAGAGTGAGTCACAATGGCTGCTGTGTTTTTATCCTCTGACTTTTTATGATTCTCTTCCTTTTGCTCTTTCTTCCAAACTCTGCAATTTCTCTTCATGTGGTTAGATCCACCACAATGGACTTAGACCTGTCGTCTTTCGACTTACCTCGACCTTTGGGTCCTCTACTCTTGCTTCTACTTCTATTCTCTGTGACAAGTGCTTGTGAAGAACTAGCCCCGGATTCCTTTCTTCTAGTCTCTTTATTGAACATACTTTCTTTGATCATGTTCAATGTCAACTTTCCATTTGGAGTTGTATTACTGAGCGTCACGACCATAGTCTCCCAGCTATCAGGTAGAGAGCTCAACAAGAATAATGTTTGCACCTCATCATCGAATGCAATATTCATGGTAGAAAGCTGACTTACCAAGTCTTGAAAAACATTCAAGTGCTCTGCTACAGAACTCCCATCTTTGTACTTCAAGTTTACCAACTTTCTGATAACAAAGGCCTTGTTCTGTGCATTCTTCCTTTCATACAATTCTTGCAACTTTTTCCATAGATCACACGGATCTGTCTCCTTAGCCACATGGTGAAAAAAAACATTGATATCTACTTCCACCGCTTTCGATTGTACCAATCGTTTTCTTCCTACTAAGCTTCTCCCATTCCCCGCCTTCCATACTTTCGTGCTAAGATCTTTTCCTTCAACAAGATCATATACAAATCTTTCAAAGAAAGAAATCCTCCATCACGAGCCTTCCATATCAATAATTTTTCTCAAATCAACTTAATCATAGAGCTACTAGCAATGCCTCCATGGTCCGAGCCTAGTTTAACCCAGGCTCGACGATACCATTGTGGAAGGGGCCAATAATTAGACTCAATTGCTTCTAAGACAAATGAACGCACAAAAACAATAATCACTTCCACAAAAGTTTTCAATAGACTTTGGACCAAATATGTAAATTAACCGCATAAATAAATACGCAATAACACCAAGAATTTTTTTTTTAAAACCCCTTCACAAGAGTAAAAAAAAAGGGGACCTACCCAAGAAATACTCCACTATATCAAAATGGAAATTACACGGTTTCTTCTATCACAAATAGAGGAATCAATACCAATAAACAAACTATCCTCAAGAACGCAATTTCGACACACAATACGTAGAGATATGGGATGAGAAGAAGAAACAAAATAAGTCATGTTATAATATATATACTAATTTCTTTTTGACGCTATTGGATTTATTCGTGGTAATCCACTCCAATCAAAATGAAAGAAAGACGTCATTTAACTCCCCCTCAAAATTTGAGGCAAAACGGTGAAAAAACGAGCACCCAAACGGTAAACCCTTCTTCTCTCTCTGTTTTTCTTTTCTTTTCTCTCTGTTTTCTGCGTCCAGTAGCAACAGGCATACCAATGCCCTAATTAACTTATCTCATGATGGGCTTTGTCATGTTGGATTAATAGACCTTTTCATTTATTTATTAATTTGGCCCAACTATAATTGGGCAAGGCCCAACAAAATCTCTCGATTGTTGGGCTTATTGTTCTTATTGATGCGGTGCTCAATTCAAATTTGAACTACATCCTATCCATTTAACGAGTCCCAAAAAGAATTATTCGTATGCTTTCCAGCCTTCAGGAAATATTCTTATGGGGTGTGTGCGATGACAAATCAAAAATCAATTGGGTTAAATAGAATAAAGTGTGTGAGAGTATAGAGAAATGAGGGTTAGGCATTAAATGCATTTCTACTTTTAAATCGTCTCTTCTTGGGAAATGGCAATGACGGTTTTTAAATGACTTTGACCATTTGTGACATAAGGTCTTCGTTTCTAAATATGAGGTTAATTTTTATTCTGGGAAGAAGGTTATGGAGGAGAGGGTGAGAAAGAGCAGCAATTTTTTCTAGATGGGTGAGAGATATTTTTGGCATTAAGGAGGGTGTTAACGGGGAATGGTTTGATGATAATATGAATGGAAATTAGGGAATGGGGAGTGACCGCATTGTCGATGTGCGACAAAAATAAATACTCAATTCTACCCTACTAACTCGTAGTAGTGGTAAGTAAGGGATCGATCCACAGGGAACGTAGAATAATTATTATGCTAATTGTATTAATTTATAGGGACAATACGTAACACAAAGAGGGGGGTTTGAATTAGAATTTTATAACTACTATTTAAAACAATAAATTACTATAAAATTAACAATTAATTAAATAAGGAAATTTAATAATAAAAAGCATTCCAATTCACAGTTCATTAATCCCTCGACTTTAATGTTGTTAACTGACTGTGACGTTTACTCTATTTAACTTTAGGATTAATGTCCCTCGGTAGTCAACAAGCTCTGGCTACCGGTTTTATCCCTTAATTATATTCAATTTAAACAAGTTCTTCAACTATTCTTTTTAACTGGACAGTTTAAATACGATCTAAATTTAATCCAGCAAAAGTATTAGGCACTTGGATAAAGGACAAACAAATTCTCGAATACGCAAGCTCGATTCGAAAGAACCCGATTTAAATCAGCAAAATTATTAGTTGCTACCAATTGCCATAAATCTGCAACAATTACGGATTACAAATTTATGAACTAGCAGCCATACAAGAATTATCTAACCTAGATGATCAATCTGAATTAAATATTAAAGTATGTTGAAAGTTAAATGAGATGAAATAAATAATCTCAAGATAAATATTATAAACGTCTCAGATCAATTAACGGACATTAAAATACGAGTTCAAAAATCCCTGAAATTAGAATAAAAAAATACTAACTAAAAATTGCAGGCATCTTCTCTCTCCACTTCTTCACATCTAGCGTTCGTCTTCTTTCTCCCTTCTCAAAATTATCGTGCGCTGAGCCCAATCTTCCCAAAAACTCCAAAGCCCCCCACATATATATATATACTAGTTCGTATACCCGCGTATTACACGGGGTTGAAATAATTTTGTTGGTCCCAAAAAATAATTTAATTTTATGAAAAAGGGGAGGGGGGAGAAATGGTGATTTTAAAAATTTTCTTTTAACCGATGTGTTTTGCTTATAACCCAAATGCATATGACAAGTAAGAACATAAAGCAATAAAGAACACAACAAAGTATAGTGGTTCAGAGACTCAAGCTCCTACGTCCACTCTCCTTTATCCGCAGAGAAATTCCTTCAAACGGGACTTATCACCCTCCACGGGATTGCCTACAGATATTTAACGAGCTCTCACTCAAACTGGACTTATCACCCTCCACGAGATTGTCATACAAGAAGCTTTTCGATTTGTCTAAAATAGGTTTACTCACTTCTTCTCTAGAGAGCTTTCTAAATGACTAACCGCAGAACTTACTAACTCTTTACAACTCCAACAATCACACACAAACTACCTAACAATAGGGTTTAGGTTTGGTTGGTGTCTCCAACTAGGTTGAGATTTTTCCTTACAATGGTTTAGTCTTTATGCTAAGGTTGGGAAAATCTCTCTAAGCTTAGGATATATCATTGGTTGCTTAGATTGAGTTTAGAACACTCTTTAATATATTTTGGATATCTACAGATTTGTGTTCTATGGTGGGACTGCTTTAAGATATGGCTCTTGGCTTGATAGCATTTTTTTTCCACACTTAATTTGATGGAAGAACTTGTATTTATAGTGGGGATTTGAATGTTACCGTTGGAGAAAGTCACATTCAAATCCATACTATTCTGTAATTTATGTAGCTTTTTGTCAGGCTTTTTGACCGCCTTTGATTGGTCCACATCGCCTTTTAGTTTTCGAACTTGGCGGTCTTGGACTCAGCCTTCGACATTCAAAGATTTTGCAATTCAAAGATTCAAAGAATTCAAAGATTCATCAATTCAACATTCAACATTCACCAATTCAAGATTCAAAGATTCCAGATTCAAAGATTTCAAAGATTCGAAATCCAAAGATTTCAAAGATTCAGGATTTCTCGCGTTCGCACCATTCGACATTCAAAAAGATTGGACTTCAAACCTTCTTCCATTCGGACTAATTTTTTTCCTCAGGCCTATTTTCCATCCAGGCCACTTATCTTCAGGCCTATTTTCTCAGGAAATTTCAGATCAGTTCCCCCTCAACTTGTTCACTTCCCCCTCAACTTGTTACCTGTAAAAATGAACTTAAACAATACAAGTTGACAAATACATAATGTTTTGGCATTAATAATCAAAACTAAAATATCCCAACAATTTTCCACTTTTTGATAATGATGCCAAAACCATTAAAAATGTTTTCCAAAAAAATCTCTTCCCCCTTTTTTAAAAAAGAATCTGTTCAGGTGACCACAAATAATTTTTTATTTTTTTTAAAGAAAACAATAACTATCAAAACCAGTGGTCTTTAGAATACCAGCTCTGATACCAGTTGTTGGTCCCAAAAAATAATTTAATTTTATGAAAAATGGGAGGGGGAGAAATGGTGATTTAAAAAATTTTCTTTTAACCGATGTGTTTTGCTTATAACCAAATGCATATGACAAGTAAGAACATCAAGCAATAAAGAACACAACAAAGTATAGTTGTTCGGAGACTCAAGCTCCTACGTCCACTCTCCCTTATCCGCAGGGAAATTCCTTCAAACGGGACTTATCACCCTTCACGGGATTGCCTATAGATATTTAACGAGCTCTCACTCAAACGGGACTTATCACCCTCCACGGGATTGCCATACAAGCTTTCTGACTGTCTAAAACAGTTTACTCACTTCTTCTCTAGAGCTTTCTAGCTTACTCAACTGCAACTTACTAACTCTTTACAACTCCAACAATCACACACAAACTACCTAACAATAGGGTTTGGGTTTGGTTGTTGTCTCCAACTAGGTTGAGATTTTCCCTTACAATGGTTTAGCCTTTATGCTAAGGTTGAGAAAATCTTTATAAGCTTAGGATATATCATTGGTTGCTTAGATTGAGTTTAGAACACTCTTGAATATATTTTGGATATCTACATATTTGTGTTCTATAGTGGGACTGCTTTAAGATATGGCTCTTGGCTTGATAGCATTTTTCCATACTTAATTTTATGGAAGAACTTGTATTTATAGTGGGGATTTGAATGTTACCGTTGGAGAAAGTCACATTCAAATTCATACTATTCTGTAATTTTTGCAGCTTTTTGTCAGGCTTTTTGACCGTCTCTGATTGGTCCACGTCAGCTTTCAGCCTTCTGAACTCAGGCCTTATGATATTCAGCGGTCTTGGACTCAGGCCTTCTGACATTCAGCATTCTGCAATTTAGCATTCAACAATTCAGTATTCAGCATTCAGCATTCAACATTCAGCAATTCAACATTCAGCATTCAGCAATTCAGCATTCATCATTCAGCATTAAGCATTCAACATTCCAGAATTCAGCATTCCAGAATTCAGCATTTCAACATTCAGGATTTCTCGTTCAGACCATTCTGACATTCAACGGTATTGGACTTCAGCCTTCTTCCATTCAGGCCATTTTTCCTCAGGCCTATTTTCCATTTAGGCCACTTATCTTCAGGCCTATTTTCTCAGGAAACTTCAAATCAGTTCCCCCTCAACTTGTTCACTTCCCCCTCATCTTGTTACTTGTAAAAATGAACTTAAACAATACAAGTTGACAAATACATAATGTTTTGGCATTAATAATCAAAACTAAAATATCCCAACAATTTTCCACTTTTTGATAATGATGCCAAAACCATTAAAAATGTTTTCCAAAAAAATCTCTTCCCCCTTTTTTAAAAAAGAATCTGTTCAGGTGACCACAAATAATTTTTTATTTTTTTTAAAGAAAACAATAACTATCAAAACCAGTGGTCTTTAGAATACCAGCTCTGATACCAGTTGTTGGTCCCAAAAAATAATTTAATTTTATGAAAAATGGGAGGGGGAGAAATGGTGATTTAAAAAATTTTCTTTTAACCGATGTGTTTTGCTTATAACCAAATGCATATGACAAGTAAGAACATCAAGCAATAAAGAACACAACAAAGTATAGTGGTTCGGAGACTCAAGCTCCTACGTCCACTCTCCCTTATCCGCAGGGAAATTCCTTCAAACGGGACTTATCACCCTTCACGGGATTGCCTATAGATATTTAACGAGCTCTCACTCAAACGGGACTTATCACCCTCCACGGGATTGCCATACAAGCTTTCTGACTGTCTAAAACAGTTTACTCACTTCTTCTCTAGAGCTTTCTAGCTGACTCAACTGCAGCTTACTAACTCTTTACAACTCCAACAATCACACACAAACTACCTAACAATAGGGTTTGGGTTTGGTTGTTGTCTCCAACTAGGTTGAGATTTTCCCTTACAATGGTTTAGCCTTTATGCTAAGGTTGAGAAAATCTTTATAAGCTTAGGATATATCATTGGTTGCTTAGATTGAGTTTAGAACACTCTTGAATATATTTTGGATATCTACATATTTGTGTTCTATAGTGGGACTGCTTTAAGATATGGCTCTTGGCTTGATAGCATTTTTCCATACTTAATTTTATGGAAGAACTTGTATTTATAGTGGGGATTTGAATGTTACCGTTGGAGAAAGTCACATTCAAATCCATACTATTCTGTAATTTATGTAGCTTTTTGTCAGGCTTTTTGACCGCCTTTGATTGGTCCACGTCAGCTTTCAGCCTTCTGAACTTCAGCGGTCTTGGACTCAGGCCTTCTGACATTCAGCATTTTGCAATTCAGCATTCAGCAATTCAGCATTCATCAATTCAGCATTCAACATTCACCAATTCAGCATTCAGCATTCCAGAATTCAGCATTTCAGCATTCCAGAATTCAGCATTTCAGCATTCAGGATTTCTCGTTCAGACCATTCTGACATTCAGCAGTATTGGACTTCAGCCTTCTTCCATTCAGACCACTTTTTCCTCAGGCCTATTTTCCATCCAGGCCACTTATCTTCAGGCCTATTTTCTCAGGAAATTTCAGATCAGTTCCCCCTCAACTTGTTCACTTCCCCCTCAACTTGTTACCTGTAAAAATGAACTTAAACAATACAAGTTGACAAATACATAATGTTTTGGCATAAATAATCAAAACTAAAATATCCCAACAAATTTTGATGTTATAAATGAAATTTTAATGTTTTCGTTAATTTACTATGAAATATTTCGCAATTTGAAAAGATGAATTAATTTTTTTTCTATTGTGAATGATAAATACTCATTATTCAAATTTTTTAAAATTTTAGTTGTTTGAATGATTTTAAAGAGTTGTAGTTAATCATACACAAGATTTGATACATATTTTTATTCAGACAAATATATATTATATAAATTTTTTAAAAATAAAATTTAATTGTTTGTATATTTTACAAAATTTCTAGAAAATCTAATTTTTTAAAACGATTTTAAAGTGTTATAACTGATCATATCTACGCAAGATTTGATATATAATTTTATCGTTAGAAAATCTAATTGTTATACTAATTAATTGGTATATAAATATAAAAAATCCTCATGCAAAAATGATGTACTTGAAAATTTTAATTTACGATTTACTCGTTATGGGGGAGATTGTAAAATTATTTTAAAAATTATAAGCAGAAAATATTATGAGAGGCAAAAGTTAAGTTAATACGACATATGTAACTTTACGTAAATGAAATACGAAAAATTATATGAGACAGTCTCATGCATGAGACGGGGTACAACTTGGTACAAATCACACCCATCCCTCCCAAAGTGTCAATGCCCAACTTTTGCACTGTCTCACCGTGAGACCGTCTCATTCAAGTGTGTCTCATATATATATACCCTTTTAGAATTTATATAAATAAACAATATATTGAAGTCGTTCTATAGAAAGTATTGAGATAAAGTTATCTTTATTTAAACACTTTGGTTTAATTTAAGTAAGTTGTAGAACGAAAATCAAGATTTAAAAGTCCATAAAAAAATTGAAAGTGTGTAAGTTACCGGACAAAAATCAAAATTATAAATATAGGATCAAAATCAAATAGTGACAAAGTTATCTTTATTTTCGCTTAAGAAAAATGTGTTTTTCAGCAACTTGAGAAAATTATGATATTTCGCTTGACGATTTGGACAAAAAGTCTGTAAGTTATAGGAAAAATAATAAAAAAATCAATAGGACCAATATCAAAAGTGACAAAGTTATAGGGTGGAAAAAAAAATTCCCTTAAATAAATCAAATATAGTGACTAGATAAACAAAACAATAAATATTTGTAGCTGATATGATTGCTATATTAATAAGTTTGATGATAAAAATGAAGCAAATAAAGACAAAACTCTAATACATTCAACAAAGTGGCGAGAGGTTCGCAGTTGTCTGCAAGACTTTGTACGCTATCACCAATATGACAATTAGTCATTTGAAAGCAAGTGTGTGCCATGTTCACTCGGAACAATCTACGAATGAACATTTGTAACAAATTCATAACTCAAATTACTTTTCACTCGGAGCAATCTACGAATGAACATTCGTAACAAATTCATAATTCAAATTATTTACTTCAATACTCTCTACAATATATATAAAACGTGAATATTAATCGCTATGAACATATTAGAAGAAACTCATTTACAACTAATTCAACACTCAAATTACTTACCTCAATACTTCGTGCAATATAAAATAAAAACTCCTAGCAAACAAATTCATAACTCAAATTACTTATCTCAATACTCCTTGCAATATATACAAAACATGAATTAGCTATGAACAGATTAGAAGAAACTCATCCACAACTAATTCAATACTCAAATTACTTACATCAATACTCCATGCAATAAAAAAAAACTTCCTATATTATACAAAATAATAACACAATTGCAATAGACATTCATACAAATTCTTAATTCAAATTACTTACCTCATTATTCTCTGCAATATATACAAAACGTGAATATTAATCACTATAAACAGATTAGGAGAAACCCATCCACAACTAATTCTACCTCAAATTATTTACTTCAATACTCCGTGCAATATAAAATAATTCACCGCATTATACAAAATAATTACACAATTGCAATAAACATTCATAATCAATTCATAACTCAAATTACTTACCTCAATACTCCCCGCAATATAGAATAATAAAATAAAATTAAATATAACATATTAGAAGAAACTCCTCCACAACTAATTCAACATTCAAATTACTTACCTCAATACTAAAATGCAATATAAAAAAAACTCTCTAAACATACAAAATAATTATACAATTGCAATAAACATTCATAACCAATTCACAAATTTCAAATTATTTACCTCAATACTTTTTGCAATATAAAATAATAAAAATCAAATTAAATATACAACATAAAAATCGATTAAAAAATTCATAAAATTATAAATGAATTTATAACTCAAATTACTTACCTCAATATTCTCGCAATATTTACAAAACGTGAATATTAATCGCGAATGAACAAATTAGAAGAAACTCATCCACAACTAATTTAACACTCAAATTCTTTACCTCAATACTCACAAGTAATATAAAAAAAACTCTACACAATATACAAAATAATTACACAATTGCAATAAACATTCATAACAAATTCATAACTTAAATTACTTACCTCAATATTCCATGCAATATATACAAAACATGAATATTAATCGCTATGAAGCATTAAAAGAAACACATTCACAACTAATTTTTAACACTCAAATTCTTTACCTCAATACCACGCGTGCAATATAAAAGAACTCCTACAATATAAAAAAATAATAATTATACAATTACAATAAACATAATCAATTCATAACTCAAATTATTTACCTTAATACTCCCCTTCATAAAAAGCATTGACCACCGCTTACGTTCAATTGAGGTTTTTTTTATTGATTTTCTATATTCTATTCGTCCAATCTAATATATATATTATTTATGATCAACACCTGTGTTGCATGGGTCTTGGTGCGACCACGATACATATACTTGAGGGATCTGATTTTTTAAAAATTCAAGGTGTGATTTTGCAAGGATACGTCTATTTATTTATTATTTTATTATATATAATACCCATAAAATATATAAAAATAAGATCCAGTATACACATTATTGCAATAAGTGCACTTAAACTTTGTATTTCCTCCACCCCCAACACTTTTAGATTGCTTCACTACATAATTCCATAATGGCCAATTCTCATTAACATCATTCACATCTTTATCACTTGTATCATCATCAACATTAACAGAATTTAAAGAATCCATTTATAGAAATTCCTACAACATTAAATACTTCTAGAAAATTAGAACATATAAAACCCTAGAAATTTTCCCCAAATCAATTACAACTAAAAAAATAACATACCTGAAGTCTTGAACTGAAATTGACCGGTGCGTGGTGGGCTTCGTCGTGGTCGGAATGTTGAATGGCCGGTGCGCGGGAGCTTCGTCGTGGAGGTCTCGCGAGTCGCGACGCAGCGTACAGAGGAGAAGGGGAGGGTGTGTTTCTGACTTTCTGTTCGTGACTTGGGACTTTGATTTGGAAAAGTTAAGTAAATAAGGTAATTAAGTTTTGTGGGTTAATATTAATAAGGTTATTAAATTTTCTTATTTTCAATTTTCCACACAAAATTTTTATTTATTTTCAAAAATGCCCAGACGCATTCAAGGCGCCTTTGGATTCGCGTAAACGCAATCGCACCCGATGAGATTTTTTTTTTTTTCAGAATTTGTCACATGGCGAGCCGATGCGAATCGCGACCCGCAGACCCGCTTCCCACCAAGTATCCGATACTACATTTTAGTATTTTTTGGAGAATCAAGTGCATTAGAGATCAACACAAATAAGGAAAAGACGTTATGAATCTTCAAGGTAGGAACTCTGTTATCCGTAATTCATAAAGTACAAATATAAGATTGCGATAAACGCAAATACGGAAAAGATCATGGCAAAAACTTGTATGCAATATTGCATACAAGTGATATGTGCAATTGAGTCTTTTTTTTTTTTTCATCGCCACAGAGCGGGATTAGCTAGGGCAGATTGTTGGTGGGCCAATGAGCTTCTTCATCTTCTTCCATCGTTGCCTTAGGCCGCATCCCGCGTAGCCTCTCTGCGCTACCCGCCTGCATCCAGTGCCTCCGCTTGTGCGACGCCCGCCTGCATCCAACGCTTCACCGGTCCCTGTGCTGCAATATGCAAGCAATATGGCTGATAATTACAACAATTAGGTCACAACTCCTCAAGCAGGGTTAAATTCTGCGATTTTTCAACTAATTTCAGACTGGAAAATTGTGTGATGAAATTCAGATCCTTTTGCACTCTTTTCACGATGTTCTGTAATTTGTAATTTTGGACTGAAGATTTTTTTCGTTTTTGTACTAGTTTTTGTTCATGTAGTAACACTCTTTTGCTCATAGAGTAACACTCTTTTGTTCATGTAGTAACACATCAAGTTGTTATGTAAACTGTAATTTTGACCGAGAATTTCTTTTTCCGATTTGTTCTGGTTTTGTTTATGCGTTTGTATTGATTTTTGTTCATGTAGTAACACTCTTTTACTGATGATATTTTTCGCGTTTGTACTGGTTTTTGTTCATGTTGTAACACTCTTTTGCTCATAGGGTAACACTCTTTTGTTCATGTAGTAACACTATTTTGCTTATAGGGTAATACTCTTTTGTTCATGTAGTAACACATCAAGTTGTTATGTAAATCTGTAATTTTGGACTGAGAATTTCTTTTCCGTTTGTTCTGGTTTTGTTAATGCTTTTGTACTGGTTTTTGTTCATGTAGTAACATTATTTTGCTCATATGGTAACACTCTTTTGTTCATGTAGTAACACATCAAGTTGTTATGTAAACCTGAACCCACCGCCCCGCCCGCCACCCTCGGCCGCCACCAGGCCCGCCATACGACTAGCGAAATTTAGGCAACTTTTGTCTTATTTATGTTGTAAGACATAAACACTTAGTGTGCAATATTTCACACAAAACTTTCTCAAAGGTCATATATATATATATATATATATATATATATATATATATATATATATATATATATACCAAGATATGCACACAGATATTCATGTCTTATTACTCGTAATCTAAAGCCATAATAAAATTATTTAACTTAATTATACAGATTAAAATTTTAATTTTAATAACTTTTATATATATATTTACCAAGATATGTATATAGATATTCATGTCTTATTACTCGTAATCTAAAGCCGTAATAAAATTACATAGATTAAAATTTTAATTTAAATAACTTTTATATATATACTACTTAACAAGATATGTACACAGATATTCATATCTTATTATAAAGCCATAATAAAATTATTTAATTTAATTACATAGATTAAAATTTTAATTTAAATAACTTTTATATATATATTTATCAAGATATGTACACAAATATTCATGTCTTATTACTCGTAATCGTAATCTAAAGCCATAATAAAATTATTTTATTTAATTACATAAATTAAAATTTTAATTTAAATAACTTTTAATGAGAGTGCACGATTTTAAAACGAAATAATCTGGTTGAATTGGGCTTTGCACAGATTGACGTGGTTTCGCAGGTTGAATCAGGAATATATAATATTAAGATTAAGATAAAGATATATATATATATATATATATATATATATATATATATATATATATATATATATATATATATATTAGGGAAACCGTTATTAAGTCATGGGCCTAATTAAAGGCCTCTTTTCAATAATTTGGCTGCCTTTAGTTAACTTGACCAATAAGCTTGGTCAACAATTAATTAAATTCTTCATGGGCTGAAATTCCCGCAAGTTACAACATCACTCAGGCTTCCAATGTTGAATTTATTTTTCTTCGACATCGTGCCCAATCAATTCTCCACAAAAGACACCTAAAAAATACCAATAAAACATAAGAATATATCAAACGTGGAATAATATTATCAAAACTCACATTAGTAATTAATCATGCAATCTTAATGCAAACGAGTTTAATAAATTGCACTCCAACCTATTAAAAATATGCATAATTTCCTACATATCAGGGAGAGCGCATAAACTTTTAGGGGGACATGTGGTGTGGGAAGAGTTTTATGTGAGAGATTTCCTAGGCTCTTTTTAGTTTCAAAGGAGAAGGGAAGGTAGTGAGGGAGTTGATTGAGAGAGATTCGGAGGGGATGTGGATCTGAAAGCTTATTTGGAGAAGGGAACTTTATGATTGGGAAAAGTAAATGCTAACACCTTTGATGAATTGCATAAACAAGTACAAGTTGATGAAGATCTTGGAGCAGCAAAAAGGATGGTGTGTACTCTACAAAGTTGGCTTACAAGTTGTTCTATGGAAAGAAGAGTTACAAACGCAGAAAGGGAAGATTTCTGGAGCAAGTTATGGAAATTATATGTTTATCGTAAGAACTGGGCTGGTACCACATCTGTAGGTTCTAATATGGTGGATGTTAGTTTCTTGGTCCATGAAAAGCCTCAAGCCTCACTAGGTCAATGTTAAGCATTGGAATAGTCTTTGGCTTAATATGATATGGGGAATCCGAAAATTTAGGAATCAAGTTACTTTCTGTAATTTGATAATTTGTGTTGATGAATGTTTTGACTTATTTGTTACTAGAACGTGGAACTGGTTAATGATTTGTAAGATGTCCAATTTGTATTCCCTTAAGGATTGGATGTCAAACTCATTAACATGTCTCCAAGGTTGATTGATACTTGAATCTTGATTAGTTGGTCAGGTAGATGGTTGCTGATGTGTTGGTTCTTTGTAATTTTTGTAATTCTTTGTGATTTTTTGAAAAGGTTGAGTACCCCTTTACTCTTTATCAATAAATTGACATTTAAAAAAACAACATATATGGCTTCTCATATTCTCAGATTTTCCAGTTAAGTTACAATCGTTTGTTTACAAATGTGTTTTTATTTTATTAGTCTTTTTGGATGAACTAACATTGAAAAATTAAAGAATTAAAAACTTGGTATACCAAACTTCTTTATTGTTTAATTGCTTACATGCAGTGTGCAACACACGTAGTAAACAACTAATCCTACAAAGAAGAGTAAAACAAAAAATGTAAGATATATGACCTAGTCTAAATACTACCGAAAAAACAATAAAGATATATGACCTAGTCTAAATGAAACTACATGAGCGTATGTTGGCTAAAATTAGTGGTCTTTCTAGATTGAATGTTGGTATATTAAATTATAAGATGATATATAAGGTTGTTTATTGGCAAGAGAAATAATTAGAGATGGTATTGTGATTGTCGAAGACACAAGGAAATCTAGCGTAACAACATAATTCATATTTAAAACAAAAACATGAAATGAAACTACAAAGATAATTTTATTGAATGTAAATATTTTGGTACTTTCTCTATTAAATCCTCTAACACTACACAAAAATTGTCATTTAACGAGGGCATTAACGAAGCCTATAAAAGTCCTCGTTAATAACAAGGGTTTTAAAGAGGGTTTTGATAACCCTCAGAATTAATGAGGATTTGAGTCTTTGTCTACCAACGAGGGACGTTAACGAAATAATAAATTTTTTTTCTTATAAATAATAAGGGCTTTAACAAGCACTATAATGACCCTTGTTAATAGCGAAGGCGTAATCCCCTCGTTAATAGCGAGGCGTAATCCTCGCTAATAGTGAGGGCATAGTCCTTCGTTAAAAATACAGGATACGTATGATACATATTTATTAGAAGTGAAAGTTTGACAAAATAGTCACATTTAATTTTTTATAAATTAAACATCGACAGCATAAAATATTAAAAATATTAGAAATATGACATAATTAAAAAACACCTTTGTTCTTTCTTCGCAAACCGACAAACCGTCAATTAATAGCGGCTGCATATTTTTTATTTTAAAAAATGTCTCTCCTTTTTTTTTTAGACTTGTGCTCAATCTATCTCTCTCTATATTAACTTAGATTACTAATATTCTAAACAAGGTGGCTTAGCCCACCTGGCCACCAGTTCAAAGATATGCATTCAATTTTTCATATTATATCATAAACATTTAAGAAAAAAGGAAATATATAATCACTTACTAAACCGATCAAAGGAGGCCGAACACCTATCCATGGTTGGCTTAGTTTTCTTCACTTCTTTAAGCTTCCTTAGAAAATAACTTTAGAGAAAAAAAAATCTTCGAAAATAAAATAACTGCACTGCAAAAAATAAACTTTTATGCACATAAGTGGTTCTCAAACATTAAAAACTGTTTTGTTAGTGCGAAAAATGGAAAGTGGGGGTGGTGATAGAATATTGTGGTTACTGCCTTTTGTAGGATGGATGAAGTAGAGATTTATTCATTATTATTAAGCATTATCCATATCTCTAAAGCTCATGCATATTTGCCTTATTGAGGTATTTTCTCTCATTACATAGTTCTTTCCTCTATTATCAACTTTTTAATGTACTTGTGTAAATCTAATGCACATAATTCCTATCCCTACTTCATTGCATTTTATTTATATATATTCCATCTCATCTAAACGAATCCAAACTTGTAATGAGGTGTATAATTAATTCGTTTTTATATTTTTCTCTAAAATTTTGGTTAGTTCCCAAAATGAAGATTCCGATAGAGAAACATTAATAGCGGCAAATTCATTTCTTCAGGTCATTCTTGTTCCGATTATATTCCACCTTTTGGATATTTAACACATGAATCCTAAATTATAGTGGTTCGCTAATTAATTTTTAAAATAATCCACGTGTCATTTATCTACATTATTTAAACATAAAGTGGAACGTCAAATATGGAACAAATGATATCATGCCTAATAGCGGAGGGCCAGCCATATGTAGTTTCGATATGCCTTACAACCTTGAATACAATCACATACATAATTCAAAGAATTATGAGCTACTTACAAATGCATTTATTTTTCTACCAAAAAGTCCACTGATTCCCAACGCGCTTATTTGAATAAATTAACAAACAGTACTTATGCCTCCATCAAGACCACCACATTCATGATTATTAGTTTGAATCATGGAAAAAATTGGACCAAAAATTAATCTAATAGAGTACTCCAAATTAATACGAATTTGGATTCCAGGGGATCCAATGCACCAATCTTAAGACTTGGGTTTCATTTTGTATTTTTACAACTCTTAGATCTGTTTTTACTGACATGGAGCTGACTTTTTATTTTCTCTTCTTTGTAATCTCTTTGATTTGGTGTTCCCCGATTGTAATTGGTTTGGGGAGGAGCACAACACAATAAACTAAAACCATCTTATATATTCATTCTCATAGAGAGAGTTTGGCCTGATTGGGTCATATTAATGATTTTATAAGATGAAAATTTGTCATTTCTTTAAATGTTAAATAATCTGAATCACCTTCTCAAGAGCTTATCATCAGGTGGTTCCACATACCAAATAGCATTTTAGACCCTTAAATATAGCTCCATCCCTTTACGCTCATGATTCGAATTGTAAACTGCAAATTGCAGGG
Organism: Stenogyne calaminthoides; assembly: GCA_037126765.1. Taxonomy (NCBI): domain Eukaryota; kingdom Viridiplantae; phylum Streptophyta; class Magnoliopsida; order Lamiales; family Lamiaceae; genus Stenogyne; species Stenogyne calaminthoides. The sequence goes on along the minus strand of JBBCBC010000001.1, from coordinate 37,958,920 downwards.
TTGAGTGAGGGGTGGAACAGCGAATGTAAATGACTCCAATTGAACCAATAACAACAATTATATCCACTACATTCCAAATCAAATGAAACACACCCCTAATCTCTAGAACCAAATCTGAAACATATTCTGCCATAGCAATATTAGAACCAGATCACTAATCTGTACGATGGCTGGTGGCGCCGATGCAACGCAGTTAGAGGGGAGCGTCACTTTTCGTTTGTAACGGGCATTTCTGTTACTTGAAACTGAGAATAATTTCCGAGATTTTAATGGACATTACTTGAAAGTTGAAACTGAAGAATAATTTCGGAAATTTGAATGGAAGGCTTTTAGTTTTAGGCTGGATTTCAAATAAATTAGAATTAGAATTAAAAATAAAATTAAAATCTTATACTATGACACATGGCAAGTGGAGGAGATTGACACTTGTCAAAAGCAGGAGAGTGCAATTCTCCTTTTATTATATAAAATTACTAATATTCTAAACCAGGTGGCTTAGCCCACCTGGCCACTCGAGCTCCTCATTTGAGTGGGAGACCCAAATTCGATTCCCTTTGAAGCTTAATTTGGAGTTATGGGAGTTATAAGGTGGATTGACGATTTCGTGGAGATTTGGCGCTTGATGTCTAACTACTAACAACTAACATCTAACTTTTGCCCGATAAAAAAAAAAATTACTAATATTCTAATTACATATATCTATCTCCATTGTGATATGTGGCAAAAGTAGAAGAGTGACTCAATGTTTTTGATATCACAGTGTCCTAATCTTTCTTCTTCGTCTTCTTTTTATTTCCCTTATCTCCTTCCTACTCTATTACATTCCCTACATCCTAATCATCCCTCTTCTGTCTCTCCTTTTGTTTTTCCTTATCAGAACTTTCTTTCTCGTGCTTTTCTTCACCATGTTTGTGCTTTGACTTGTTTTTCACCATTAATTTAGTTTCAAGTTCAAGTACCACCTTTGTTTGTTATTTTGCTTTATCAACTTTCCAACTTCCCTCTCAATTGAGAGATGAAGTTCTCCCTTCTCCAATTTCTCAACTTCTATACGATTATCGTGAGGTTAGTCTTCCATCCTAATCCACTGTCCTATCAAAATAAACACCAAAAAGTCATAGTTATCATCCAGTGCAGAGCTCAACGTTGAGTTAATATTAAAACCTTTTTCTAAACAAAGGATGCATTATATGATAATCAAACTTGGACAATACTATTATTTTATCTACCGCATGTTTGTGCATGATTTGAAAAACTTAATCAAGTATTAAATTGGGCATAAATGAACCAATAGAAACAAACCCTGTGAATCCAGTTGTTAATCAGAAAGTCTTCCAACTCGCGGACATTAGCAATGTCCAAAACCTGCATAAATGTATCATAGGGCAATTCCTGGGCAAATGCCAAAAAGCATGATTAAGAGACACAAATCGTGGGACAATATCTAGGCAAATGGCAAGAAAAGCAAAATCATAGCCAACAATACAATTGAAAAAATTAACAAACGTTCCTGATTTGTTTAGAGACAATACCTTTGATTTATAATCTAGTTGTTATCAAGTCATCTGCCTTATTCTTTGCGGCTTTCATAATGCTTTTTAAGAACAAAGGACTATTATTAGAGTTTAAATCATCAATGACCTCATAATTTTGACCTCAAATAGATTTAGTCTCATAATTTTTATTGTCGTCGATTTAGACCCAATATTTTTAAAAATGCCCAATTTAAGTCCCAAGTCCGTCGGAAATCACAAAACTAAGTTGTTTTGCCGATTAAATCGTTGCAATCCAGTAACACTAGTGGCCGGAAAGCACAAAATTCAATCGGTAAACTTGACGTAGTTTTGAATTTTTCGGCGATCTTGGGACTTAAATCAACATCACAAAGATATTGAGAGACTAAATCGGCGACAAAAAAGTTTTTGGGACTAAATCTATTTCAACCGAAGATGATGAGACCATTTGTGATTTAAACTTATTATCACAAAGAAAAATAACTCTTACCCGTAATGGCGGATGGGCGATGGCCTGCTTCACGAGGTTGACGACGGCCCTCATAGAGACGATGGTAGAGCAGCAAACAATGGCGGTAATCTGGCCGTACACAGAGATGCCTAAAACCGGACTGCATAGACGAACGAAATATGATGCCTTGAGTCACGACGTCTTACTGTTAGGTGAACAATGCTACACACATCAACACAGGTTAAATTAAAAAATAAAATCATAAAATTAAGGTTCCAATGTATATAAATATATATACACACTCATATATTTCCTTCCCCGTCTTACTAACCGCAAAATTATTTACATATTATGCTTTTAATAATTAAATTTTGCACTAACACGACTAGAATCCTAATAAATTGTACTAAAATATTTTCACAATTAATCACGTATGAGCTTTTTAATTAATTCAATCTTTAAAATAAAACAAATACTTGTGTAAATTGGTGCAATTGAATTTTTTGTTTTTAGTTCAGTTTTTTTTTTTCAATTCATTTTTTTAACCGGACCATGGATCCAACCCGACCTGAACCCGGCCCGAGTGGTTCATGGTTCACCCAACCCGAATGATTTATGGTTTAGGGTTCATAATTTAGGGTATAATGTTTAGGGTTCATGGTTTATCCAAATTAAAATTGAATACAATTGCACAAATTGAACCTTGTGCAATTGGTGCACACAAGAATCACTCACTCTTAAAATAATTCAAGCGCAAATAAATAATACAGAATCAGAATATTACGTAAATAATATTAATATGAAAATAATATAAAATGAGCATAATGCATAAAATAAATTGGCCGAATATTAGTGTACTAAAAGCGCGGGATATTACACTTACATTATAGTATCACAAATCTAGAAGGAATTTAAAAAAATCCATTTAATCTTATTCCAGCTCGTTCTTTAAATTTGTTAATAGTCAATGTAAAATATTTCATAGCAATGTACCTCAAAATATATACAATGCAAGTAATAATACTTTATTCCACCAGCCCCGAAAAATACTCCATACAAAGAACTAATTTTAGGGGAAAAAGATCCAAGAAATAGCGGTGCCAATTTACACCATATGTGAATCTCATTTCCAATCGCCGGTGTCTTGGACCTATCCCATAATCGTATGTTCTGTTTTGTTCTGTGCTACGGCGGATTAATCTCTGTTAATGGTGTTTCCCGGCGCCTAGTTTTTCCGCTTGTGCTAGTTTTGGCCTTTGGGAATCTTGGGCCAGGTATTTTTGATCTCTAGTTTTAAGATTCATTCATAATTTCATTATTTATTTATGGTTAGAATTAGGTATCTGTGATTCTTAAATTCTTTAATTCATAGGTGGATTAGAGAAATTGGTGGGTGGTGGTTTCAGCTTATTTATTTGGATTTACGCACCACAAATGGAGGTGTTGTGGGTGAGCTATGCGGCTGAATTTACTCTAGGAAGCTGGTTAGCGATTTTTATGCTTATGGGAAGCTCATAGATTTGTTTTTGTTATTGTGTGAAGGCATTATTTAATTTGGTTTTCCCTGTTTGTCAAGTTTAATTAAATTATGAAATGGATTACAAATTTGTATGAAATTCCTTCAATAAATCTATCAGAGAAAATGGCAGCTTGTAAAATTTGAGAGTACTTAAATTGGTAATGGCTGGCTCGAAATATAATGGCGTTTACATCATATGATGAGTTAAAGTGCTGAGTTTCATGAATGATTTTAACCCTATAAGTGAAATGAAAAATTTCTAATCTTTAAACGTCTTGAAGCATCTTGCATCTTCCTTTCTCCAGCAATATTCTTCTTTGATTTTTTCTCGTCTTTCTCAATGTACTATTATAACAAGGCATTAGAGTAACACCTACTTAAATCTGCTATCCAGGGATAGGTATACCAACCATTCGACTTCGATTAGTTGAAAGAGAAAATAACAAAGATCGGTAACCCAGCCTAGTGAGCTTCCGAGGATGCTGATGGTTTTAGCTTGTAAGGGTAGCAACAAATTTGGACCGTAGATTAGCTAAAGGGTGTGCTCAAACCGTAATGACTCTAAAGACCCACTCTTTGCCTCGATTTTCCTCTTGCATGAATAATCATGCTTCTCTCTATCTATCCATCTTATAGAGAAGGCCATTCAGAGATTTCAGGTTATTTTATATGGAACCGTTGCCAACTCTTGGCTAGTTTTGGATTCACTCAAGCCAGACTATGCTTAGGCCTTAGTTACTAGTTATCACATTACACATTGATGACATAGTCCACTAATTAATTTAACCTGAAAGTTGTAAAGGTGCTTTTTTATTATGTAGAGTAGGTCTGCTTCTAGTATTCATAACTTGTTGTTAAAATGACACGACTAATACTACTTCTGTAGGCTTAGGAAGTTTCAAATTTGAGTTCCCCTGCCCTTCAGTTGTTACTTAAAGCAGAGTAAACCTTGTACTATTATTGGCTTAAACATTCAACATACCAATTCTTAGACTCCTAGTGTTTGACTTAAGGGTTTGTCGACTATCATTCATGGTAATACTTGAATATGTAAATGAAATACTCCCTCCTTTCCATTCTTATTTGATCATTTGCTTAAAAAAGGTTCATTCCAAAACTGTTTGCCACACAATAAATAGCAATAAAGCAACTTTTCCTTTTATCATTACCCTCAAACATATCAATATTACACTCTCATCATTATATTTCCTACACTAAAATCAACTTTATCTTGTCTAGTTTACACAAAGGCCATTACTTTACCATATTATCCCCACCAAAAATAACTTTATCCGCTTTTAATAATAATAAACTACTACTACATTAAAACCCATGCAAATAGTAAATGTTTCAAATAAGAACGGGACGGAGGGAGTATTTAATATTAGGCGATAGCAGCTTGGTGGGTGCCAAAAAGAAAACTAAAAAGCGAAGTTCTCGTGTTGCCCTGAAGAAGGAATAAGTTAGTGATCCAATGATTGATGCCATTTCTTGTTCAAATGCTGATCGACCTATCCAATAAAAAATAGGGCTGTCGGTCATTTATAGCATATAATAGTCCTGTTTTGTGTTTTACTTATGTCTATTATCCTTGAGCTGTCATACTTTGGAGTTAAGGATTTACTATTTCTTATGTTGTTCTATGTCTTTTTGTGGAGCTAACGTTCATTAGACCATCTAAGATGTGCTGTTCCTATTCAATTCTTAGATTTTATAGGTCCGATATGCTCTGTAATCATATACTCCGTGTTATCTGTTAATTGCATTTGTGTTTTACAGGGGTTTACTCCGGTATTGCTTACTGAGAGATAATGAAATCTAATATTTTTGGAGAGCACTACTCTTTTTTACTATTTCATATAAGCTATACATCTAATTTATGAGTATGTACCTTAACCAAAAAAAAAAAACTCTCTCTTCACCTTTGTAGGAGACAAAAACTGTTCGGCCTTTAGTTGTTACACATCTCCATTATGTAACTGCAGCATTTCCAAAAAGAAGATAATTGGTGTGCCCAAATATGAAAGCTCTCTCTGGACATTTCACTATTTGATACTCGGGGGGCTTTAAAATGATATTATCTATTCTTTAGGGATCTATCGGAACAAGACATAAGGGACTTGAAAATGCATTTTGCCCACACACAAACACATAGGATGTGATTGGAATCTCCAGTTGGCTGTCAAACATCTTTTCATATGCTCCTGTTGCAGCTTATTAGTTCATTTATGGTGATTTCTTCAGCGTCCAATTTTATGTTTTAGAAACAATGTCTTGTGCTATTTAGTTCTCTTGAAAGTAAATATGGTGGGCATGGAAACTAAAGCTGATTTCTGCATCGATAGATATTTATATTTATTTCCAGCAATAGGAGGATTGGGAAAATACTGATTGAGAATTTTTTTTTTTTTTTTTATCGGGCAAAGTTAGATGTTAGTTGTTAGTAGTTAGTACACCAAGCACCCAAATACTCCACGAAATCGCCAATCCACCTTATAACTCCCATAACTCCAAATTCGTTCCCAGAGGGAATCGAACCCGGTCTCCCACTCAAATGAGGAGTTTGGTGGTCAAAGTGGCTAAGCCACAAGGTTCTTGATTGAGAAATTCTGGAATAGTAAAAAAGTGAATATGACTTTATGTAGTAGGGTAGGATTGAGAAAAATATAGTAAAAAATGTAAATGATGGTGGGATTATTATATTGTGAAAAAATAAAGGTGTGTCTTATTGGGAAAAGGAAAAATATGAGAGAATGTAAGAGAGTGTAGGTATTATAAGTTAAGAATTATGGTAGATTTTGAAATCTAGCTTGCATAATCCTACAAATAATCATGCATTTTTAAAAGTAAAATCTTGCTTTGCTATTCCAGAAACAAACTTGTTGAGAGAATATTTGATTGTTATGGATTATGATTTTGGAGGTAAAACGTGCATAATCCTACAAGCAAACATGCATTAGATTTTAGTGCCTCAAGCAGACTTGAGTTGCAGAGAGAATATTTGGTTATTTTGGGTTGGGAAATTTCTTGTTATTCTTCTGAAAGCTAACTTGTATTTTTCAAAATGAATAATGGACAGAATTGTGATGATTGCAGAATGGATGGTTCTGTGGTGATGCATCATGATGAAAAAGAAGCAGTGGGAAGTCCTGGTGACATTTTTGGTGCGTCGTTTAAAAAAATCGAGAGGCAACGCAGATATAGGGCTCATAAGCGTCAGGAAGCTGATTTAAGAAAGGCATCTCAATCAACTCATTATCAGCAACTACCTACTGAGATTGTATCTGTACCTGTGGAAGTTGACATCTCTGTAAATATAACTTCCCTGATTGCTCCACCCGTGTTCATTGTCAGCGAGACTGGAAGAAAGATGCCCGAACAGCCCACATTCACAAAAAACAAGAAATGGGTTCTGTGGGCCCTACTGACTCCGCCACCACGACTCCACCACCGACCTTTGTGGAATGTGGCGTTCCAGCAGATTTACAATCAAATAGTTCAAATATTCCGTTAATAGATAATGGCTTGACACAGGGATCACAATCAAGTCACAGACATTGGAAGGTCGAGGCAAGAAACAAGAGAAGTTTAGAGGACCGACTGGTGGGGACGGGTATGTCTATCTACTTTGCATATATACAGTTTCTTTTCCAACTATTTCTCAATTAACTATTTTTCTCTTTGCTGTCTCAGACAACAAACAAAATCCTAATTTGCAGTTGCATTTTCTTGAAGGTGAGTGCAGTTGATAACAAATTAGATTAGTGGCTATCTTTCATTTACGTTGCGTTTGTTTAATAATATGTCACTTGCTTCATTTTATGTAGTGTATGTTTATTGTAAAATGTTTGTTACTAAATTTATTCTGTTTTCAAAACTGTCTGTGTTCCAGTGGCTTTACATGGAGTGTATTATTTTCTCTGTGCCTTTTCTTTTGAACGGTAGAATTTTGAGTTAGTCTCCCATTTAACTAGTTTTCATAGTATGAAATGGATTATTTGACTCATTTCAACACACTTTTTTAACCCACTAAACTTGACCAAGATCATACCCCTGGATAGAGTCATATGCCCATGAATTAAAAAACCAATTTTATAGCATGAACCCTAGAGTTTGCCTAAATTTTTTTATAGTTTTGTACTCAAATCCCTTGCATAGTCACTTTTGACCAACCACCTTACATCCAAGTTAATTGAAACACATCCTACATGGTTCATATTCGTTGAGCATGAACTTTTCCTGATCCAAAAACGATTCCATGAGATCTTTATACCAGATACGAGCATGAGATCGTTCATCACTGTCTTCAGATTTATTGTCCCATGATTCATTACAAGTTGTATACTTGTAATACGGTGCAACTGTTACGTAATAATTAAAATTTTATTTAGGGAAATTTTAAGTCCTACAAATTTTCCTTTTTAAGGTTTTTTATCAACTTTCAAGAATTGTAATTTATCTTTAAATCACTTTTTAAACTTTTTAGTCTAAAGGTTACTCATCTGATCATATCATATGACATGACCTTTCTCCAACTCAACAAAGCCCAATTTTAGGCTGCTTTTGGAGCCGTCATCTGTTCTTTCAATCAGTACATAATGATAAAATGCGAGGCGAAATGAGAAATTTTACCGAAATTACTATCCATTTGGTGTCACGGACCAAAAAAATTTGAACATCTCTGAATCACCCAAAAAAAAAATACTAATTTGTATATAATAAAAAGTATTAATTTGAATATTGAAAAATTTAATATTGTTCAACATATAAACTACTTTCTGTCCCAGAGAAATTTGTACACTAGATTGAGCATACAAAATAAAAAAAAATAAAGTAATGAGTAAGGATTTGAGGGTAATTTTGTAAACTTTGTGTATAAATTAAGTAAATGAATTGAGTTATGTGTATGTGTGGACTAAAAAGAATGTTATTTGATGTAAATTTGTGGATATTATGAAAGCCAGAATTTATGAAGGATTTTTTCATTTTCGATGTGTGTAAATTCTTTTGGGATAAATTAATAAGAAAAATGTGCAATTTTTTGTGGATGGATGGTGGGGAGTAATACTCAATAGTGCAATCTTCATTCTTTTGGGACCATGTTATAATCTTAGGATATGTTTGTTTTGGGATTTAGGTGTCAAGGGAAAGTATGCTTTTCAAATTTATTAATTTAAAAATCCCGATGAATAATAAAAGTATGTGTTTGTTTGAGATTTTTTGCGAGAATGAAAATTTTCTTTTTATGTCCAATCAATAATAAATAATGATTAATTTGGTATTATTATATTATATTGGGAGAGAGAAAAATATGAGAAAAAAATAAATGGGTGAAAGAAAGTGGTGATATGATTGTATTGAATTTTGTGAAAATAGGTGTATAGGATATTTTATAGTAATGAATTTAAAAAAAACCTGGATGTAAAATCTCCAACTAAGTATATGACTTGGATGTGAAAGTCCCAAATTACTATCCCAAGGAATCATAAAACAAACATACCTTAAAATGATTCATATTTATTTTTTGCCTTCAAAACTTTACCTTGTTACAACAGAGACGAGAGAAGTATCTCACCTATGCACGTGTAGTAAGGTATCATCTAGATGCATTGAATGCAGCATGCATTGTCATTTTAGGGATGTGGGATTGTGGGAATTTTAAACCTAATATGTGCCGCTGCATTCTTTCCATTCCACTGCTCTGACTTTTTATTTTCATCCCCTGTTCCACCGCTTCATCTCAAATCCGACTTCACACCTGGAACTCATACTTTTGGTCCTGACTCAAATCCGATTTCATGCTGATTTTAAATACAATACTTTTTTTAACATTGTGGCTTGCGCGTAACTCATTCACTTCAAGTTCGAGAAAACATGGAGTCCGTAACAACAGAGGTGAGTTCTAAGCGTGAAATCTTGAGTTGGAATTTAGCCAGTTTTGAAGCAGGACCAAAAGTATTGAATACATTTATTTAAAAAAAAAAAAAAATGTTCGAGGCAGGATAAGTTGGGCGTTAATGACTTTAACATTTTGAAAAAGATACATATTGTAATTTGTATAAGTTCTACCCTCTTTGAGACCGCCCTATGAAGTTTTGTCAAAAAAAAAAAAATGCACCGTTTTCCGATTGTCCGGTTTTCACCGATTTTATTCGGTTTTTAGCGATTTTGACCCCGGTTCAACCATAAAAATGGATTTATAGGTGTATTCGGACCGGTTCCCAGTTAAACCGGTTGAACTGATCGGTCTGGTACGGTTCTAATAACACTGATTGGGTGTAGAGTGACTCAACTTAAACAAAAAAAAAAACAAAAACAAAAAAACCAAGAAAAAGAAACATGTAAGTTAAATATTCAGGATTCAGTTACCGATAGATGCTGATGCCATACTACAAACAAAATCCCATCTCTTACCATGTATAGCAGCCGGCACACCCAATAGTTGGTTAGGATTAAATAAAAAAATATACATTGAAGAGGCTTCATTCATAATGCAGCACGGAACACGGGCAAGGTTAAACCAGGATAATCTTATTTTTTTTATAATAATCAAAAGCTACTTTATAATATTTTTTAAGACTTCTATTTATAATAGAAAATTAAAATTTTAGGCGTTTAAGCCCTAAAAGCCCGACCCATTAACAATTTAAATAAGATTACGCCATCAGGCAACATTGAGCATGTATATGCGATATTCAACTAAATGAAACATATGATAAATGCAATCTGAGTTACTACAATACCAAGTTAAATGGAAAATAACATTACTGTTGGCATCTTAGATAACATATTTTGGTGTTGTACAAAGACTTCCTCTGTCAACCTTCATGACCATGACCATTTCAACAATTCTGTTCTTATAATCATCCACTTGAGCATTATTACCTTCTGTGGCTTTTTTCCCATATGTTTGTAGCGCCATTTGATGCATACACCAAATCCATCTATCATTAACAAAAAGTGATTTGATTTTTGCTCCAATTTCTATCACATGTTCAGTCTTCAATTAACCACAACTCCAATTAATAAAGGTACAAAAAAGTGATAACATGTTTCATGGTGCAAAGCTTTTGTATTGATTTATCTAAGTCAGCACGTGCGTTAGTACATTCTCTTCTGCATGTGAACATTCTAATTAATAATGCATGAGTGTGAGATTAAATACTAAAAAAACGTCCTGTCTTAGGTTGATTTAATAAAGTTTAACTGTGATGAGGCAACTCACAGAATTACACAAAAAATAGCAGACACAAATCTTATATCGCCAACTTCATAGTTTGAAAAAGTTCCTGGATCTATGAAGCAACTACATTTTTACCTGATTAAAATCCAAGGACAAAATATATGGAAAATTCACTGCTCAATTAGTTGAACCAACCTCTTTCACTATAGTGTTCAATTGATGCTAGCATGATCTTAAAAAAATATCAATTTCTAAATAAATTAAACTTGCAAAGGAAATAAAAAAGTGAAAGAAGTAATGTTAAAAAATTACCTCATGTGGAAGGGATCCCAGCACATCTTCCAAAAATGTATGGTTACAAAAGTTCCAAGAATTAATGTTTCTACAAGAAAAATCATCATCATTTTACAACAGGCGACGGTAGATTGCAATAACAACCTAGACAAATATAATATATGCACACACACAAACATATAGTATCGTGCTCAGAGCATTAACAATCATGACATACACTGAATTTTATCCACAAAACATTCATAAGAGTAATAAAAAGAGTAATAAAATAACTGGTTTCATAAATTAAAATAAGGATAGGTAATAGCACGTCACCTTGGACACAAAAGTGTAAAATTGTCAACTCCAGAAAACAAATAAAAACGCAATACCTAAAATATTTAAAAAGTTTGTTTTATATTATGTTTAAAATACTCTCAATCTCTGTTTCTCTGGGTATGCAGAAACCAATATCAACTTTAAAATTTGCCTTTGAAGCAAACCTGGACATTAAAATGACGAAATCCAAGCTTCCCTTTTGCCACTTCACGAACTACATCAAAAGGCTCTAGAAGAAATGCTTTGTAAAGAAAAATCTGGATGAAGTTTCTGAAAAGTCTTTAACCAAAACTCGCAAGAGTTGTATGAATTTTGTTACATAGTGGCTTAAATATCAGGTAGAATTTCACTCTGATACAACCATTGACAAAAATTCTGTAAGTTTTGCCCTTAACTTCAAGAATAATAATGAATAAAACTTTTTAAAAACTACTCAAAAGTAATATTGAATTCAAAATTTAAAAAGTGAAATAGAGGCCTGCTCATCTCCAGTGTGTTTGTTTCACTATGCAGAGTCAAGAAAATTTTGATCAATTTTCTGCAAGAAAAGAGAAAAGTGAGGAACACATTAATGAGAGTGTTGGTTTAGATCTTCATATAATTATGCATGTATGATGAGAAATATAGAACACTTTTGATCAAGAGTTGAACCATTAACAAACAAACCAAATCATCGATATAATGCTATACAGGAATAAAAAAAAATCATTTCTAGCTGACTTTTTTTATTTGAAGGATTCAATGTTGATTAAGACCAACTAATATCTTGCCTGCTATAAATGAAGCAAGTTTTTTAGTTCAAGTCATCTTGCAATTCTAAGAATGAGCACTTAATTTCCACATTTAACTAATTTCAAAAAATGCATTCCGATAAGATCTACCAAATAGTATGTAAGACCACACATTGCCACAAACAGACGGACCGGGGAGTTTCACCGAGGGGCAGCTTTTATAATCTTGTGGTCTAAATGCATTTTTTTATTTTATAAATTTTCGAGAATTATTTGGATTAAATATCTTTTATATTAACGAGCCGAATACATTTATATATATATTTAAAATGTGAATTATAAATATTTCTTTATCTAATTCGCTACCCATTTCTCACCTAAAGATCAACATTTTATTAATAGAGTGTTGATTTTTACAAATATTAGTAATAGTGGTGTACGGTGAAAATTATGCACATAATACTTTGTTTAAATGAGACAAACACTCGTATGAGATGATTTTTTACATGATATATGATACAACCTAACACAAATAACACTCACCCCTTTCAAAATATTAAAGCGTTAATACACAATTTATGTTTGGCCTTTATTATGAGACTGCCTCACGCATGAATGCCTTAATTATAAATATATACATATAAAAAGTTCGATTGGGCGGGGGTCTGGTGATCCCTCAGCCCAGAGTAGGTCCGTCCTGGCCACAAATGTCATAACTCGTCAAACCGATGTTTATATGATAAACATCAGCAATGCCCAAATCCTTAATTATGCCAAAAACAGCATTCGATTAATCTCTAAATTCGACGTGAAACCAAGTGCAACTGGAACGCCCACAGAGTAAAAAAAATATATAGAGATTAACACCAAAATCGATTCTTTGATCAAGAACCCCAAGGAAATCAAATGCAGAATGGAGAACACCCAATTTGAAATTGACGATTAAAAAAGTAGCGAAAACTATGTCAGAATCGAATTCGATGCAAGCGAACAATTGTTTGCAGTTTTACCTGTATTAAAAAAAAACAGAGCCAGGGGTTGACGCAATAATGCTTTTGCAAATGAAGAACTATGTCGCAAGAACCGTGACCGCAATCCATGGCTCTACGGTGCCCTAACAACTCACGCAGACGAAGCGCACTGCCGTCCAAATGCAGAAACAATATGAAGAGTATATAATGAGAATAGAATTTTCAAGGGTTTTTAAATTGATTTACAATTTAATGATTCAAACACATTACGATTCACATAAATTTAAACAAATTACTCTTCCAATTAAATAATATAGTGGAGAAAACACAAAGAGTCTAATGAAAATCAGCAGTGGTTATTCACTTTGACATTTTCACCATGATCATAGCCTTGAACCAATTGAAAAATTTGAATTTGGTTCAAAGTTTTGCCACGCTGTCCTCATAATATGACACCTCGGGTTTCATCACATTTGGATGGTTAAACTTGCGTAGAATCATAATTTCTCGCGCAGGGAACCTCACTCTTTGGTTGAAAATTATATCTGTCCAACTACATACATAGATTAATTAAATCTAAACCTAAATCAGAAGCATTAAAATCTATAATCTTACATTTTAGCTCTATCATTATAGCCATTTTCTGTCAATTACACAATTTAATTTGATCAAACCTCCTTAATCTCATCTCTAATTTTCACCAACAATAAAATTAAATTTTGTATATTACTTTAGATAATCATCCTAACTAAAATTACCTTATTAAATCTTTCGATTGCGTCTGATCTAAAAAGGAAGCCATCCCCTTGCCACGGCCATGGCGGTCAGCTCGGCTTCGGCATCATCTCGAATTGAATGTCTAAAGTTCCATTCTTCTTATTATACTCAAATCCCTAATTTTGCAAACCACCGATCGCGGCCCCCGTCTGATTCCCCTGCGTCCATAGCTGTTGACATCCACCGAGCGCGGCCCCTTGTCTCTCTGTATTTAGAAGACGGATGGAAAGAAAATAGGTGAAGCGTTGAATGAGAAAAATAGAAATGATAAATTAAAAATTGATTTAAAATTGATAATTAAAAAAATTAATTTAAGATTTGGGATGTACATGTGGCGGCGTAGTAGATGAGAGACTTGATAAAGATTTGGAGTGCCTTGACCTCCTTTTATAATATAAGACACACTAACGATGATAATGAATACAATTCAACAAGATTGGGATCGGAGGAGTATAAAATAAGTGAATATTCTAAATGTATAATTATATCAAGGAAAATAATTTAGAATATATTTTAAAATAAGATAAATAACAAAATTACTATAACAAGAATTGAAATAAAAAATTGAAAAGAAATAAATCAAGCTACAAATATAGGCATAAAATAAAAATTACAAATACGAAGATGCAAATTGCATATTAATTCCTAGCTAGTTCCAAAATTTTTCCCATATATGCTTAATCAAATAATTTTTGTGAGCACTGTGAGTTTTTTCTATTGTGAAATTGTTCTCTATTAATCATATTATTTATGGCGCTCAGCACACGTTCCTTTCAAAGAATGGAACACGTTGATCATCATCTCGCAGGATCATCCCTAAAACTCAAATTGGGATCATAATAATTTTGGTAAGTTTTTTGATTTCATCATCAATCATCCATGATGATGATACAAGCTATCATAATTTTCCCCATCAATAATTTATCCCAAACAAGACATGGACGTCAAGAAATGCGAAACAGAGAGAACTCAAAGACTCGTTTAACATCTTTTTACCTCTTTGGGTGTTGGTTTAACAACTTGTGCTTTTGGAAGAGTTGTGGAAGTAATCGACTGACAAACGCAAGACATAAAAAGATATATGCCATCGGAGATAATATGCTCTATCATATTCTTGAGCCATTCACTTCATATATTTAACCTTTTGGTGCTTTTTCTCAAAGACACATCACTAAAACTAGAGATCGATGGAGTATATTAATATCCAAGCTAACCTCGTGTTCCAAAAGAAAAGCATATCATATCCATAAGTCATAAGATGTGACCCAAAATGATTGTTGGTTTTGCACTTCCTCGTGATATTGTCATGCACATGGGACAATTTTTTCATTCCCAATGCATTTGCTTATCATGCAGGGAATTCATGTTGCTACCCAACATATAGTAGTCTTGCCATATCATGTTCATTGGATCTCCGAGATACTTATCACCGAAGCGTGATATGACCTCTTACCTAAATTTTAAAGAGCTTTTCTTGTCGATGTTTCACTTTCGTTCGCAAATATTCAACAACAACATCGAAGATGTCATCGCCAATACCCTGCTGGCTCCGGTGCATTTATGAATGAGTGAAAGCCCTTATCTACTAGTTGCATCAGTCTTTATTGAAAATGTTAAATCATTAGCATCACATCACCGTATCTGAAAAATACGATTTTCCATCTTGAAATCTCGTGAAAAGAATCTCGGGATTATATATGGGGTTATGCGACAAAATATTAAATTCATCAAGCGCTTTCTCACCAATCTCGCGTTCTCTTTCACAATACCTTTTTACATTTCAAGGAGTGCTATGGGTCGAAGCAAAATTTTGTGGCCAATCTGGGGAGGGTGAATGACTTCCTAAAACTTTGTGCGAATCGGTGTGATGGCGATTCTTTGTCCGATGCGAATGAATCAGTTTGAAATTGCGATAACCAACACTAATCGCTGACGAGATCGATTCGGTAACTATCGGTTTAAGCGATGTATGCCGAGAGCTTAAGTTTTAAGTGAAAAACCGGTTTTACTCTAAATGGTCCAGTTAGTCTTTTTCATAGGTTAGTGAAAAGTCGAAGATTGATCGAATCGAAGCTTGAGTCTTCGACTTCCTGTATCTTGACTTTTAAAGGTTATCTGATTGTGTGGGCGATTAATCCATGATGGCCTTGCAGATTTATAGTGGTTCGGACAGAGCCGGTCGTCCTCTTCCTTTATCTGAGAGGCGCCAGCAACCAATAGACTTAGTTTTATGTGTTAGTCCACCGGTGCAGAAAGCAGATATTTAAGGAGTTCTCACTCGGCCCGTCAGTCAAGGAAGCTAGAAACCTGATCACGAAATCTTCTTAAACAAACAACCTAACTTTGGGTTTTGGATAAGATTGTTTTGGTTCCACCTATGAAATCTTTTCTAGTGTTTAAGGTAGCCTATAAATTTAGATGAAAAGATTTATATGCTAAGAACTTATAGGATGAACAACGTAAAAGAATAATCTTCTTGTCGTGTTCTTGATGCGGAATCGATAATTGCTTGCTTCTTGGTTATTCGGTGTTTAGGTATGCTTCACTTGAGAAAGTGTGATCCCATTTATAGACCTTGAAAAATCAAAATGGTTGGAAGCGATTTGAATTTGGTTTTATATTTGTAGAGTTCTTGGGATTGATGTGGCGATGAGGAACGGCGTGGGGCGTGAACTTGTATTTTATAGCCAGATTAGAGAAGCGACATCAAATCTGCGTAATTCTTGACTCGGATCATACGTGCCTGGTTCTTTATTGGTTAGCAGACGCACTTTTTTGATTTGCTCTTTCAACTAAAGGTTGGCCCGTTCTTCTTCTTGTTTGGATCATAGACGTATGATTTGGTGAAATGTCAGTTTTCTTTTTGTTGGTGACTTGTCGATCAAGGCCCAGTCTGATCTGCAGGTAAGAGTCTTAGTCTTGAGTTGACTTAATGACCTAGCGATTTCTGGTGGTGTAAGTCTTGATACGATCTTGGAAATCGTCGATCTTCAAATACGAGTTTGAGCTATGACCCGGTGAGATGTCGGCTAGATCGGATCGATCGATCTTACATTCTTCTCTAGCGATACGGCACATCGGATGTCGGTACCATTCACTTGGATCTTGGTCTGACTCATACGTAATGAGTTTACCGATATGTGACCTATTAATACATGGGTTATTATCGGTAATTATCATGGTATTCTACTCACTTGTTAATATAAACATCGGTCCCATTATGATCATTGGTCTGTCCCATGTGTTTTTGG